>JALMQS010000124.1:286702-503830 GCA_024734495.1 Forficula auricularia
TGTACTCTTCGATTTTTTTGATAATTTTTTTTTTAAACTTCTATTCATTTAGAAATTTTAAGACCGAGTTGATAGTGGGCTTAGATAATTAATTTTTTTTTTCGATTTTTGAAAATTTCGAAAAAAAATTATTCGCTATTAACCATTATTAAAACCACTTTTTGGTATTGAGTTCTTTTTTTTTTTGTTATTTTGAATTGATTTTTATCGTTAACAGGTGTTTCTGCTCTTTCCCTATACTACAGATACTATCATGGTGTTTGTTCAATCGAGCTGAAATCAATTATCCCCTCTAAAGCCCTCTTTACGAGAAACACGTGGTTTTCGAACGCTCAGCACCCCTTCGCTGTCAAATTTGACAAAAATCGAACCAGCGCTTTCGCCAACTCTTTTATCCCTATGACCTCCAGAGACTGGAACTCGCTCCCAGCCACCGTCTTCCCCGCGACTTATAACCTTCACCTGTTTAAGGCCCGTATCCACAGATACCTCTTCTTCTTTTCACGATAGAGGGGCCAACCCAAGCCTTTACGGGATGCACCTTTTTGGCGTAACTTCTTCTCTCATCATTTTCATTAAAAAAATAAACAATTATAATTAGTATTTGATGAAAGAAAATCAAAATCAAAAATCGAAAAAAAGCGCCAAATTAAAGAAACTAAAAAATTAATAAAAAAAAAAATCTATAAATGATAGAGCAAAATTTTTATGTAGGTGTTATCAGGATAGTAATAGAATCATTTGTGCCAAGTTTCATCAAAATCTGAATGGGTGGGTGTCATGATCGGGTGAAATGACTAATTATTTTTTTGGAGATGTTAAGTTTTTTTTTTTTTTTAGTGAGGATTTCCATCGAAAAATTTGGATAAATTATATGTATATATTATATATATGTCATATACATATAATTTAATTTACAAAATTGATTGCTTAGATTGTGACGGGACATATATAGGATAAACAAAACAGTATTTAAAATCTAGAATTTACGAACTTAAATATTCAATTAGAACAGAAAATTCCGAATTTTCCATGTTAGCTAACCATTCGACTAACCTGGGTCACAATTTTGACTTCCCGAATCACATAATTCTAGATAAAAAGCGGAATGTAGAAATAAGATTAATTTTGGAATTGATGAAAATTTTAACACAAGAAATACACTCATTCTCTCCATAGCAACGATAAAAAAGAACGGATTTAATATCTCAGGTATTTGGGAAGATATAATCGTTTTCCTTAAAAAAAAAATGACTATTGGACGATGGCAGAATTACTATACTCTATACTTTCCCCCGCCACACCCTCTTAACTAAAGAAAAAAGTACTAACTTACAGGAGTAAATTACTTTTTTAAAATATAATTTTACAAAAAACTTTATATAACCATTTTTTGGTTACCCAAGGTACCGAAATAAAATTTGATCGAGATTCATTAAAACATTTGATATTTAGAAAAAAAATTAAATCCTTAGTAAATAGATTTCTAATGTTTGTGGACAGATATGTACCAAACCAACTAACTAATCAGCTCTTCATTTTGTTAAAATAATGATCAGTTCTTTGATTTGATTTTGTAAATGAACAGTGTGGAAAAAATCGTCCACAAAATAACTGGATCCATCCATCCATTCGCACGAAATAAAAGAAAAAAATCACTCATTTTGGCTTCTGAGGCTAGTTTTTTTTTTTTTTTTTTTTTTTTTTTTTTTTTTATTTATTTATTTATTTGTTGTCACCGGTAACAAAGCCCATTTAGACAGCACATCAGTAAAGCTCTGAGCTAGTTATTTTTCATCAAAACTAGCATCTCCTAAAATTCGACCGATATGAATACTACAATTTTTGAACTTGATTGAGACTGCTGTATTCGTTTTGGAATTGTCGTGGATGCCCCAAGTTGCGTCAAGTGCCCCATCAGGTGTCACTTTTTTAGCTGGCTCACCTTAGGTTGGTGCATAATAAAACGAATGCATTTGGTCATATTCAATTGGCAAAATTTCAAAAAACTTAACCTTAATTTAGTTCAATAAAAATAAAAGTGATTGAGATACGAAATTTAAATTATTTATTTATTTAATTCATGTATTTAAAGTAGTTGTTTCAACATATGGGGTTTCTTAGGATGTTTTTGAAATTTAGAAAGATTATTATTTAAATACTTCTGCATCGATTGGTGGCAAAACGAAATTTATGAACAATATAGATTTCCGAGATATTACATTTCAAAGATAGAGTTTTTCAGACTCTTATACATTGCACTATACGGGATATCGGAAAGTTTACATACATATTTAAATATATAATTAAGAAACTCTTCTTACCATTGTTATACAAAACTAAATTAACATTAAACAATAACTAATACATTTTTTAAGAAAATTTTAATTCATAGTTACAACACAGTTTCTGAGATAATAATGAATAAATAATGAAAAATTTACACTAAAAACAAGCTGGCAACAAAGCATTTATTTAACCTAAAAAGTGGGTTAACTTTAGTACTTTTTTGACGTTTTTTCGCTTCAGCCATTGTCGCAACAGCTTTCAATCGCTTATTAAGAATTTTTTGTTTTATAAATCATTCTTTATAATGTACTTTATCTGACATTTCTATGATAAAATATATACAAGCTCGGACAGTGTTGCCAGATTTGTCAAACGAGCACGGAATTGACTAGTAGTGGTACATAAACAGCAAAAAGTTTTAGGCTTATGAATTATGAATCCTTATTGACTGTTCTATATTCTCTAGCATTAACTTTTTGCTAGTATTGTCGCAAAACAACTACCTTAAAAAATATTTTAAATAAATAAAATATTTACAAATAAATAATTATTTAAATGGATATTTTTTTCGAAGATGAATTTTCTATAGTAACATTACTTTGAACTATAACTTCTAATAACTAGAACATTTAATAAAATCTATAATTATTAAATGTATCCTAATTACTGGAAAACTATTGTATTATTTTTTTCTTTATTATGATTATATAATTATATAAATTAATACATATCTTTTATAAAAAACAATCTTCAAATACCAAGAGTTACGGGAGAAATTCTCCAGAAAGTTTTGGTTTTTTAGAAGACATTTGAAGATTGTTTTTACTTTATCATACAGGGATGGTCAAGTATTGTAATGCAGTGCAAGTGGTTTTTTGCTCCGTTTTTTCAAAATACCTGAAAAAGAGCAGAAATAATTTTCATAAAAATTGAGCTGAACCAATGCGTTTTGGTCTATAAAAAAGCCCTACTGATGGAAAATCAAAAAAATTATATTTTACGAGATATTAATTATTTTGTCAAAATGTCTAGTAGGATACCAAATTTCGTGTACGTACTAACTCAAAAAATAGTGTGAATATCAAAACGAAATTTCATATGTAGATTCTTTATATTGAGATTAAGAGCTGATTAGATTTTGGTTGAAATCGAACCACAAAGTAACAATAGAAGAGTCTAATTTAAAAAGAGATTTTATTAATTGCTATTGGCCCAAAATTAAGAGAGGGTCTTGAAAAATTGAAAAAAAAACTAGAAACATGGAATTTACTATAAAAGGGTTCTATAATAAAAAAGAGAGTCATATTTTTCGTGGACCAAAATTGTGGGGGTTCAAAAAAATAGAAGTATCAATAAAAGTCCTAGGCCCTTTGATTGATTTGTACGAAATTTCTCATATGCACCCTATACGACCTTACGGAAATGACATCATGTGACTCAAAGGGGGGTGGGGTCAAAAATTATTAAAATTTTCACACAAAAATAGTTGAAGCTATTATTTCCCCTGGAAGATTTCCATATTTAAAAGAAGATATGTTCAATTACTAATAACCCCAAAATTAAAAGGAGGGGGAGCGTTCTTTCATAAATGATTATATATATAAATTTTTTTTTTTAAGGTAATTGATTTACCATATGGGTTTCTTAGGATTTTTTTGAAATTTAGACAGATTATTATTTAATACATCTGCATCGATTGGTGGCAAAACGAAATTTATGAACAATATAGTTCCGGAGATATTTAATTCCATAGATAAGAGTTTTTCAGACTCTTATACATTGCACTATACGGGAAATGTAAAGTTTACATACATTTTTAATTATAATTAAGAAACTCTTCTTACTATTGTTATAAAAAACTAAACCAACATTAAACAATAACTAATACATTTTTTAAGAACATTTTAATTCATAGATACGAACAACACTCTGAGATAATAACGAATAAATAATGAAAAATGTATAATGAAAAATTTACACTAAAAACAAGCTTGCAACAAAGGATTTATTTAAACTAAAAAGTCGGTTAACTTTAGTAATTTTTTTGACGTTTTTTCGCTTCAGCCATTGTCGCAACAGCTTTCAATCGCTTATTAAGAACTTTTTGTTTTATAAATCTCCCTTTAAATGTACTTTATCTGAAATTTCTATGATAAAATATATACAAGCTCCGACAGTGTTGCCAGATTTGTCAAAGGAGCACGGGATTGGCTAGTAATGGTACATAAACAGCAAAAAGTTTGGGGCTTATGAATTATGAATCCTTATTGTCTGTTCTATATACTCTAACATTAACTTTTTGCTAGTATTGTCGCGAAACAACTATCTTAAATGTGAAATATAAGAGAAGGGCCACATGTATGGTGAAGTCATGTCTACATCAGCTTATTTATAAAAGATTTGTATTTATTTATATATCCAAAATATAATTACTTGAGGCACGACTCAAGAAGACACAGGGGCGCTACATCGATCTCAAAACGAAAACCACTAAAGCTATAAATAAAATAAAAAAATACATATTTTTTCACTCATCTCATTTAATCGTTGGGCTATAAGTTTTCTAGCATAATTTTGTCGGTTTTTGTATCTGTGTAATTTAGTCGATGTGAAATTGTTGAAACATAGTGAATTCAATTAAACAAACGAATGAGGCTGCAATTATTCACACGTTGATTTCGTTAACGGGATTTAATCTTCCTTTCATTTATCTTTAATGCTTTCAACTAACAGGAAATCTAATATGGAAAGTGAAAAAAAAATATATGTAATCTAATATGCATGCCTTTATTGTTTATTTAATCTCAAGAAATAATAATAATTACTTTAAAATATAAATTAATTTCTAGAATATATAGTAAACATATAATGGATAAATTAAATTTGTAATTAAGGACAATTATTGTCACTACAAGCAGAACGAAACTGGTCAATAAATAAATAAAAAGCATGGGTAAAGTATTATAATCGGTCTCGCGGTCCTAAAGACTATGGAACCCATTGTCTCAATTAAAGTCACAAATTGTAGTATTCATTTAGGTTGAATTTTAGCACGTGACGGTTTTGCCAAAAATTGCATGGGGTCTTGTCTAGAGCCCAATAAGTGCGATTTTTTCATTGTGTGTGTTGGGATATAATGTATGTTATCGTTTTTTCGTCCACGATTTTTTACACACAGAACAACCGATTGAAGTGAAATTGAAAATCTACCATTACTTTAACAAAATTAAGCGCTGATTAGTTTTTGGCCCATAAACATTAGTACTTTATTCCATTACTTTTTTAGTTTTTTCTAAATACCTATTTTGAAAATGACTTAACCAATTTTGATGAAATTTAATATTCTAATTAAGTACCTTGGCACCCACAAAAAAATTAAATAAAGTTTTTAGTAAAATTATATTTTAAAGTACTTTACTCTGGAGTAAGATAGTACTTTTTAAATTCTTTGAAATTTATTCATTTGATCGGTCTAATATAGCTCATTTAACCTTGCTTAAGTAAGAAAGGATAGGCTTCTCTCTGTGAAATGCTAAAAATTTGGAAAGAAATATTAAAAGTAACCATAGCAACTGCGTTCTTCTCTTATCCGTTACCTTTGCTGAAGACAAATCATCTTAAAATCAAAAATAGCCATTGATTCTCATCTAATACTTGAGAAATAACCATCCTACTTTGGATTTTTGACGTTTCGATTATCATTGGTAACCATTGCTGAAGACATTAATCGACTTAAAATCAAAAATAACGATCTATTCTTATAAAATACTAGACGAATATGCTTATTACATTCCATTTTTGATCATTAATGGTAACCTCTACTGAAAACATGGAAGACTCGACTTAAAATCAAAAAGACTAAATATTTTTATGGTAAACAACTCAACCTTGACTCCGCGCTTGTATCAGCTAGGCGCTCGGGAAATCGTCTTTATCTGCCCTCAAAGGTGGCACTCAAAACGCGTTTGTGGTGGGGAAAAGTATAACCAGTCGAGTCTACCATCGTCCGGCAGCCACTTTTTTATATAAGAAGCATAAACACACTAAACCACCTGTTAGGCAATATATACAAGACCTGGAAAAACTCAATTTACTATTTTCAAGCAGGTTCCTGTCTAACGCTCTTTGATTTACTGCCATGGGGAAAAGAAATGAAAAATTTATCTTTTAAAAAATTTCATAAAGTTTACAAAAGTTATAATCAAACACCATAAACTGATTTAACAATCGAAGATCGCTCAAATAATGGACGATGACAGTATAGATTTTGATCAAATATATTCAATCACATCGATATCAAAATCATGAGATAACATAGAAGAACTAGATGAGTATTTCAGTCAGCAACGATTTATAAATAGAAAAGATATTTTGGAATGGTGGAGACATCAATTACGATTTCCGATTTAAGCAAGAATGGCCCATGATTTTTTTATCAATTCCTGCTACATCAGTTCCGACTGAAAGACTTTTTTCTAAAGCATGTTTGGTGATCCACAAACATTATAACAGATTAAATAATCAATCAGCATCAAGGTTATTATGTAGTGAATCTTGGGGTAAAAAATATATCTTTTAATTCAAAACTACATCTGTTTAAAACTCTTTTTTTTATCTTAAATTTATTAAATCTTCCTTTATATATAAGTTTAATAAAAATGAAAATAAAATGACAATGGCAAAGATCCCGGGTTCGTTCCCTAAATTTAACTAAAATGACCATTTTTTTTAATATTTTTTTTTAACTGATAATGTTAGTATTATGGTTTAAAAGATTTAAAAATAATTGCTACTATAGGTAATGATAAGCTGAATGTTTTAAATTAAATATAAATACAAAAGTTTTGCAAGAACCAAGAGGAAGACCAAGACTAAAACTGACCAAACCCTTGCAAGATGAAGCCCATTACAGAGATGATTGCAATCTTGGGCATGATTTGCCCATCACTAATTATTAATTATATTAAATTTAAAAACAAAGAAAAGAAAGCCAATTTAAATTTTAGATCTTGGTATATATCTATGTTTATATTATATTTCAGAAAGGTTCGCCCACTCATTCGAGTGTCGACTCTGCTTTCCTGGCGGTTGGCTTAA
The DNA here is from genome assembly GCA_024734495.1 of Forficula auricularia. Taxonomy (NCBI): domain Eukaryota; kingdom Metazoa; phylum Arthropoda; class Insecta; order Dermaptera; family Forficulidae; genus Forficula; species Forficula auricularia. Next base: position 294,089 of record JALMQS010000124.1, read on the forward strand.
CCGTAGAGACATATAATACAAAGATAAATATCCACCAAGATTCAAGATTTAAATTGGCCTTCATTCTTGTCTTAGTTTTTAAATTCAAATAGTGTAGCGAAAGACCGCTTCCCTGAGAATTTTTTAAAAATTTGATCTATTTTTCAGGAAATATAACTTATAAAACACTCAAATGTTAGAATTAATTAAATTAGGGAACGAAGAAAAGATTTTTTTATTATAGACAAAAGGATCAGCCGGGATTCGAACCCGGGATCTTCGCATGTGCGCTGCGGTGCCTTCATAAGACCCTTACTTCTTATCCTCTTGGCCACTGATCCCCGAACTCAAGCTAATACCTAATGTCTATATGAATTTGGAATTTCATTTTTATTTAATCTTTAATCTCTTCCTCGTTCATTTTTGAAGCTCTGTAATGGCCGGAATATTGAATATAGTTAGAATTAATATTATATTATTATGGTTTCCCACTCTATTCTAATAACGAATTTAATTTTCATATATAATGGATTCATCATAACATTAAAAAAAATATATATAAATTGCTGATAAAGTTGGAATAAATCGACGAAACGTTCAACACTGATTAATATTTGTTTTTAAAGAATTATTTTGTCCACATCCCTACGAATTCTCAATTAAAATTATTTATTATATTATCTTTAAAAAGAACCGTGTTTGGTGGCCCTATTTTATTTTAATGAATTGGCTAAGGGGAAGCTTATGGGAAAATAAAAAGTTGAAATAAAAGCCAACTTATATTTGATACTTTATTTTGGGCAGATGTAATCGATATTTATAACAGCGTTGAGCGCTACAAGCTGTTCTTCATCAGTGCGAACTGGAAAAGATTATTGCATGTTTTAAATTTTTGTTTTAACATTTATAAAAAAATTTTAAAGGGTGGGATTGTGTGAGTTTTTGTGACTTGGGTGAGTAGTATATAATCCTCAGTTCCACCCTTTAAAAATTTATTATAAATGTTAAAACAAAATTTAAAACATGCAATAATCTTTCCAGTTGACGTGCATCCTCGATGAAGAGCAGTGGTGTAGCGCTCGAAACTTTGTAAAATATCGATTATGTCTGCCCAAAATAATGTATCAAATAGAAGTTGGCTTTTATTTCAACTTTTTATTTTCCCATAACTGGCCCCTTAGCCAATACATTAAAATATTATATTATCGATGGTATTTTTTTATGAGTTAATTTCTCATCTAGTTCCTGAATGGGCTTTAATTTTATCAAAAAAGCAACTATGATTGACTCTAATCGAAATATCGATGTAATTTGAAAGATTAGAAATCAAATTTATTTTTGCAATATATTATTGAATTGGAATATATTTTTTTTTTTTAATAAACTCTAATTTTATTGAATTAATACTTAAATCTAGAATAGATTGTAATACAATAATAATAAATTCACCGACTTACCATCACTAGAATATAAATGATCCATATAAGCCATGTTTTCATTTCGATAATCGAATCGTGTTCATACACGAGAGGATCTTCAGTCCTTGAACGCTCAACGTCAACTCTCTAAGACTTAATTCTTCAGCTTCTGTGAACTTACCTTTCCCTTTCTCCTTGTCAGAGCGATGATTCACTCGTTACCTTTATTTCTATAAAACAATTGTTTCTGTTCTTCTTAGTTTTTTCAACTGTTTATTTCATTAGTTGAATAAAATATAAATAAATAATTCACCTTTGAATTAATTAAGTGTATTCGAAGCTCAATTATAACTTGGAATCTGATAGATCCAAGATATTTTGAAATATATTTGTTGAGACTTGTAGTTAATTGATGAATTGTAAGATTCTTTCGGTTTGGACTAGCCATAAGTTGGGATATTAGAAAATTGATTATAATTTTCTAGATTATTCACAACTTTTTGTTTTTTAATTCTCAAACCGTTTTCAAGTGATAATAGATATATATCTAGAACCGAGGGGTGATCCGCGATTGGAAGTATTTTGGAAGTACTTGGAAATATTTGAAAGTACTTGGGAATCTTTAGAAGTACTTGGAAATATTTGGAAGTGCTTGGAAATATTTGGAAGTACTTGGAAATATTTAGAAGTACAAGTGGAAGTAGGTGTACAGCATATTAAGGTCGCGGTTCACCCTCGTCTAGATCTAACTAGACAATTTTAATCTATTTTCTAATTTCCTCAAATCCGAAGGTATGTACCAGATCTTGCTTAAAAATATTTTAATTTTTGCATCTGTATTTTTATTTTAATCATATTCTCTAATTCTTGGTTAATTTAAAGTACCTGGAACACCGAGCGATGCTCGGTAATTTTTTGATTCAGTTAAAAGCGATATATTAATATTATTTTTAATTTTAAATTCAGATAAAAAGATCGATTTTTAATCGCAGCCAAAATAAAATAAAATTGAAATAAATTTAACTTAATTTATATTTTATAGCCATCATCAGACGTATCACTGACCACAAAGTTTTGAATGAATTGCAATTAAAAATAATATTAATATACACCGAGGTTCTTTCGTTGACCCTTTTAAATCCTGAAGAAGGAGGTACGATCCTTCGAATTGTCGGATTTTTAAAGAGAATTAAATTGATATTCTAATAAATTATTTTATAGAAAAATACCTTTAATTAATTAAATTGGCAAATTCTAATATATAATAATATTTGTAATGATCTATTAGTGGAATTTAAAATAAAAAAACAATTAATTTTATTAAAAGAAAATTGAAATAAATGTAATTACAAATTTTTATTCAAACAACCACCTATGAATAATTATTTCAATTAACAAAAAAAACCCATCAAAAACAACTTAGCCGAAGATGAGACTGTGACATATCGAATTGTCAACCCAAAAACCCCTCGCCCGTGAATTTCATCCAAATCGTTAGTGCCGGTTTCGATATATATATATATATATATATATATATATATATATATATATATATATATATATATATATATATATATATATAGAATCGGTTTCTCGAAAATGGCTCTAACGATTTGGATGAAATTCACGGGTGAGGGGTTTTTGGGTTGACAATTCGATATGTCAGGGTATATATATATAGTTTAATCATATTCTCTATTTCTCTATATATACAAGAATTGCTCGTTTAATATAATAAGATTTTTTTTATTTTCTGACAATTCTTCAAATGATTCTAAATTTTCTTGAGATTAAGTTTTTAATCTTCATATACCTACACAAATGTGTAGATGATGGTCACCCTTAAAAAATATCTGCTAAACACAAGAAATACTTTACTCAAAACATTTTATTTATTCTAATGAATGATTTTTTATTTATTTACTAAATTTTACTTTTTCTCATAATTTTGAAATTAGAATGAATGTCTATGTTATCATGTCCAGATAGAGAATTGAAAAATCCCAAGTTTTTTATAGAAGATAAATTTATCTGATGTACTTAAATTATATTTAAAGCAACTTCTGCCTATAGAATATTAATGTGGGATATTAAATATTAAATGAAAATTGAAAGTGAAATTAAGATCACATTTTTATCCACCATTGTCTTCATTGTCATCCAGTTCTTCAAGCCATGTCAAACAAAGAACAATGCTATCGAAGTTGAATATTAATTTCTCTAAATCTAAATGATTTTAAATGTTATGAAACCCATCCGAAAAGAAAGGACATTTATTATCATGGTATTATCAATTATTATATCTTATTACATTAAACGAGCAAAAATTGTTTATAAATATATAATCGGTTTCTCGAAAACGGCTCTAACGATTTGGATGAAATTTAGAGTTAGGAGGTTTTTAATTATTCGATCTGTCAGAGTCTCATCTTCAGCTAAGTTTAATTTGGTGGGTTTTTTTGTTAATTCAAATAATTATTCACACGTGGTTGTATCAATAAAAATGTATAATTACATTTTTATTCAATTTCCTTTTATTAGTTATTTTATTTTTATTTTATTTATTTTTTTTAATTTTAAAACCCACCAATAAATAGTTCATTATAAATATTATTATATATTAAAATTAGGCAATTTAATTATAGCTGGTTCAATAAATTGTTTTTTAATTAAAAATAAATTAATTTGAGGTATTGAAGATGGAGTGTAAATATATATATATATGACTTCACAAAAAATTCGACCCTCTCCAAAATAAAAATTATTTGATTAACATTTTATTTCAAAGAAAATGAATACATATAAATTTCAAGTTCGTATCTTATTTAGCTTACGAGTAGCTCTGACAGACGCAGGGACAAACATTGTAGTGGCACTAATTGGGTCACGTTTTAATTTTTAAACGGAACCCCAAAATTTAATATAATATATAATTTTTTGTCGAGATCATCTTTAACTTTAACCGAAAAAACATTAAATACGGTAGGATTAAGATATCTTTTGATTATTATTTTGTTATTGAAAATAAAGGGATCTACCCATCGAAAAAGCATGGTTTTTATTTGATGAGTTTCCATTATTCAAGGGTGAAAGCTATTTCCTTTTTCCGTTAGCAAATGAATTCATCAGAAATGTAATAAATCCTAGAACGTTTTTGTGCAATTTTAATTCTTATGTAAAATCATTAACAATTAAGCAACATAGTAGTACCTACACTTGCAAAAATGCTTTCAAAAATTAACTCTTAGAGTTTGCAAGGACATTGAAATATTTTATCGAATGGCTTAAAAAGTAATAATATGTGTATTTAATAGTATAAATTTGCATGTATCGTTGTCGCCTTCCTGCAAAATTGAAAAGTGAGCCCCAATCAAACAAGTTCTTAAATTATTTTTCCTAGATTAAATTGTGGAAATTTTATTGTTTTATTTTTCCCACACTATTGGTTAAAATTAAATTTTTTTTGTTTTTATATTTACAATATTCTTAATATCTAGACTTTGGCAAATATCGTTTCAAATAGCAATTAATGCTAAACTGACAAGCCTTGACTGTGACATACTTGTTCTTAAAGATGTTTTAATTAGCTTCGGTTTCGAAAATGAAAGCTCGCCGCTTGGGATAGTTAATAATATTCCTAAAAGAATGGAAAAAAAATTTGTAGATTTTGATCTTTCTAGCTCAAGACCTCCCGGTTCAAAAATGCACAAACTGCCCACACCAATTGATTTAATATTTGATAATATATATATATATATATTAGGTTGTTCGGAAAGTCATTTCGTTTTTTCCCGCCAGAGGACTTAATTACGTTTTTTCGAAACTAAATTCACACTTAAGCCCCATAACCATTATATGTCTTGAGAGCTGATATTGCAAGGCTTGTGTGTGAAAAAGTTCTATTAATTCTACCCAGTAGTTTTTGGTTGGTGCCCTTTTAAATATGGAGAGCAATAAGCAGCATTTTCGTCATATTTTACTTTTTAACTTCAGAAAAGGTAAAAATGCTGTCCAAGCGAGAAAAAATTGACGGATGTGTATGGAGAAGGCGTGTTAACAGTACGCCAGTGCCAGAACTGGTTTGCAAAATTTCGATCCGGCAATTTTGATGTCGAAGATGCACCACGGTCTGGAAGGCCGGTCGAAGCTGACAAAGATGCGATAAAGGCATTAGTTGATGCAAATCGGCGAATCACCACACGAGAGATCGGTGAGAGGTTAAATTTGTCGAATTTAACTGTTTATGGCCATTTGAAAGGCATGGACTTAACCTCGAAGCTCGATGTGTGGGTGCCCCATGTCCTTACCGAGCGAAATTTGTGTCGTCGTGTTGACGCGTGTGATTCGCTCCTCAAACGTCTAGAAAATGATCCATTTTTGAAGCGGATTATTACTGGGGACGAAAAATGGGTTGTATACAACAATGTTAAACGCAAGAGGTCATGGAGCAGAAAAGATGAACCGGCTCAAAGCGTGTCAAAAGCCAACATTTACCAAAAAAAGGTGATGCTCTCCGTTTGGTGGGATGTCAAAGGAATCGTTTTTTTTGAGCTTTTGCCGGACAATACAACGATTAATTCAGAAGTCTATTGTCATCAGCTGGAAAAATTGAATGATTCACTTAAAGAGAAGAGGCCCGAATTAATCAACAGGAAGGGTGTAGTGTTCCACCAGGATAATGCGAGACCTCACACAAGTTTGGTCACTCGCCAAAAACTTTTACAGCTTGAATGGGACGTACTGCAACATCCACCATATTCTCCAGATCTGGCGCCTTCCGACTACTATTTGTTCCGGTCCCTGCAAAATTTTTTGGATGGCAAAACCTTTACCTCAAATGAAGATGTCAAAAACCACCTGGACGAGTTTTTTGCCAGCAAGGACCAAAACTTTTATGAGAGGGGAATTATGTTACTGCCAGAAAGATGGCAAAAGGTGTTGGACCAGAATGGCCAATATATAATTTAATAAAATATTTATTCATTATACGAAAACTGTCTTTCATGTTCCCCAAAAAAAACGAAATGACTTTCCGAACAACCCAATATATATATATATATATATATATATATATATATATATATATATATAAACTTAGGGGAAATGTTAAATGATTATTTTTCTTGTAAAAATTGTATTTCGAAAAATAATATTGCCCATAACCCATAACTAAAATCGAACCATATGCATTAACCATAACCATTCGAATGAATTCTACCACAGAGCTACACAAAAGCTCTTTGAGAAAGGTTGAAATAGTGAACTAGTATCCGTACTTGACTCCGCCCAGAGGCCGGCGGGCAACAGAAAAATGATTATAACTTCCAAAATACTTGTCTCGATGTATATTAATTTTTATTAGCGCGATCGCGGATAGCCTGGTCTGTTCCATCTATAGCTTGTGAATTTTTTCTTTCTTTGTTCTATTCATAACTTGTCATTCATTCTTTTCATAATTGTATTACATTCATTCTGTTCGATTTTCGTTTTTTGTATAATTTTATCCAACCAACTCTCGAATATTTATTTATTTATTTTGTTTTATAAAGAATTCTATATATAACCTTAATATTTTGAGCATACCGCCAACAGGCGGTAGTACGCGAGTCCGGTTCACCCTCACTTTCTGTTTGATTAGTTGAAAAAATTCGTTCACTAGAAATATATCGGTTCTGTTTAGATTTCGGCTCGATTCTTCGGTTAGGAAATCTTCTCAAATAATAATTAGGGTTCCTGCATCGTTTGAAAATCGGCTCGAACTGGACATTTCCTAACCGAAGAACCGAGCTCAACTGGATCTAATTCAGTGCCGGATTATAATACGGGCGCTCGCCCGGGGCCCGGTCAGCCGGAGATGATTTTATATATTATTTATCTATTTTCTTATTTTTTCTATAGTAAAGTTTATTTTTTTTAATATTATTATTACTACTATTTGTAAATTTAAGTGTTAGAACATGTGTTTCATTTATTTACTAATACCAAATTTCTTATTATTTTTTTCCAACTTCCCTTCCTTTGACATAAATTTTGCAATATGTTCAATGTTTCTGTTGTAACCTAAAAAAAATTTCTTGTGGGGGGAGGGGGCGAAAATATATATACCGCCCGGGAGCCCGAAGAACCCTACATCCGACTAAACAATACTTTTAATTAGGAAATTAATTAAATTTGAATTTTATTTTATATTTTCTTAAAACCAAAAAATTTTAAATTTATATTCTCCCCAAAAAACTAAAATATGGTCTAACATTATAAGTTTTATTATAATTGAAAATTTAGAGAAATTTTCATTTTATATTGATTAAAAAAAAAATTTAAACTTTCGAAAGTTTATTAAATACATGCGGGGGAGGAGGTTTGGAGAGGGGCAGAAAGTGGAGAAGACCCCGGAGAAGGTGAAGTCATCCAGTACCTCACTCTTTAAAATATATAATAAAACTTTTTTTTTATTCACATTATAATTGAATTTCATGGGAATCTGATCAAATAAACAAAAAACAAAGATTAGTTTCGTCTTCAATTGAGCTCTCTTTCTGTTAACGCATACCCAAAGACTTCACGGCCGCTGTTAAAATTAAATTAAATTCTTTTAAAATTCAAGTGTTTTTTAGTTTGGATACCTTAAATCCGGATCGGTTCAGTTTTTTTTTTTCTTATTTACTATTTTTAATACGACTATGTTATATAATAATTCAGTGTCTGGAGCACCGAGCGATGCTCGATAACTTTTTGCCTCTAAATAGTTTCAAATTTCAAATTTCAAGGCTCTGCGACTTACCGAAGAGGAGATATAACGATTAAAATATTTATTTTACAACACTCCTAATTTACACCCCCTTCCTTTATTTCAATCGGATTAAAATCTATACACGACTAATAACTCATGACACTTGATAAGTATACCTATTTAAAAACAAATTGTTCGTGCCGTTTTTGAGAAAATAAAAAAAAATAAAAACGAAAAATCTTTCATGTAAATTTCAACTTCCGGTGTTCCGATTCCAAGCAAAAGTTTCCTGTACTCCTAGCCTATATCGAGCTTAAGTTTCGAATTTCGTAGCTCTGAGATTTATGGTTGCGAAACGCAGGGGGGTACATACTTAAGTAGGTAAACATCAACTTCCGGTACTTCTATTTTAGCCAAAATCTTGTGGTACTTCTTGTAGCCTCTAGATAGCTTAAGTTACAAATTCCAAAGCCCTGCGACTTACCGAAGACAAGATATGAACCAGCAATAAAATGTTTTTACTCTTAATCTAATATATTATATTTAATCTTTTTTAGCAGCTGCTCTTCCAGGCACAAAAGCAGCCCATCAGCTTGTAGTTGCTATTCGTCAGAAATGTACTCCTAAAGAAGTTATTGATATACTAAATGAACTTCCGAACCCAGGCCCTGATGATGACGATGGTTATAATCCACTGAAAATAGATGTTTTTGTTCAAACTTTACTCAACTTGGGAAGCAAAAGTTTTTCTCATTCTTTTGCCGCAATTTCTAAATTTCATCATGTCTTTAAAGTAAGTGAATATATTATATAAATAGAAATTAATCATAAAGAGAAATCAATTAGGTTGTCCTCTGCTTGATGCAATTCAACGTATATTACATATAAATATAGCAAATATAAATATATATATAGAGAAAGAAAAAATTAATTATTGATTGTTTTATGATAATAAAAAAATACAAATCTTTTAAAAAAACAATCTTCAAAACGTTTATTCAAATCTCAAACGCATAGAGTAATATAGAGTGGAAGGCTCCATAAGGAACCAATGTATTTTAGCGTATACGAGTTACAGAGCTCTCTGGCGGTTCGGAATGGGCAATAAAATGGCGGGAACCGCACTCTTCGGGGCAAATTTTGGGAACGTCACAAACAGGTAGCGGATTATTCTACTATTATTGCTAGTTAATTTTATATAGGGTAGTTACATTTCAGGACTTTTAGGTCGTTTAAAAAAGTATGTTCTTTATCTAGTTTTGTGTCGCGAAAGCAACCTTTCACAAAACATTGACGTCGACAACTAGGCACATTTAATAATATTTTAATTTATAAATTTGTATGTTGGAAAATTTTCTAAATGAACGTTTAGCACAAAGCCTGTATGAATCTTTTATCTATGACAAAGGCTTTGAATGTCCTATGACTATGCTCTTTAAGGACTAAGAATAATGTTCTCCGAGCCGCTAGAGAGCGCTTTTCGATATTCGGTAGCCTTCCACTCTATATTACTCTATGCCCAAACGTTTCGGGAGAATATCTCCCTTTATCAATGTCAAAATTTCAAAAAAAGAAAAAATTAGAAATATTTTATCTGTTATTTCTCTTGGATGATTGGATATAGAAAATTCGTTTTGTTGTAATATCAAGCTAGCCACATATGTGGAATATCACAGATCGTTTAAATGTTTAATTTAGTTATCAGGAGGTTTCGAACAGAGGCTGGGCAAGATTAATTTTGCGAGGCCCCCTAGCGACACGAGATGGCGCATTTTATATATTTATTCTTTTAATTTATAAGAACCTTTATTGAAGACAATGACATGACATGAAAAAAATATTCCAAAGTATTCTTTGCAAATGAATCTAATCTTGATGAACTTTCGAGGCGCGAGGCCGTAGGCGGTCGCCCATATCGCCCACTCCTTGCGCCACCTCTGGTTTCGAACACTCTTTGATTTATTCTTAAGCCGGGTTTCCACCAAACGGACAGTTTTAAAAACTGTTCTGTTTTTTAACCGACTTCAAAAAAGGAGGAGGTTCTCTATTCGATTGAATTTTTTTTTTTTTTTGTGCCTATGTTACCTCATATCTCCGCCAATTCTCAACCGATTTTGAAAATTTTTTTTGCATTGGGTCCAGTCTAGCTTCCGATTGGTCCCATTTTTTTTTCGTTTTTTTTTCATAGGTATTAGACCTTTTTTATTAGGTTTGTTTAGACCTAACCTCTTTGTTTATGAACCGATTTCGATGGTTCTTTTTTTATCCGATAGGGGGTGTCTTGGGGATGGTGCCATATTAATTTGATCAAGTTCTGATGATATGATCACTATTAATAACATCACTAAAAAGAGAAAAATAAAATAATTTTTAAGAAAAAAATAAAAACCGACTTCAAAAAATTAAATGCAACAAATAAAATACACTAAAAGGTATAAAATAATTATTATCTTATTTAGTTACAACTAAACGACGAAATATTAACATGAAATTACTTTTTGAAGTCGGTGCCAAACAAACTATACCTATTAGTGAGCATACGCACTCGACGGATCTTACTTAAGTACGATTTGGCGGGTACGCTCGCTTATAGGTATAGTTTGATTGGCACCGACTTCAAAAAGTAATTTCATGTTAATGTTTCGTCGTTTAGTTGTAACTAAATAAGATAATAATTATTTTATACCTTTTAGTGTATTCTTATTTGTTGCATTTAATTTTTTGAAGTCGGTTTTTATTTTTTTCTTAAAAATTATTTTTTATAAACAGACTCTTCCATCAACTGTTCTGTTTTTCATAAACAGAATGTCCCAGAGTTTGTTAATTAAACTTTTCTTGCTGGTGTTTTGATCAAAATGTGTTTCAACGACGATGATTTTATAATTAATTGTGGTTTGTTGATAATTAATGATTCCCAAAACAGAATATTGGGTTAGTTCTCTATTAAAAAGGAGAGTTAATTCCGACACAAAAAAATTATTGCATGATTTAAGTACTGACGACGTTGGGTTAAATGGAGAATTGAGATCTTCCTTCCACAATTTTACAAGAATGTCAAGTACCGATTTCGATTTATTAATTAATTTGCTTGTACCATCCAACCGGACAAAAAGACAAGAACATACTTGTTTTCCTTTGATCTACCGACTCAAGATGGGAAAGTGTTTTGTTTACTAAAACACTGTTTCCAAACAAAAATGTTTTAAGAACTGTTCAGTTTTTACAAAACATTGGTTGTTTTTGTTGAGAAAAACAGTTTTTATTTGTGTTTCTTGTTTTATCTGTTTGGTGGAAACCCGGCTTTAGTTGAACAACCCTGCTACTCTCCACAAAAACCATATTAATTTTATAAGTTATTCTTTTTTTTATTTTTAGCATTTAGGGGTAACAGAAGAAGCTCAAATTTGTATATTAAAGAATATTTTTGAACTTTGGCATAAACATCAACATATGATGGCAGTTCTTATTAATAAATTATTAAAAACTCAATTGATCGAATGTTCTGCTGTAGCCAATTGGATATTTTCAAAAGAAATGAGTGGAGAATTTACCAAGTAAGTTGATTTCATTCTTTTTATTTACTTTATTAATTTAATAGTTGATTGTTTCAAATAAGTTACTAATCTCTATGTTACTATGAATTTTCCTTAATAAAGATTTTATTTTTAATATTCCCCAATAGGAAGATAAAATATTTTCAACATTAATGGCTATTCTTTTTAAAAAATGTAAACTTCATTTTTCGTCATGATTCAATGTATTAAATAATTAATAGCAAACTATTTTAATTTACCCAATGACTTAATCCATGTACTTTTCCAAATTGTACATTTGGGAAATTTTACATCTTACGATTCGAAAAATGAGTAAACATGTCAGTCGGTTATCCCGGGATTTAGCTGAAGCACGAGAACGTCTTCGGCGAGCGGAAACTGATTCAGATGAGTCGGAAGATGATAATCGAGAGGGAAAGCCAACAGAAGATATGGTAGAACGGATGGAGGAAAAACTCGAAGCTGCTCAGGCAGATCAAAAAAATCTTTTCTTGATTATTTTCCAAGTAAATATATTGCAACTCTACATTTTTAGATTAGATTCTAACGAGAGCTGAACCGCGACCTAATATCGTCTACACCGATGGGTGAACCGCGATTGGAATTAGGTGTACACCTCTTTGGAATTATTTTGGAATTCAAATTCAGATAATGTCCCTTCATCTATTGTCTTCTACTTGGAAATGAAGTGGAAGTAGGTGTACACGATATTAGGTCGCGGTTCACCCCTCGACACTGTACACTTACTTTCATTTCCAAATAGAAGACAATAGATGAAGGGGCATTATCTAATGAATTCCAAAATAATTTTACATAATTCCAAAAACGATCTACACCTAATTCCAATCGCGGTTCACCCCTCGGATTCTATGCATTCTCTTGCCACATTAGATGCAATTCAGAGGCGAGCTATCGGACTAATAAGAGATCCAGCATTAACTGACGTTCTTGACTTTCTGACCCACTGTAGAACTGTCTCCACCCTTTCCCATTTTAAAGATTCTACCATGACGTTTGTTCTGACGAGATAAAATCAATAATTCCTCCTAAAGCCTTATTTTAACACAATAAGGCCAGCCTGCATCCGTTCTGGTTGATACCCCAACCTAAAATCAACATTAAAGTAGGGATCAGTCTTGCCTCAAAACTAACATAAAATACCAACATGTTTCTGGTCGCGAAATTTATGATCAAAATTGTTATAAACCCCAACCCTGCTAACACTTGAGGGTAATCCCCTTCGTGTTTGACCTTTGCTCTAGCCACAAACATTAAAGCTTAACCATGTTAAAGTAAATCCCAATAAATCAAAGCCAAATCCCCCCAACTATTTTTATATATTCAACACCCCTTCTTGATTAAATTAGATACCAACCGAACAAACGCATTCGCTAATTAATTTATCACTATGACTTCTAGAGACTGGAACTCGCTTCCCTATCGTGTCTTTCCGGCTACATATAAGCTTCAGGCTATAGAAACCCGCGTCCACAAATACCTTCAACACCGACCCAATCCTTGAAATTTATTTCTTTTTTTTTATGTTGCAAATGTCCACCTCGGACTACAAAAGTTGTACATTTTTGATGCAACTTCTTCTTATATCAATATCATTATAATAATAAAAAAAATAAATAACTAATTTAATAAACATTGATTTTATTTTAGCGATTTATAATGATATTATCTGAGCATTTGGTTCGTTGTGACACGGATAATCGGGATTTCAACACAAATTGGTACAAATGGACTATTGGAAGGTTACAACAAGTTTTTCTAGCTGTGAGTATTTTGAAGAAATTTTTATAAATGTCTATAATTGATATATTTATTCCCCCCCTTTTTTTTTGTTTTAGCATAATGAACAAGTTCAAAGATATAGCTCAACGTTAGAAACCTTGTTATTTACCCAAGATTTAGACCCGCATATTCTTGAAGTATTCCAACAATTTGTTTCTCTTCGAGCTTAAATTACTCAACTTTAAAATAACAATTTTATTTGAGTTCAGAGTAATATTTTTCTGATTTACTTTATAAATCATTTTTTTAATTGGTTTATATTAAAAAATATTTTCAAAAAGCTAATTAAGATGATGAACTTGATTTTACTATTATAAGTGAATGATATAAAATTGATTAAATAATTAATATACATGTCTGTTTTAATAATTAAATTATTATCAAGAAAATTTATAAATAAAAGTATTTATATTAAGCAGAAAACAATCTTTAATTTATTCATTAAAATTTTTTCAAATTTTTACTATTATTACCTTTGATAAAAAATAATTTGTTCAAAGGTCATTTAAAGAACGATTGATTAGACAGTTTATTTTTAAATTCAAATCATATAACTTTCTATTATATTATGTAAATATCTTTAATAGTCCACGATTTAATTAAGAAATAACTAAAAAAAACTTTTCTACCTATTGATTTTTATTTTTATTTGCCTATTAATCTTTTAAGATGCAAAAGAATCGGAGCTTTAAATACCCTACCTGCTACCTCTAATAAAAGCGCTTGTTGTTTTCTAACTTAAGAGTTAAGTGCCTGGAGCACCGAGCGATGCTCGGTAACTTTTTGCCTCCAAATAGCTTAAGTTTCAAATTTCAAGGCTCTGCGACTTACCGAAGACGAGATATGAACGATTAAAATATTTATTTTGCGACATGACTAAGTTACACCCCCTTCCTTTATTTTAATCGGATTAAAATTTATATACAACTAATTATTGTCATTACACATGAGACTTGATAAGTTAACCAATTTTTAGCGAAATCGTTAGAGCTGTTTTCGAGAAACCTATATAACAAAATGTATATATATGAGGTTTCTCGAAAACAGCTCTAACATTTCGCTAAAAATTGGTGAACTTATCAAGTCTCATGTGTAATGACAATATAATATATATATTATAATATAATATATATATTATATATATACAAGAATTGCTCGTTTAATATAACAAGATAAGATATAATAAATTATTGTTCATTTCATATATAGGCCCTTGAACTTTGTCATTATTTTTTATTTTTTATTTTAATTCTATATATTTGAAAACATTGGGAAAAAAGGAGAATGTGCATTGCGGCGTTTTATAACAAAATGTATAAATCGACCTGGAATTTTCAAATTGCTATAACTCCAGAGCATTTGAAGATAAAATAGTTATATCACTTTAAAGTAAATTGATTACACTACAATCTCTTTTTTCAGTGACTTTTACAGTAAAACAAAAGGCTGAGGTGCTATACATAAACAATATTCGCGGCCGAATATCTCAAAAACCATAAGAAATAGAGAAAAATTAATTTAAGCAATCTTGTAGTAAATTTTATAAGATTTCATTTTGATAAGAGTAATTTTTTCTCTACGACCCACCATTTTTTAGATATAAGCGAAAACCCCAAAAACGGGACATTTCCATCCCTTTCCCACCCCTAAGCCCGGTAGCCAGGACTGGGGACTTTTAGTATTTTTACCTACTACCCCAAACACATTCCATAAGGAAACAATTATCTCCTCTTCAATGTTTTCTGTGGATTCCACTTTATTTTTAAATTTTTGCGGAAATTTTATTTTTACTGTTGACGCCACTGCACAAAAATATGTTTTTGATTTTAAGTCTATTTGTCTGTTTTCAGCAATGGTGTGTTGTAAGAATAATTTAGAATTATATTTCAAAATTTATTATTGATTGCTAAAGATTGATTTTAAAACCCTACAAAACATTTTCTAGTCGGGCTCACTTAGCACTTTCAATATTCTTAATGGGCCATCTTAAAAAGCTTTGTGACCCCTACACTAGCTTATAGAAGAGAGCTGTGTAGATTCTCTAATGGTTATTTATAAAGTAAAATAATATTTTCTTTAAATTTATATAATAAAAAAGCTTTTTTAATTAAAAAATATTTTATTTAAATGATATAAAGTATATTTTTAGAAAATATTCTGGATATAGATTATTTTAAATATAGTGTAAAAAATTTATATTTATTTCATTTATCATATTTTTTAATAAATTCTAAGGCGGTTTCAACATCCTTCTTGGATCCCAGATAAATAGTAGACCTTTCATGAATAGATTTTGGATCGATATCCAATATTGGAATGGTGCCATTTGATGCTAGTCCTCCTGCTTGAGTCATTAAAAAGGCCATTGGATTACATTCATACAAAAGTCGAAGCTGGAAAAAATGATTATTAAAATTTATATATCATATTTATTTTTAAAAAATATTGATTTAATTCAGATTTTAATATGTTTAATAATAAGATACCTTGCCATTAGGAGCACTTTTCGTTGCTGGGTATATGAAAATTCCTCCATATTTAAGAGTACGGTGAACATCGGCTACCATAGACCCTACATATCTTGCACCATAGCCTGCTTTACGTTGGGCTTGAATATATTCTTTTACAGCAAGAGTCCAGTGATCGTAATAACCATCATTAATGCTGTAAATTTTTCCTTTTGTAGGTATTCGCATATTCGCTTCAGTCAAAACGAATTCACCTATAGACTGTAACATTATCAGATAATTTTTAATATTAAATTTTAATTTTATAATTCACAGTTTTTATATACTAGTATTTGATAAAACTAACCGGGTCTAGCATAAATCCATTGACACCGTTACCAATCGATAAGACCAACATTGTTGCACTTCCATAAAGAGCATAACCAGCAGCTACTAAATTATTTCCCGGTTGTAGAGCATCAGCTAATCCCGGTTCATGATTCAAATCATTTTTTCTATTATAATAAAATTATTTATTTATTTATTTAAAAATTAGAATCCTTATTATAATATAAAATAAAGTAAAAAACAGTATCTAAGTAAGACTCAATATAATTGTACAGTTTATTTTGAAAGTGGTCTAAGTCCAATTTTTTTTAAATAAATGAGATCTCACGTGTTTTGGGAGTACATGGAGACCGAGCTTCGCCGGGCATCTTGCTAGCCAAGGGGCTTAGCCCCCTGGACCCCCCACCACCTCTGATCATCCTCCACTCCACCAACACAATCTCCACCCCGGATCCCCCCCTCGCCCTTGAAGAAGGAAGATGGGCGATCCTCTGAATCGTCAAGTTTTTTAAAGGAATGAAAATCATGTTCTAATGTGTAGATTCTTTTATTAGTGGTTTTCTTTATCTTTGGGCAGCCTTTCCATTAATTCAGCATCAAGTTCTACCACTCGATCTTCAAAACATATAATTAATTATTTTTCTTTTAATTAATTAACAATTTATTGATATTGAACCAGATATCTAATTAATTAAATTCCCTAATTTTAATATATAATAATATTTTTAATGAACAATTATAGTGGGATATAAAATGAAAAAACAATTAATTATTAAAATTGAAGGAGGCAATAAAATAAATAAATTCCAGCAGAAGACACACTCTTTTGTGTCCTTCAATTTATAAAAATTCTGCTACTCCCGGCAAAAAACTTTCAATTTAATTATTAAAAGGTAAATGAGAAATATGTTATTATAAATTTTTATTGACACAACCACCTGTGAATAATTATTTGATTTAATAAAAAACCTATCAAATTAAAGTTATCCTAAGATGAGACTGATCTGTCGATCGAATTGTCAACCCACAAACCCCCTAACCCGTGAATTTCATCAAAATCGATCGTTAGAGTCGTTTTTGAGAAACCGATTGTATTATTGTATATATAACATATATATACAATTGCTCATTTAATAAAATAAGTTTAATTTAGTGTAAACTTTTTATTTATAACAAGTAATAATTAATACCTTAGAAAATGCCAATGCTTTGTTCAATTTAAAATTCTTAATTTTCTCGAAACAACAAAAATTGGACTTGTGCACCACTTTCAAAATAAACGGTCCAATTAATTAATATTTATATTTAATATTTAATATAAAATCTTTCAAAATGCAAAATTAGTTTATAATCGAGAAATTAATTGGTGAGAAGTATTTTATTCAATCCTTATAAGTTATAAGGCAGTATTTGTGCTTATTAAAAGAAGTCGGGTAAAAAAGTTACCGGTAAATTCCAAAAATTGATCCGATTGAGACAAGACAATCTATATTGGAAGAGCCATCCAGAGGATCAAAGCATACAATATATTTACCTCTTTTATCAGTCTCTATCTAAAAAAAAAAAAATATGAATTACAATTTTCATGATATAATACGGGGCCAAGAATCTTCAAAATCCATATATAATTATATAAGTTTTAAGCACATTCTGCCAAGTCAGTGACTTTGTTGACATCGTTAAAGTGACTAGCTAAGTATTTTGTTTTAATCTTATAAAGAGCGAAGTGTTGCAGGAGTTCGATGGTAATTCTTTGATATTTATCGTTGCAGTCTTTTGGATATTATTCCAAACAGGGGATTGAAGTTTAAATTCGCCCGTGAACTCAAAGTGAAATGTGACAACTCTCTCTCCTATCTCATCCGAAATCAAAACTTGTGAATACTACATAGTATAACATCTAACTGTATAAATTGTGATTGATTTCTTCAATAAATGAAAATTTTTAAAAAGACATCTACCGAATTTTAACATTTAACTTATATAAATATTTAGTGTTTGTTCTGAAGAGTTGAAGTCAAAAATCCCCTCGAAAGTCTCATTCATAGAGTAATATAGAGTGGAAGGCTCCATAAGGAGCCAATGTATTTTAGCGTATGCGAGTTACAGAGCTCTGGCGAGACCAGGGCGAACCCATTGGGCAATAAAATGGCGGAAACCGCTCTCTTCGGGGCAAATTTTGGTGACATTATCAAGAGTAAAAAAATACGCTTATATATATAACAAAAAGGGTATGTATCTTTTATCTATGACAAAGGCTTTGAATGTTCTATTGTTCTATGATCTTTGGATAGCTTTTAAGAACTAAGAGTTTTCGCCCTGCAGTCGCTAGAGAACGCTTTTTTTATATACGGTAGCCTTCCACTCTATATTACTCTATGGTCTAATTTATAAGAAACCCGCGGTTTTCTAATGCTAGACAGCCCTTTGCTATCAAATTGGAATTAAATGGAACAAACATTATATATTATGGCCATCCTGGATATAAAATTTGAATTTTTATGATTAAGTAAGATTCTTTAATGTCTAATTAAGAGTACTAATTGATCAAATTAATTCTACAAACAATAGTTTAATTATTATTAATTTTTAAAGATGAACACTAAATTGGTAGATTTTACAAACTATCTAAAATAACTCAGAATTGATAAATTTTAGACATCAAGTGCATTATACAAAATCATCTTAGTTTTTAACACTTAATCTAATGATGCAAAAATATTTGGGGGTTCCATAGAAAATGAGAAAGTTGATAGCTATTGCGCCAAAGTAGAAAGTGTCCAAAAGTTGTTAATAATTTATTTAAAAAGAGCATATTCAAAAACATAAATATATCAAAGTTCAAAATTTTCTCTCAACTCCTTCCATGAAAACTTTTAATGAACGAGTTTTGTGGGACACCCTGTATATAGTACGCTTGTAGTTGGATCGAGAAAAATGTAAATGAAAGAGGTTTCAGGAAATGGATTAGATTCTTCAGAATTTATCATTTATGGTTTTTTTATTTAAATTTAGATATCTTTACCTCGATCACGTTGTCATTTTCTTCACTGACTAAAAGACAAGTGGTATAGGAGGCAGAAAGCATATTTATAAAAAGTTCATTTGAAAGAACGTCTAATTTTTTAACTTCTTCTCCTTGAACATTGCTTTCCCCAGTTATTCCATACCTAGAAAAAGTTGAAAAGATTAATGTAATATTTTGGCTGAATGGGAATATATTTTAAAATAAATTTATTCTAGAACAGGGGTGTTCAACCTTTTGGCTTACACGGGCCGCATTTCAAGCAAAAACAAATGCCTCGAGCCGCATATAATATAAATTTACTAAATTAGATGAGGAGGTATCAGCCAAAGATGGAATCACTTGGTTCAATAAAACACCTTTAATAAAACGTTTCGGCCTGAATTTATTTGGCCATCTTCAGTTAATTAGGAGTTATGCACAAAATGCGGTACACATATGTGATCGAACCAAGCCTTGTCAAAAATAAAATTTTTAGCTTCATGTAAATTTATAACGTGCCTGGACCCAAAAGTTTCAGAATGAAAGTAATGACGCATTTTGTGTATAACTCCTAATTAACTGAAGATGGCCAAATAAATTAAAGGTGTTTTATTGAACCCAGTGATTCCATCTTTGGCTGATACCTCCTCCTTCATCTAATACAGTTTCATCACAGCCACGAACTCTAACAATAAATTTACTAATTCCATTGATATTTATTAATCAAAAAATATAGTTAATAATATAGAATAAATGGAAAAGAAGCAAAAATGTTAGTAATCTTTGAGTTATTTTCCTTCAGGATTTTGTTTTTAAATCATTTACCACTACAAAAAGTTTTAATCTCAACAAAAACACTTGTGTAAAAAAGGCCAAGTTCGATTAATAAAATCAGTTTGCCAAAAAAGTAGTGAGATCTAATGTGCTGCCAAGTTCAATATCATCAATTTATTAAATGAGTCGAGAATATATTAGTAACTTCAATCAAAACGAATGTTTTTCATTTCACATATTTTTTATTGAATTCACATTTTTAGTAGTTGAACTTATAATTTTGCTTTTAGTGAATTTTATTCTCGAAAATAGCTTCAGGTATATGTAAATTCATATTTCTAAAAAGTGAATAAAATATTGAGAACCCAGGTGGAATATTTGTTTCAGTTCAATGTCTGACTGCAGTTCCAAAAGTTTGCAGTTAAAATATTTAAATCTTATAAAAAATGGTTCAAAATATGCCAAAATTGTGATTATTTTTTCGGAAATTTTGATATATTTTTTCACATTCAAAATTGAAAATTTGCCTTTTATTCTTAGAAAAATTTTGGGGAGATTTTCTAATTTCTTCTTATATAAAAAAAAAAAAATAGGTCAAATTCTCAAAATCTATCTTTTCCAGTAATATAAAAATTTCAATGTTTTAAGGAAATTTATAATTTTCATGTCGGGCCGCATTCATTGCTGTGATGGGCCGCATGGGGACCGCTGGTTGGACTTCCCTGTTCTAGAATATTTAATGATTTCAAAGAAGAGGAGATCGTAAGGGAAAGTCGTGTTGTACACACCATGTTTTTTTTTAATATTCGTGTACAATACCGAGTGAGCGCAATAGATAATTAAACTCAATAGTTCTAAAGCTATGAGGGTCCAAAATCTAATCAGTTTTAGTCATTGGAAACTTTTTTTTTAGTTATCATAACTAATCCAAACAGATAGACAAGCAGACAGAAATAAAAATAAAGATTGAAACAAAAATCTCCACGTTTTAGATATTTCTCTAAACAGATAAGCAAAATAAACATCGACTGAAGGGACATAGTGGACCTGTGGCTCACAAATCTCGATTGGGTAGTCAAAATGAAAATTATTGGATTATATGTTTAAAAGGATTTTGAAAGATATATTAAACGGCAACTAATTTGATGGAGTGAGCGAGATTTGTTTTTTTTCATCAGCTTCTAAAAATATAATCTTCTATTTTCTTATCATATCTCGACCTCTGAAAATTATTTTGGAAACTTTTTAAACTTATCTTAACAATTGGGTGTAGTCGTTAAATTATTTATTGATTTATAAATAAAATTAATCTTTTTAAATCTTACTTAAATGGCATCATTAATAAATATATGAATTTAAAATATCTTCTTTAAGTGCCATATATCAGGTCTCCCTGACGTTTCGGTACGTTTGTGCTGAGTGTGTTTAGCTGTTTTACACAGATATACGGGACCTACTTTTTAACGCCGCTTCCGAACGGCTAGTTTGGAGAGGTTGACTAGGCAATTATATACTCTTGGTAGTTTGCCATTGCTTTCCAAGAGGAGGCAGCTGCAAATATCTGCCGAGACTCAGTCTCGAACCATACTTCAGGACAGCGACACTCTAACCACTGACCCACAATCGCCTCTAATATAGTATATTTAAATTATTATTCCTGACATATAGGTTAAACCAGAGGTTCCCAAGCAGTGCGCCGCGGCACCCCGGGCACCCCTAATCACAGGTGCCCCGCGGAGCTTCATAATTAATTGAAGCGAGACATTTGGCCTAACACAAAAAACAAATTGAGAAGCTAAAAATTTATTTATTTTTATCTTTTACTTTTACATAGGGTATGGAGCCTTGGAAAAATGTTAAATGAAAAAAGGCGCCGCGACTCTGAAAAGTTTGGGAACCCCTGGGCTAAACTACATAGTTATTTTTTTAGAAGAAGCATCCCTTATTTATTGTCTTGATACATCTTTTTAAGATCAAGTTTTGAAAATCCTTGATTATCCAATATACTGTTAAATTAATAACTTACAATTTGGCAATTCCAGCTTTTCGAACAGCAGAACTAACAGCTTTCACAGCTGTTTGTATACTATTCAGTAGTTGAGTAAGATCTCCTCGTGCTTCGGGAAATTTTCTCTGTTCCGCGAGGACCCATCGTGTCAAAGTCATACAATTTGAGTCGAACGCTTGTTGAGTAGATGCCATCTAAAATATTTAAATCTCTTAAATAACAATGTAATCATATAGAAACAGGAAAATAAAATATCAATTAAATTTAGTTTTTATTGCAGAGACTAGTAAAGTTAATGATTTTATAAGAGAGCTTTCGCCAACTCTTTAATCCCTATGACCTCCAGAGACTGGAACTCACTTCCAGCCACCGTCTTCCCCGCAACTTATAACCTTGAGCTGTTTAAGACCCGCATCCACAGATACCTTCAACTCCTACCCAGCCCATAAAATCCCTTCTTCTTCTTCTTTTCACGATGGAGGGGACATCCCAGGCCTTTAGGGATGCACCTTTTTGGTGTATCTCCTTCTCACATCAATATCATTGAAAAAAAAAATAATAAAGGGTGTCCCAAAATTCACGGAAGAAGTAATTTTGATAGAAAATACAGTTTTTTAATTAAAAATTGTAAATTTTTTATTAATTCATAAAGTATACAGTATAGGGTTATGTATGGAATAGCATATCGGGTAAATGGCCTCCACGGCTTTGCTGGCACATCTCACTCTTTTGTCGAAATTTTCCATGATCTTTTTGCATAAATGATGTGGCTGAATTTCGTTGATACACTCTTAATGTTCTCCTTCAAGGCGTGGCTGGTCGTGGGCTTGTTGGTAATCACCCTTTTTTTTGTCAAAATTTTGCTATTTTCCAGCTCCCCGGAAATGTGCCAGAGGTGTATGAGAGCTTGAAATTTTTGAGAGAATAGGAGCAAGTTCAGGAGCGCATTAGTCTCAAAACTCCGATCCACGCTCTGTAATCACTATTAAATTAACCATTTATCAATCATAAAAAATTTTATTTCTATTTTCTGGGATATATTTTATACTAAAATCAAAGTTGTAACGATTTTTTTTTTAATAGCTTTATTCAATTCATTAAGGTAGTTGTTTCGCGAAAATACTAGCAAAAAGTTAATACTAGTGTATATAGTACAGACAATAAGGATTCATAATTCATAAACCCCAAACTTTTTGCTGTTTATGTACCATTACTAGCCAATCCCGTGCTCGTTTGACAAATCTGGCAACACTGTCCGAGCTTGTATATATTTTATCATAGAAATTTCAGATAAAGTACATTATAAAGGGAGATTTATAAAAGAAAAAGTTCTTAATAAGTGATTGAAAGCTATTGCGATAATGACTGAAGCGAAAAAACGTCAAAAAAGTAATAAAGTTAACCCACTTTTTAGGTTAAATAAATGCTTTGTTGCCAGCTTGTTTTTAGTGTTTAATTTTTCATTATACATTTTTCATTATTTATTCATTATTATCTCAGAAACTGTATTGTAACTATGAATTAAAATTTTCTTAAAAAATGTATTACTTAGTTATTGTTTAATGTTGGTTTAGTTTTTTACGAGGGGTGAACCGCGATTGGAATTAGGTGTACACCGTCTTTGGAATTACTTTGGAATTCATTAAATAATCTATTGTCTTCTACTTGGAAATGAAAGTGGAAGTGGAAGTAGGTGTACACGATTTTAGGTCACGGTTCACCTCTCGGTTTTTTATAACAATGGTAAGAAGAGTTTCTTTTAATTATAATTAAAGATGTATGTAAACTTTCCGATATCCCATATAGTGCAATGCGAGGGGTGAACCGCGATTGGAATTAGATGTACACCGTCTTTGGAATTATTTGGAATTATTTTGGAATTCATTAGATAATGCCATTCATCTATTATCTTCTACTTGGAAATGAAAGTGGAAGTGGAAGTAGGTGTACAAGATATTAGGTCGCGGTTCACCCCTCGGTGCAATGTATAAAAGTCTGAAAAACTCTATCTTTGGAATTTAATATCTCCGGAACTATTATTGTCCATAAATTTCGTTTTGCCACCAATCGATGCAGAAGTATTTAAATAATAATCTGTCTAAATTTCAAAAAAAATCCTAAGAAAAGCCATATGGTGAAACAACTACCTTAATTAAATTATAAAAATATTTATTAGATATAGCAATAGTTGCTATATGAAAATTTAACATTAATTTCTATTAGAAAATATGCAAATATATTTTTTCCACAGTGTAAAAATCAAAACACTGATTCACTTTATATAAATATCTGAAAAAATAAACAATTTATTGACATAGCATCTATTGCAATGTCCATTATATATAATAAATGATAAATAATATTCTAAGGAATGAAAAAACAAAGATATTAAGCAAATTTGTTGAAAAATACGGGACACCGGTTTATAAAAAAGAACAGTCCTGGGAAAACAGGATGTTGTTGACTAGTGGGTAACCTTAAGATAGATCGTTATATAAATTTTTTTTTAAATAATAATAAATTATGTATTATTATGTTGAAAGGTCACCTTGTCAAGTTTCCAATCACCCTTCGAGAGATCTATACCTGTATCCTCATAATAATTACCTTTAATCAAAGGATGAAATAATTATCTATAAAAATTCTATAACTAAATGTCTACATTTAGAAAATAATAATAAGCTGTAACTAGAAATATATTTTGAATAGTATAAATTAGAAATTACAGAAAAATAGTATGGTTTTATTAAGGTTATATAAAAATAATATTGATTTCATATTATATAGATATCAAGCAGTTTTTGTGTAAACTGTTGTCAATTTTATCTTTGTAATTTCATAATGCCAAAAGCCGAAATTTCGAGGAAAAAATAGTTAATTATTTAATTGACCATATTGCATGATTCCATCTCACAAATACTGATTTTGAGGATACAAATTTTCTGATTAAATGAATACTGACCTTTATTCTATCGAAACAATGTGGGAAATGTTGAAATGAAGGATCCAACGTCAACTGAAGCTGAGCTAAGACGCCGGGCTGAGATAAGAAGAAAGCTGGCAAGCTGGCAGGCTACTTATTCCGATTTGTTTTTCTCCTCCAGACCTCCAACCCAATGTCACGGTCAAACCAACGCGCAATCAAACCTGCTCTTATTTACAGCATAGTTTAAATAATCATAGTCCAAGACTCGCTTTCTCGATTATCCTTTCGCGGCCAATTTATAAAACAACAATCCATTACAAACTTCTTTAGCGACGTTTCTGTTTTGAATTATTTTATTTTTATCTTGCATTATTATTTAATTAAACTAAGTTTTTTTAATGAGAATATATATCAGCTGAAACAAATTTAACTGATGAACAAAACAATCACCCCAGACGTTTCCCAAACTTTTTCCGAAAGGGACTGTTTTTTCTGTAATATTTTTACTCGGTGGCACAACCAGGATTTTGTCATGGAGGGGGGCTAACATGTATATACCTAACAAATGCTAACATATATATTAGGTTGCTCTTTATTTTGGATATTTGCGAATATAACAGGGGCTCATATATGGTTCTAAATAAATAAAAAAAAAAAATCCCCTAAGTTTCAACTCTCTATCTCAATTTTAACCTAGTGCTACACAGCGATTAAGTTTCCAATCTAAATAACATGGGGGTTTTGGCATTGAACGATCAATTTTTTATTCCGGCCAAAGTAATGGTTCAAAAAATAATTAATTAAAGGTCATTTTAATAGACAAAGATACAAAAGTGTTGTATCAAAAAGTCTGGATGGGAACACCTAATGGAAGAAAACCTCTTGGGTGTTCTAGACTCCGTTGGAAAGTCAGAGTCATCCGGGATTTTATTAGCCATCTGAGCTTCCACAAATATCGAAAATATTCCGCCAGACCGGTCCGAGTGGAGAGGAATCGTTCGTGTAGCCGAAAGCCACACAGGGTTGTAGAGCTACGGAGTTAGGGTTAGTTGTATGTCGGTTTGTAAAGTCTTTGTTAAAGTTAACAAAACGGTAAAACCTTAGAATCTCACCTTGTGCCAGGCCGGATGGCCAATCAGATGACACGCACTTTCATCTGATTGGCCATCCAGCCGGGCTACAATGTGAGCTCGGGGTTTTGACCGTTTGTTAGCTTTAACAAAGACCTTACAAACCGACGCACTGGCTGGCCCTAAATAAGTAAGTAAAGATACAAAAGTGGGTGGTAGCTATAAATCGATATTAAATCGCAATGAATATCAAATTGAGATATTTATCATTTAAAATTATTAATTCACCGAAACTGTAAACATAGTGTGCCGAGTCTAAAAAATTTCACTTTTTCCTCCTCTTTGATATTGTTTTTTCTTCAATTTTGTTTTATCATTAGCTTTTCAAGTAAACAAGGAAAAAAATCTTGTAAAGTCAAACTAGGCTACAGACAACCTGAATCATGAATAATTAAAGATTAAAACTATTCTATAATTATGATCCATTTCTCTGGTGAAAGAGTTGCCGGGAAAAGCGGGAATTTTCATCAGGGATTTTCAAATATGTCCATTGGCAGCGCTGAGAGAGAAATTAGACAACATGACATAATTTCTCAATCTTCTCTTTTCTTTATCTGTTTTATTACATCATATACTTTCAAAGATAATTTTATAAATATATATAATTTATTTATGATATAATCTCTAAAGTATAGCTTAAAAAGATTAAAATGGGAGTTATAAAAAAATCTACTCCAATTTCTCAATTTGGACACTGTGATTCGGAGTCTGAAGAATCATTACAGTGGGCTTTTATTTATTTTTATTTAATGTTTAATGATTTTATTTCCATATATTTGATATTTTCTAAGTTTTAAACACTTTTTTCTTGTTTTATTAATTTTCTTTAGAAATAAATATATGTTTATTTTAATTATTTTATTTTTCCAATTATTACATATTCAATTGATTTCCTGATATAATTTTATTTGTTTGAGATTTATTATATTGAATTATTATTTTTCTTTTTTTTTAATTTTTTGAAAACTCGATTGAATGAAAATTCTTTTGTCATTTGGTTCATTCACTTTAAGTTATATGTTAGTTTTTAAAATTTGTATTATTAATTTGATCCATTGCCTCCCATTAAGCACATTTTATCTTTTTGATTTAGTATATACCAAAGCGATGACGATCGATCTTCTACCATTGAATCGGAATCGAATGAGCAAGTCCAGCATTATCCAATACCTAAAATTGGGAAACGTCGACCTATTCCCACATCTTTCTGGAGTACTCGAAAAAATAATGGGAGAAAGAAGTCGCATAGATTGGAAAATGGTATTTTATTATCCTAAATTGTTTTGCAATAACAAGCGTTTGAATTAATGTTTACATAATTATTAAATTAAGTGGACCGTTTATTTTGAAAGTGGTTTAAGTCTATTTTTTGTTATTTCGAGATATTTGTATTTATATTTATTTCGATATTTTTATTTTGACGAATTCGTGAGGATATTGTACTCCATTAGCCGGGTACTGACTGAGGGTTTGCTTCGCGAGGCCAGCCCTTTGAGGCAAATGCCTGGTCGGTCAAAACGTGCCTCGCCCAGGCAAGTGCCCGCTGCTCGTCTGAGGCTGCCTCGGCCCGATCCATCGGTTGTCGGTTTTTGTGAATGCTCAAAGGCGCCTCGGGTCGTTTCCTGCCTTCGCTCAGGACGGTTCTGCGGCAAACGCCCGAGGCAGCCTCGCGAGGCCAGCCCTTGTGGCAAATGCCTGGTAGGTCAGTACATGCCTCGCCCAAGGGAAAAAGTGCCCGTTGCCTCGTCTGAGGCTGCCTCGGTCCGATCTATCGGTATTCGGTTTTTGTGAATACTCAAAGGCGTCTCGGGTCGTTTCCTGCGTTCACTCGAGCCAGCCTCGCGAGTTTGCTCGCTCAGTCAGTATCCGGCTTATGACTGGGATATTATAAATATGAAAAGAAGAAATCTATGTCTAACTAAAACTGACATTAACTCATTTTTTTCAAAATTGGACTTACACCTCTTTAAAAATAAACTATCCTATTAATTTAATATTTATCTAAATATTAACAATTAATAAATGAATATAATTCATTAATAACAATCACATAAACGTTTATAAATATTTCAAACATTTCGGTAGAAATTATTCTCTTCTTTTTCAATTATTATTATTTTTTTTTTTAAATACACTTGCTTTTGAAAAAATAATGAAGCTAATAAACATAGAAATTTATTATTAAATTTCTTTATTGTTTTTTAAAAAAACTGTATTTCATAAAGAGAAACAAAGATGTTGTCCTCTGCTTGATGCAAATAAACTTACACACATATATATCGAAATTATATATCTGCATATATATTATTTATTTGTTTGAGATTATAGTTTCGAAGACTGGTTTTCATCATCAGTCTTTTTTAATTATAAATTATTATTTTTCATTTCATTTAAACTGGCTCCCAGCTAAGTAAAGATCGAAAAATTTTAATATCCATACGATATTGACCCCAAAAATAATATTTATAATTAAAAAGACTGATGATGAAGGTCAAGTCTTCGATACTATAGTCTCAAACAAATAAATAATATATATACAGATTGTATGTTTATTTGTATCAAGCAGTGGACCACCTCTTTGTTTCTCTTTATGAATCAAAAACTGCTACTCTCGGCAAAACAAAAACTTTTCAATTACAACTATATTTAAAAAAAAATTCGTTGAAAAAGGGAGGATTTCTTCCGAAACGTATAAAATATTAATGCACGTTTTTGTGACTGTTATTAAAGAATTGCATTCATTTATTAGAATAAAACAATCAATAATTATTTTAAAATTAAAAAAAGAAAAAATAGAAATCTTAAAATAATACTAAACACAATATTTTCTTATTCATGCTTTCATGTTCAGATTAATGTTCATTCACGTATAAAATTTTCAGCTCATTGTGAAATTAGAAAAATAATTAAACTTTTCTAGTATACTCAAGAGAGATGAGGTTTCGGCCCCTACTTCTATAAACCTCACCATCTCATAATTTCATGAAATTTGGCACAGGTATACTATTAATATAGACTTGGAAAAATACCAAATTTCATCGAGATATGTCCAATCCTTTTTGAATTACAGCTATCAAAATTTTCAAAAATTTGCCCAAAAATGGCGATTTTTTTTTAATTGCTCTAGGAACTCTCTTAAGGAGGTTCTTTCGCGACAATCCACACAAAAAGTTTTAGCCTCGTAACCCTCTATAAATATGAACGGCACTAAAATTTTAGGTTATGATTTTTTAACGTGAATGTCCACTCACACTAAGAAATCTTTATATGGATACATACATACTACGCGGATCGTTTCCAAGCCATTGTGCTTATATCCCCTTCACTAAAAATAATCGCCCAAATATGTTTTTTTTTGTTTTTTTATCAAAACTACGTGGTAAATAATTTCAATTTTTTTTAAGTTACTCCGAATATATTATTCTAACAAATATTAGTTTTTCATCAAGATGATGAAAGTCCTTCAATGAAAAAAAATAAAATAATGATCATATCCCCATCCTTTCCCTATCTACCCTATGTAAAAAATGCCATTTTTAATTGCAATTATTTCATGTTTGGTGTGGTAAATCGTCTTCAAATTTTAACAGTGTGTGTATTATGCTTTTAATGACTTATATTCCAAGTTTCAAAAACTTCTTGAATTTTTGCATTTGTGAAAGAACTACCGTAATTGAGCTACAGAGCTGAAAGAGGTTGTCATATTACATTTTTTCATGCCTTTCATGTGGGATACACAAGGGATAGGCTAATGCGAAATTTTTTTTGTCAAAATCAAATTCAAAATTTTGATATTAATTTTTTCAAAAAGTACATATTTTCAAATTAATTCCATGAATAGTTAGTATTGTTGTAAATCACCTGGCAAAATATAAATTTGAGATGATGATGTTGTTAAAAAAATTTAAAACTAAAGCTTTATTTTTCATTAACTCAGGAGGTTGAATATCACTGCCATCGCATATACAGCATATACAGTTCTAAGACCTGTTTGACACAATCACACACCACTGTATCCCATGCCAACTATTTCGTTCTTTCTGTGTTTTCACGCAAACATCTATATGCCTAGTAAGAGCCGAAACGTCGTCTGGTAAGAATACGTGAAAATTTCAATTAATTTTCTAATTTGATCAAGTGGTTCAACCCGAAGAAATTTTCCCGATCTAAAAATATTGATAAATATTTACTGAATTTTATAGCCAACCAACTTCTAACTTTAATAGAAGGTGAAGAACTCGAAGAAATCAATATTGAAGATTTTTTACCATTTCGTTCATCAGTTTTTTCTCAAATCATCAAAAATGAAGTAAGTTTTTAGTTAGATTTGAGATGAATTAAAATTGTTTTAAAATAATCCATTTCCTTTACAGGTATGGAACAATTTCATACTTAGTAGTGAAAGCTATTCACTAGATCTCATTTCATGCAAAAATATAAAACAATCATTAAAACAATCCCTACCTGCCTCAATTGCATCCTTGACTCCAGATCAAGCTTACCAGAGTATTAAAAATGGCTTAAGAGCAACTCTCAAGAAAAAACATGTTCCTTTGGTAAATAATTTATCTTGTGCTTTAAATTCATTTATATTGAAAAATGTCTATACTTACAGGGAATTATTGAAATGTTGGAAACTGGTTTAACCGATCATTTTAATGCGCATCCTAAAGAACCATATTTTGCTTTCTCACTTTCATGTTATGAAAGACTTCTCCTGCATGCCATATCTCAATATTACAGACTTATTTCGAATAGTAAGTATATTTTTTTTTAGAATATGATTTAATTAATTTATAATCAATTTTCTGCAGAAACTTCTCATTTGATTCACTTTATTAATTTATTTTATTGTTTAATCTTTATCGCTATATCTTTCCCCGCGATCTATAACCTTCAGCTGTTCAAGACCCGCTTCCACATATAAGTTCTACTGCAACCCAGCCCATGAAATCTCTTCCTCTTCTTTTTTTCACGATGGAGGAACCATTCTATGAGCTGCACCTTCTTAGTGTAACTCCTCGTATCAATATCCCTAAAAAAATTAAATTAAATAAATTGGATTCCATACTGAAACTTGAAGATGAATTACCCTGTATAATCTTAGAAACATAGTCAAATTTATACAGGTCAATCTTTTTAAAAAGTCAGATTAAACATCTTCCCGTTTATAACTTTTAAGGAGATAGATGTTGGTTCTATCTAGCCCAGGTAGCACAAGAATAATCCATAAATATTCTGATAATATCTTCTCTGGAGATTGGAATATCCTGTGAATAATCTTTCAATCTTCGTAGATATTCTAGGAATTTTCTTAGAATTAAAATATTTGTGTAGGACATTAAATTCCCTTTCCCAGAATATTCCTAGTATCGCATTTTTGGAATATTCGGAAAATAATATTTTCAGAAGATTAACGCCCATACAAATTCTGTGGATCTCCTGGAGATAATAGGAATATATATGTCCTTTAAATAACTTCTTAGAATATTCTGGGGATATTGTGTGTTACCTGGGAGGTGAAACATTTTATTATTATGTCTTCCCGTTTAGCTACCTTCAGATCGTGAGGTGAATCAAAATTGATCATTTCGTCTCTTTTTCAATAAATTCAACCTTCAAACTGTTTTGAATCGCCAATTTCCTCTACTACCTTTATGTCTAACTCCCCAATTATGATATTCTTCTGAATCATTCATCATAGATTTTATCAAGATCGACAAAGAACCAGTATTTTTCATCATCGTTTTTATTTTCGAAGCATATCAATGATGTTTGAGATGCCATCAGTGGAATATACTACAACCATTATTAACGATTTCTTGCAAATTAAATAATTTTGTAATACATTTTTGCAGGTATAGATGATAAGGATAAAGAGAGAATTGTTGCTGTACTTAATCCTCATGATCTCTTTCCGCTACCAAATGGCCGTCTTCATGAATATTTAACTGTGAAGATAAATAATAAATCAAGACATTAATTAAGATGACTTCTTCAAACAATATAATATATTTAAATACAATATATTATTATTTTAAATCAAATTTGGCAAAGAAATAACTTCTCTGTGAAATTAAAAAAATGAAATAAACCTCATGACAAAAACATAGCATCAACTTATTGGTCATGTCTCGTTTTCGTCATAGTTGAAGTATAATGATATCGAATTCACATTTCAAACTCATTTAAAGGCCATAATATCATTTTAATATTATACTCTTTAGTTCAGGCGCGCTTTCTTCCTATTTGCCTAATAGTATGGTTCTTATAAATTTACTACAATCCATCGCTTAAATGGAAAGGGCATCTGCGGGCTTAACGTAGAAGATGTCGGATCGTACCCGGTTGGGTCCTTATCTTTTTTCAACTCTTGGTTCAGTATCAAAACGAATCTGGTCCCAATTGGACCAAAATAGGGCAGTGGCCGGATAAAAGTTTTAACTTTCTCGTTCATCTAATCTTAACATATAAACATTCTAAATAAAATTTATTATTGAATATCTGAACAAAATTCATCTGTTTCGATTCCCCAAAGAATCAGACAGATGGGCATTGTAGTAAATTTATAAGAACCATACTATTGGGTAAATAGGAAGAAAGCGCGCCTGAACTAAAGAGTTGAATATATATAAAAATTTGATTATATGACCTAGTCAGGAGGATCCATCGCTTAAATGGAAAAGGCATCTGCGGGCTTAACGCAGAAGATGTCGGATCGTACCCGACTGGGTCCTTATCTTTTTTCAACTCTTGGCTCAATATCAAAACGAATCTGGTCCTAATTGAACCAAAATAGGGCAGTGGCCGGATAAAAGTTTTAACTTTCGCGTTCATCTAATGTTAACATATAAACATTCTAAATAAAATTTATTATTGAATATCTTAACAAAATTCATCTGTTTCGATTCCCTAAAGAATCAGACAGATGGGTATTGTAGTAAATATATATATTATTTTATGTTTTTCAAACTTTTAAAAAATATTTTAAATAGGTTAACCTAACCTGAGCAGGGACGGTCCCAGACTTTCATTTTGGGGTGGGGATCATGTAACAGGGACGTTATGATTGATATAACTATCTTACAAAATTAAGACCTTTTTTTTTTGTTTTGGAAACCATTTGGGGGGGTCATGACCTCCACCCCTGGGACCGCCCTTTAGCCTCAGATAACTCATGATTGAATTAAAGGAGATATTTATAACTTAACAAATCTCATATGGAAAGTGTCAAGGGAATTAAGGGCAAAAGAAAACTTATCTATATTATAATTTTATTAATTTCAAAATATCTATTTGTTTAAATAGTTTATATGTGATATAAAAATAAATAAATTTAAAAATATAAGCTTTTCTGTGATTTGTGAAGTAAATCACCAAACAATGTATAATAAAATACTTCATCTTTTACTTATACTTAAAATAAATTTTGATAAAATTCTCTTTACAAACAAATACTATACTCTACACTACCTAATGATAAGATATATTATCGAAATTAATTTTAAACTATTATAACTAAATAAATTGTAAAATTTTATTTATACATTAAATTCTTTTTTCCTTTTTATTTATATTATACTATTTATTACGAAATCAAATATTAATTTTAATTTTAAATTACGTTTTTCTAAATTTGTAATAGATTGTTTGAAAATTTAATATATTTGTAGCGATAATTCAAACCTGTAACCAGTTGTTAAAATGCTTTATAGTTATATGCTTTATGATCAAATATAATCAATTTAATGCAATATTTAGAAAAACATGGACTCGGTGTTTAAAGGTTTTTATACAATTCTTACAAACTATATAAATATGAGGGTAGTTGGATTAATAACTTGTTTGGTATACTAAGAGAGGACGACTGCGACATGTCTATATATGTGTTTTTGATGTTTCCTTCATAATGCATTGAACTTCGTGGGGATTATGTCGAAAAATAAAGTAAGACAAAACATTCAGATTGTTGTCTTTCATATCAAACTAAATTATTAGTAATACCCTCATATTATTATGTAAAAAGTCCCTTGATGGCGGACTTGATATAAAACATGTTTAAAAAAAATAACATTCATTTAAAAAAGACTTTGTTTTGTCGAGAGTAGCAGAGTTGTTGATTCATAAAGAGAAATCAATGAAGTTATCCACAAAGAGAAACAAAGAGGTTGTCCTCTGCTTGATGCAAATAAACATACACATATATATATATATATATCGAAATGATATATATGTGTGTATGTTTATTTGCATCAGGCAGAGGACAGCCTCTTTGTTTTTCTTTGTGAATCAACAACTCTGCTGCTACTCTCGGCAAAACAAAAACTTTTCAATTAAATGAAGTTATCCTCTGCTTGATGCAAATAAATATACATATATCTATACTAATATATAAAGTTGTTAAGCGATTGGGTTGTTCGACTATATTTTGAAATTTATACGACCAAATATAAAAAAAAATATCCTTGGATTAAGGGGAATTTTATAATTTAAATCACTTTTGTTTATTAAATATTTCACTCAAAACATTCTGTGAAAAAACAGGCCAAGTTCATCTTCCCCCCTCCACACCAACGCTGGAGTTCCTCAGGGATCGGTTATCTCCCCTACGCTTTTTCTTATCTATATCAACGACCTTCTAAACTTGCCCTCCAATCCGGTACATTGTTACGCAGATGACAGCACCCTACATAACGCCCCTGCTCCGCATAAAAACCGTGCAGACATTGCCTCTTCAATTAATTTAGACTTATGCAAACTTAAAAACTGGGGATCCCAAAACTTAGTTAACTTCAATGCAGGGAAAACTCAGTGTTGCCTTATTTCTAGGCGCGTCGACAGAAACCTCCCAAATATATCATTCGACTCAAACTCACTAGAATTCAGGGATAAAATTTCAATGCTAGGCGTAACTCTAGGGTCTGACCTTTCATGGAATGACCATATCTCAACCACTGCTAAAGCTGCAGCGCGCAAGCTTGGTCTCCTATTTAGGTCTAGACGCTGTTATACTCCCAGTCAACTCCTTATGCTGTATAAGGCTCAAATTCGTCCCTGTCTCGAATATGGCTCTCATCTGTGGAGGGGTGCCTCCAAGCATTCTCTTGCCACACTGGATGCAATTCAGAAGCGAGCAATTAAACTAATAGGAGAACCGGCTCTAACCAACTCACTCGACTCCCTGGCTCACCGAAGAACCGTTTCTGCCCTTTCCCTGTACTACAGATACTATCACGGTGTCTGTTCAGTCGAGCTGAAATCAATTATCCCCCCTAATGCCCTCTTTGCGCGAAGCACGCGGTTTTCTAACGCTCAGCACCCCTTCGCTGTCAAATTGGATAAATTTCGAACAAGCGCTTTCGCCAACTCTTTTATCCCTTTGACCTCCAGAGACTGGAACTCGCTCCCTGCCACCATCTTTCCCGCGACCTATAACCTTCAGCTATTTAAGACCCGTATCCACAGATACCTTCGACCCCCGCCCAACCCATAAAATTCTTTCTTCTTCTTTTCACGATGGAGGGGCCAACCCAGGCCTTTAGGGGTTGCACCTTTTTTGGTGTAACTCCTTCTCTCATCATTATCATAAAAAAAAAAAAAAAAAAAAAAAGTTCGAAAAGTAGTGAAATCTAGTGTGCACTCAAGTTAAATTTGCCAAGTTGAGAAATTAGTATTTTAATTAATTAATTAATTTTAAGTATTGTTTTAATTTTTCTCTGAATATTTAATTTGTTTTTAAATGTGAAATTATTTGAAAACAAAAGTATTATTGTTCATCTTCATAGTAGATTATTGAATGAAAGTTGTATTTAAAAATGTGATGAGCGTAAATATAAAATAATAAACATTAATCATCATCATCATCATCTAGTAGACCTTGAGTATACAGTCCTAAAACTGGTATGACCCAACCAACCCGCCTCCACTTGACTCTATCCCATGCCAACTGTTTCACTTTTCTATGGCCCCTCTACACTTTGGGCCAGTTGTATGTGGGTTGGTAAACTCTTTTTAAACGTTGACAAAGGGTAAAACCTTAAAATTCACCTTGTGTCCGGTGGGATGGCCATTCAGATGAAAGTGCCTGTCATCTGATTGGCCATCCCATCGGGCACAAGGTGAATTCTAAGCCTTTACCCTTTGTCAACGTTTAACAAGAGTTTACCAACCGACATACAACTGGCCTAGGCGCAGCATGGGCCAATACAAGCCATCACCATAGAGGGGTTGGCTTGTAGTGGCCGAAATTCACACATCCCATAACTACAATAATCTAGGTCTTCTCCTTCCCCTTTTCTTTTCCACTTTGATCTCTAAAATATCGCCTTCTGTCCAACTAATTGATCAGTATAGACAAGTTTTTATTTGCTCCGTACTTGAATGTTTCTTTGAGTGGTCTAATTATCAAAACTTTCTAATTATCTTAAATCAAATTGTTCATTAAATTTTCCTCTTCTAATAGTATAATTTTTTTAATTTTTACCTTCCTAATTTAATTAATATTTGTAATTATTTGTTTTTCTCGTCAATTTTTTGGTTTATATATTTTATATTTATTGTTGAATATATCATATATCGTTTCTAGCTGTTTCATCTCACAATCGTTAATTTTTGAATTTCAAATTCCTTTCTTTACTGCATTGTATCTGAAATAATTTTTTATCTTATTAATATTATTTATTTATTACTGCATGGTTTTTACTTTTAATTATTTTCTAAAATATAATTTTTATTTTCTTACGAACTATTATTAATATATTTTCTTTTATTTAATTTTTTATTTATACCTATAGGGTCCTCTCTATTTTTTTACTTTTTTTCACAATTAATTGATTTTTTCTCCTTGAGTAACTAATTTATTATTGAGTGATAGATAATTTATCTTAATTATCGACCGGAGTAAGACCACTGTTCAAGTCATAAGAACTACCTAATAATTGGATTCTTATCTAATTTTCTGAGTTTGGTTTGGATTTCCGTCTTTTATTTCATTTCTCTCTTTTACTATATCCGCTTATCATCTCAACCAATCCACACCCACCACAAATATCCGCGAACTCTTTAGTAATAAAACCTCTGAATTTCAACATCTCGAAGACGACAAATCTTCTATTCTGGCCCTTAGTGAGACCCAAATTTATATAAATAAATCTATTGCCCCGATCTTCAATTTCGCAAATATATATCCTCCACACCAAGTTTCGTCGCTATAATGGTGTCTGCTGCTACATTCGTGATGATGTCGCTTGCCAACGTTTTTCCTCATTAGAATCAAATCCATTCGATGCGTTATGGCTTAAAATTTCCTCCAAATCGTCTTGCAGATTTCTCTGTGTAATATATAGGTCCCCTAATGATAAGAGATTTACAGAATTTTTCAACTAATCTTGGTAAATGTTTCGACCAAATTCAATCACAATTTCCCAATTCTGAAATTTCCTTTCTTGGAGATTTCATTATCCATAATAAAAATTGGTTGACTCATTCCAGCTCCAACACTCCTGCTGGTCGCGAAGCCCATAATGTTTCTATCCGGCATACCTTTTTGATCTCTTCCTGACAACTGACCCATCGACATTTACATTCACTATTTCCGCCCCTCTGAGTAAATCTGACAACGTACACCATGCATTCTTACGTATGTAAATCTGACCACGCGCACCATGCATTCTTAAGTACGTAAACATCAACTTCCGTTATTTCGATTTTAGCCAAAATCTTGAGGTACTTCTACCTTCTAGATAACTTATGTATCAAAACCCAAAGCTTTGAGACTTACCATAGAAAAGAATATCTTTATATGGGGCCAAAGTTATGGCGGGAATGTTGTAAGCTCTACGTGGCTAAATCTCTTACTGAAGTGTAAAGTATTTTAAAATGTAATTTGACTAAAAACTTTATATAACCTTTTTTGAGGTCCTCAATGTACTTAAATAGAATATTAAATTTGATCAAAATTGGTCAAGCCATTTTCAATAAATTTAGAAAAAACTAAAAAAATACTAGAGTAATGTACTGTTTGTGGGCCGATATGTACCTGCACTATACGGGATATCGGAAAATTTTACATACATATTTAATTATAATTAAGAAACCCTTCTTACCATTTTTATAAAAAACTAAAGCAACATTAAACAATAACTAATACATATTTTAAGACAATTTTAATTCATAGTTACAACACAGTTTCTGAGATAATAATGAAAATTGTATAAAGAAAAATTTACACTAAAAACAAACTGGCAACAACGCATGTATTTAACCTAAAAAGTGTGTTAACTTTAATAATTTTTTTGACGGTTTTTCGCTTCCGCCATTGTCGCAACAGCATTCAATCGCTTATTAAGAACTTTTTGTTTTATAAATCGACCTTTATAGAGTACTTTATCTGAAATTTCTATGATAATATATATACAAGCTCGGACAGTGTTGCCAGATTTGTCAAACGAGCACGGGATTGGCTAGTAATCGTACATAAACAGCAAAAAGTTTGGGGCTTATGAATTATGAATCCTTATTGTCTGTTCTATATACTCTAACATTAACTTTTTGCTAGTATTGTCGCTAAACAACTATACCTTAACCACCGTAGAACGTTGACATTTAAGTGGTTAAAGAAGGTTCTCAACATAAATAAAAATCGAAAATCTTTGAAATTTTTTATGAAGCAAAATTATGGGTGAGGGTTTTGTAAGAATTCTATGTGTCTAAATGAAGCACTTTTAAAAAGATATGCTACGATGATGCACCTCCCGTAATCTTAGAAACTTGATTGGAGCACAGAGTTGTTTTTAAGGTGCAATCAATTTCGGACAACTAATAATCTGATCCCGATACTCTGCCGGCAAGAGCCACCCGTCCGAAGGGCTCTGAGATGTAAAGGCACGCCGAAAGCACGAATTTTATTCTTCGGTATCGTAGTTTTCAAAAAAAAACGATATGAATTTTGAATAAATTGGTTTTATTAATTAAAGTTTAAATTACAATAGGTTATACTTGGAGATTGGAGGTCTCAAGTCGAACGTGATCAAGACAAGCCTTAATGTTCCCACTGGACATCCGTCTTTATATACTAGATAACTGCTGAGTCTGTAACTCTCTCAGCGTGGGAATAGATAACAAAATATCCTGACGTGACTCCTCCTTCCTCCGGGGAGAAATTTCATTATTTTATGAAATTTCTTCACAATTTTAAAATATCGAGTTTACATTTGAATCATTACATTTATATCAATTATATTACAATCATTTGAATTATCATTCATTACAATCATTTAAATTTCAATCATTAATATCCATATTATTTCTTAATTTATTACATTTTATTATATCAGCAATTTTCATTTTATATTTATTTAATAAGTATAATATAATTAACAATATTATTATAATTATGATTATTATTATTATATATTGATTTTGATGGCTAGGCCATAAATTCAAATCTACTTCGTCTATTTGCTTTATTTTCAAATCATTAAAATTAATCACTAATATTTCACTTTTCACTTTATTTTTCACTTTACAATATATATATAATATTTTAACAAACATTTATAGGTAATTATACTATTTTACTTGATATAGATATCTTAACAAATAATTATTTTATTTTATTCAATACACAATATGGTTATTTTAATAAATTTCATTAATCATATTTATTCATTTGATACACATAACATGGATATTTTTATATTTTTATAAAATAATTATATTATTTCACTTGGTATTAGTTATTCTGACAAAATTTCTTTTTATATTCTAAAAAGAATAATTATTTTATTTTACAATAGTAAATCTTTTTATTTCGAGAATAAACAATTTCTACAGTTTCTTAATTCATTATTTAATTTTTTATTTATTATGAAATATTGGTAAAGGAATAAATTGAATCACTGATGCGTTCATGTTTACATTGTTTACATTTCGGGTATTTTTAAAATTACGTCTACGAGTTCATTCTCAATTTTACAAATGGGTTTCACGAACTGTGTGGCTTCCCAAAAATTCTCGAATTTGATTACTATTTTATTTTTATTTTATAATTATCAATTAGGTTTTTTCAAATCTCTATTAAAATTCATCCTTGGTATTCCAAAAATCTTTTCATTTATACCTTTAAAATATAACTGTTTATCGATCTATTTCCTTAAATTGTTTACTCCTAGATAATTATTTGTGCTAGTTATTTATTTAAATTGCTATATTGCTAACTAATTAAATTATTCATACTTGATTAACCTATAGTAGCTATCATTAAATATATTTCTACGCTTTGCATCTCTCGCTTTGATTATCCTTGACTTAAATCTTAGATTTCATAACCTTGCAGCGCTATCAATTGGGTCAGTGCAAGGAGGATTGCTGTCCTCATCTTCTTTCTGAAATACACGCGGTCTCTTTAGTCTATCAATGCGATATTTATTATTATTTCTATCTATTACTTTTCCTAAAATTTGATCATATTCTTTAAGTCTAATTTCTGAAAAATTTGGTGTTCCCTTAGGCTTTCTCTTCTTTCTTTTCAAAAATAAAGTATTAGGTAACTTAGAGGGGTTTTCCTCTCCTGACCTCTTTTTCTTATTTTCAATATTTGTTTTAATTAATTTAAACATTAAGTCTTTTTCCTGACTATATTGATTTATTACTTCCGAATCTATTATTTCGTTATTTATTTGTAAATTATCTCTCCCATATAAAACTTCAAACGGACTTTTTCCTATTGTTGAATGAATAGTATTATTATACGCTTTCACTATTAAATTCATTTTTCTTTTTATGTTATAATTCTTACATTCAGTATTTTGATTAATTATTTGTAAATGTTCTAAAATTGTAGAGTGTACCCTTTCTATCGGGGAATTCGATTTTGGGTTTTCGATGCATGTATAGTGGATTTCTATATTATTTGTTCTACAAAAGCTTTTAAGTAATTCATTATTGAATTCATTTCCGGCATCGGTAATTACCTTTTGGGGTAACGGAAATCTACTAAATATTCTTTCTATTTTCCTAACAATCTCAACTGCTGTTAAATTCTTTATATGTATTACTTCTACAAATTTCGAAAATTGGTCTACCATTGTTATGAACTTAGTTTTATATATCTCAAATACATCTATATTCACTATTTGAAATGGTTTACTCGGGGTTTCAGTTTTATTAATATTTTTAATTGGGTTTCTCTCGTATTTTGCCTTTAAACAAATTTCACAATTATTTATATATTTCTGAATATCTTTCTTTATTGCGGGCCAATAATATTTTCTTTTTATTTCTAAATAATTTTCGGCTATACCTCTGTGATTAGTTATACCTTCATGAATATCTTTCAATATTTTTAGCCTGTGTTCTAAATCCTCAATATCTTCTAAAATCTTACTACACTTGTAAATATTTAAACTATTGAATGTTTGTTGAATTAAATTATTTAAGGGAATAAATAATGTTTCATCTTTAAAATAGATATAAAATTTTTCCTTGCTATGTATATATTCTAGTAATATTTTCGTCAGTTCGAAATCTATTTCCTGTTTATTTATTGTAATCATTAATCTATTTTTATTATTGAATAATTTTAATTTTTCTACTTTTGTGTCATTATCATGTGAATCTAAAATAATTTGGTTTTTGAAAATATTTACTGCTACATTTTCGAGAATTTTTATTCCTGCTACAGGGGATTCTTCCGCGGAATGTACTGTCTCTAAACCTTCATTATCATCACCAGCTGTCGCTAAAATAGATTCTAACTCATTATTTATGATTTCATCGATTTCCATTTCGTTTATGTGTACTTCATATTTTAAATCCGACTTTAAATTATTTATTGATTGATCGTTCAATGACACCTTACCCTCTGAATTTTTTCCATCTTTTACCCTATGTGAATACTGACATAAATTACCTATCTTTGGGGTATTTTTAATGTCTTTCCTATTTTTAATTTTTACTCTTTGGTGTGTGGGTTGATGAATTAGTTTTTCATCCCTTAACATCTGATCTTTTGTTTTCGTTAACTGGCTAACATTCTTTACCTTACCTACGTATTTTTTATTAATTATTTTATTATTTGTCTCAGGTTCATTGACCTTATTAGTATCAGTTTTATCCTTGCTAAACTTTATTTGTTTATCTACGGGTTCATGTTTCTTTTTAACGTCTGTGGGCTCTATTTTATCATCTACTATTTCCTCTTTGTCTAGGCTACTAAGTGAATCACTGTTTGTATCATCACTTTTGTGGGAAAGTTTTTTATCTATCTCGCTAATATGATATCTGAGTTTATATTTCGTATTCTCGTATGTAATTATATCGTTCTTAAAATCCCACTCAAATTCTAACTTTTTGATTGCGTCTAACCCTATTAAAATATCAAAATCCTTATGAAAATCAATTATTAGTGTTTTTATATATTCTTTTCCTAAAAATTTTACATATGTGTATTCAGTTATTTTTCTGGACCCATTAATAGATTTTATAAAATTATCCTCTTTAAACTTTGTATATAAATTAGCAATATTTGGTTTTATTAGATTTACAGTAGATCCTGTATCTATTAATACTTTTAAATTCCTCCACTCTAAATATGGTAATAATGATTTTTCGTTTATATTGTCCCTATATTCGAAATTATTATAATTAATTTGGGATGTTATGTAAGTTCGTTCTCTCGGGGGCCACTTCCTAAAAAATGATTTTCTCTTCTTTCCTGACCTGATTGATTCTGAATTGTTTGTGTGGACATTGGGGTTTGATTAAAATATTGTGGACGTGGGGGCCTGTAATTATTATGATTTCTATAATTATTAGAGTTTTGATAACCATTTTGATAATTTTGGAAATGGGGTCTGGGTTGAAAATTCTGTCTAGGTTGAAAGTTCCTAGGTTGAAAATTTCTGTAACTTGTATTATTATAATTATTATTATTTATTTTTGGTCTGCCCTCATTTGTTAGTGCATTCGTTCTATTGAGAATGTACTCATAAACCTCGTATACTGAACCTAGATTTTGTGCTAAAACCTGGCTTGCTGTGGGTTCCTTTAATGTTTTTATAAAAATTTGTGTGGCATCTTTAGAAAATTCTTTAATTAATTCGGTTTTAATATCTGTTTCAATATTTCTGGCGTTTATTCGGGAATTATACTGGGTCATTAATTTATTTATTTCTACATAATTTTTCTCGATTCCTAGATTTTTATTCGTTAAGGAAAATAATTCTACTTTAATTGTATTTTCGTTCTTTGGCGATTTGAATAAGTTCCTTAATAAAATTATTAATTCGTCCCAATTTCTGACATGGTGGCCTAATATTTTATGCCTTGCGTCACCTATTATTTGATTTTTT
The DNA here is from genome assembly GCA_024734495.1 of Forficula auricularia. NCBI lineage: Eukaryota > Metazoa > Arthropoda > Insecta > Dermaptera > Forficulidae > Forficula > Forficula auricularia. The sequence goes on from JALMQS010000124.1 coordinate 337,561, forward strand.
ATATGTAATAGAATTAAATTTTGTTGATCAATGGGGACTTCGCTAAAATTTCTTACAATTGCCTCTGTATTTTCAATAAATTCCTCCAATAATTCAGGGGAACCGTTATATTTAGGAATCAATTTTAAAAGTTCGGAATGGGATAATGTAGCCATTGTTTATTCTTTTTAATTATTTATTATTTATTTAAATCTGTTAAGTCTTCCTCAAGCAATTACTATTTATTTTATATTAGTATTATTTTATTTATAATATTATTTATTTCAATTCATGCATTAACTTTATTCATTTACTTGTATTATTACTTTGTTTGACTTTCACAATTATTTTATTATTTTATTTCGTGCATTAACCTTTATTTATTTATTTGTATTATTACTTTGCTTAACTGTCACAATTATTTCATTATTTTATTTATTTATTTAACAATTATTCACTTATTTCATGCATTAACCTTTATTTATTTCTTTATTTAACATTTATTTATTTATTTATCTCATGCATTAATCTCTTTTACAATTATTTATTTTATTTAATTATTTTCACAATTTTTCAATATTTTTAACAATTATTTATTTATTTTTAACGTTTAATTTATGGGCCGTGTAACAGTACGGTTGACCGGAAGGATGTCTGTTCGTTTCTAACCTTTGTGTTGTATTCTCCGCTGACGATGCTGACTGCGCCCTTGGGAAGTTTCGGCTGTATCTTCCTCAGTATTTGTGTGATGTCCCGCAGCTCGAAGTCCACTCCTCGTTAAGGCTGGTGGCTTCCTATCGCTCCGAATTGGTTGGCGATTGGCTGACGGTTGTCAACGGGTTGTCGTGGCAAGGCGACGATAGGTTTTTCGCTGGTAAACAGCTTAAAAGCTGACCGTTCGTTGGCACTGCGACACGAACGTCGTGCGATTCCCAAATCCGAAATTTTAGGTTTTGGCCTACCGAAATCCGGGGTTTTTGGGTGTTATCCTACCGGCTGCGCCAATTTTATTCTTCGGTATCGTAGTTTTCAAAAAAAAACGATATGAATTTTGAATAAATTGGTTTTATTAATTAAAGTTTAAATTACAATAGGTTATACTTGGAGATTGGAGGTCTCAAGTCGAACGTGATCAAGACAAGCCTTAATGTTCCCACTGGACATCCGTCTTTATATACTAGATAACTGCTGAGTCTGTAACTCTCTCAGCGTGGGAATAGATAATAAAATATCCTGACGTGACTCACGTTTATAATTTACGAAAGAACCCCGACCCTTAATTTTGGGCTCATTCGCAATTAATAATATCTCCTTTTAAATATGGGATTCTTATCAAAGATTTTATTATAAATACTAGCTGCAAGGTGGGCCTCTTGCTAGCCAAGGGGCTTCGACCCAGGACTCCCCGTCACCTGAACACTCCATCTCCATCCACTCTCCATCCCACCTACCCTCTCCCCATCCCCGGAACTTCTCCCCCGCCTCTGATCACCCTCCAACCCAGTAAACCTACACCCTGAACTACCCACACCGCATCCCCTGGACCCCCACCTTTCCCCTGGATTCCAACCCTCACCCCTGTAAGGTAAGAGCACATATTGGCGAGATTGGCAATGAGTGGGCGGATCGGTTGGCTAAGGAAGCCGCCGAGACTCGGGATCTTGCCTCTTCTTATTCGGTTCTCCCTGGAACATATGTCAATTTGACCCTTGTGGAGAGGATCTTAGAGTGGGGCACTATGTGGTCGCTTTCCTCTAAAGGGGAGACAACGAAAAAATATTTTCCAACTGTTAAAGATAGGTTAAATTCTAATTTGAGGATAGGATACAAAATGACACAGGTGCTGTCGGGCCACGGAAGGATTAAAGCATATTTGTATAGATTCAACATTTTACCGGATCCGATATGCAGTTGTGATTCAACTTCGTGCCAGAGTTGAGGACATATTTTATATGACTGTGCTGTTTTCAATGGAAGTCGTTTGAGTTTTATAAGGGACTGTGTAACGGAGGGCTTTGGCTGGCCGCCTCCAGAGGATCTGCTGTTGAAGAACCGAAGACTTGAGAAGATCTTTCAGAAGTATGTGGAGCGACTGGACTTCGATATTATCTCGTTAGACTAGGAGGGGGGGGACAAATAAATTGTCTTGAATTAGGTATATTGTCGGAAAGAAGAATCTTTCGTTTAGTAGAAGCTTGCATTGTTTTAAAATTGCATGTAATATTTTATGTGGAACATGAGGATTTTAATAAAAAAAAAAACCTCACCCCTGGACCTCAACCCCCACCCCTGGGGACATACAAACATAGGTGTACATACAGAGACAGGGACAAATGCCTTTTAGTAGTATGAGATGATATAGGTACAGACACAGGGAAAAATGCCCTTTAGTAGCCCCTGGATTTGGCAGCTGATTTTAACAGAAAGACCGTGGTTGTGATCATGCTGCAGAGTGGAGAGGGATGGCATAAAGTCACTGACTTCCTGAAATCCATTCTCCAGGAGAAGCCATGCCATGAAAAAGAAACTTTAAACGCCGCTCTGAGTACTGGATAGAAAAGGCGATATTCTCGTCACCTGAAGTAATACACTATGTGGTCCCAGGTCACGGAGAAATAAGGGGAGGAGAGTTTAGTCAATCCCTGAAAATGACAGGAACCTGACACTACCATGAGTCACGTGCCGAGGGGTGTCTTTTTGAAGATTCTCCCCTCCCCTCGGAAAAGAAAAAAAAAAGACACAGGGAAAATGCCCTTTAGTAGCCCCTGGACCCCACCTCCCAACCCCTGGGGGGGGGGGGACATAGGTAGGTAGGTAGTTACAGAGGCAGGCACAAATGCCCTTTAGTAGTATGTGATATATTTATATATAGGTATATATTATTTATTTATTTATTCTCATCCGTACCCTATTTGGGTTTTGGATTAATATATACATACATTTGCCAATTTCACACAATCACTTTAATTAAAAACAATTTTTACAGAATAATTTATTCTAATTCAAATTATATTCTTTCTCCATCTTCTTCTCTTCTTTTTTCTTCATCTTCTCTCCTTGTTTCTTCCCCGTCCCCGACTCGAATTTTCTCTGTAACTCATTTATTCACTTTCTATCCATACCCTGTTCGGGTTTTGGATTCTTACATTTTTACTCCCTTTACATCACTTAGTTTACAATTTTTCAACTCAAGTATTTCCGATATAATTTCATATCTTCTTTGGCTTCTCCTCTCTTCCTATTTCTTCCTGTCCTCTACAACGCAGCTTCGTTCTCTTCCTCCTCTATCCTCTCTGCTAGTCTTAACATGTTGTCGTCTATTTTTCCTTTCAATCCTGCCCACCAACCTTCCATGTCCTTTCCCATTCCATCTTTGAATCTTTGGCATTCCTCAGCATGTGGCGGCTTTTCCACTTCTCGTTTGCACCCTCTACATAAGGGGTGTCCATTCTTCCTTTGTTCCCCCTCCAAATGTTGCCACATTTTGCTCTGGCCCATTGAACTTTATCTTTCTCCGCTCTCTCCTCGAGCCAATAGTTCTCCAGATCTGGTCCCTCTTTCAGGTGTTTGTAATACGGGCAATAGGTTGATTTATCTATCCTGGACCAGTCTTCCTGTAAATTTTGTTCTATGTTTGTTTTTATTAGTTGTTCCGCAATGCTTATGAACTCCTCATCTCCTTTGTCCAGCACTTGTTCCACCCCATGTCCCAAACTCTCGATCCTCTTCTTCATGTCTCCTGCCCAAGCTGTCCCTATCCTGTTTTTCAATCCCCTTAGAATGTTTCTGAGACACAGCAACGGCCATCTTTCTTCCTGCATATTTTTTTATCTTAACCAGGTATTTGACCATTCTCTTTAGAGCAAGTGATTTTATTTTCGTTCTTCCTAGCTCCTTCTTCCAAATATATCCAGGAGTGTTTCGAGATACTCTCATTATCATCCATATACCTTCCTTGGACCTGTTCTACCTCCTCCCTTTCGTTCCATCCCCAGATTTCCACCCCATAGATCAGTACCGGGCGAATCAAAGTGTCGAAGAGTAAAAAAAATTTTCTTATAATTTCCAGTCCGCTTCTTTTCATTATGCTACACGCTGCACCTATTATTTTTCTTGCCTTGTTACACTGCTCCAAGATGTGATTTTTATTGTTATTGTTTTTTGTGAAAATGACTCCAAGGTACTTGGATCTTTTTATTTCTTCGTTATATATTTTCCAAGTGTTTCTTCTCCCTCTCTTCCTTGCTTTCTGAGCATATATATATAATTTGTATTTTATTTAAAAATCTAATTATTGCAGTATTGTTTTTATTTATTCTTATATTTATTAAAAAACTAGCTTAAAATCAATTTAAATTTGCCGCACTCTTATTCTTGACAGTCACAAATTGACAACTTATTCTATAAATGTCAACAATGGAAGCTTCTCATATTATTAGATAATTATGATATTTTTTAACCGACTTCTTTATAATAAAACATCATTTAAATATTTCGCTAATTCTTTTTATTTATTATTTCTAAGTTAACTTTATTCAATTTTAGATACTCAAACAAGCGAATTTGTTTCTTAAATAGTACTTAATTTACATATAATAATAGTAAACTCTTTATTAACATAATATAAATTTAAAATTTATGAATTAGTATGTTATAATTTAAAAATATTTTATTTTTTTAAATCAAAATGGATAAAATAATATTTTTATTTTTATTAATATCATTGATCTCAGCATCATTTTTTGATACTTATTATGTACCAGACGAATATTGGCAATCATTAGAAGTTGCACATAAATATATTTTTGGGTAAGAAGTTTTTTAAACATATCGATCAATTTGCTCTAAGAAATTGGAATATTAAAATAATAATAATACTAATATTAACCCTTCTTATTTTTAGTTATGGTCATTTAACTTGGGAATGGACTCAACAAATCCGGAGCTCTCTATATCCCATTATATTTGCTTCTCTTTATAAAGTATTGGATTTACTAGGCTGGGACAATAGTTTAACATTAGTAAAATTATTTTCATTATCCTACCCTCTAATTGTCTAAATAACACTTGGATTCATTTTCATTTAGCTAAATATAATTTATAAAGAGAAACAAAGGAGGTTGTCCTCTGCTTGATGCAAATAAATATACACACATATATATCATCTCGATATATATGTGTGTATGTTTATTTGCATCAAGCAGAGAACAACCTCTTTGTTTCTCTTTTATGAATCAATAAATCTGCTACTCTCGGCAAAACAAAAACTTTTCAATTAAATATAATTTAAAGTTTTTCAATTTTTATTAGAAAGTCAACAGCAAATACATCAATACCTTTCAATTACCGGTACATTTTTTGTATACAAAATTAACCTTTTTCTAAAATGTTTAAATATTTAGAATTTCCTAATTTTAAAATCAGAATATTTATAAAACTGATGATTGAATGGAAGGCATTTTAAGAATAAAAAAAAAAAAAAAAATCCCAATAAAATATTTATTGAAAAGATTGGAGTAATTTTGGAGACGGACTGATAAGTGAAATTGAGTGGATATCAATGAGGCAGTCCAAAAAAAGAAGAAGATAATTTACACTATCTTTTTATTCATAAAACCGACGTTTCGGAGGCTTTCCCTCCTTCTTCAGGGTCTGTAATTAATTAAAATGGGATTTGGCCATCATTACAAACAAGATCATCTTAAAATTTTTTTTTATAAATACAATTAATATATAATTATATACAATTTTTTTATAGTTATAATATAATAATGTAAATAGATAATATGTAAATAATTGTAAATAGTAAATTTAATTTAAAGACTTGTCAAACCTTTTTAAGATTTATGATGAAAAAAAATAATAATAATGAAATAAAATAAATAAATAAATAATTTATAAGAAGTTTGGCTACTTACGTATTAACGCCACCGCAGCTAGATTTGGCGGTTTTTAAATTTCGCCAATCTACACCTAAAGTTTGTTTGGGAACGCATTTTTTATCAAACCGAGATCATAAACCGAACCTATTCAAGTTGTTTTTTGACAGAGGAGAACTGATTTATTCTATTTTATGATTTATCTCAAAAAGTTTAGGTGTAGATTGGCGAAATTTAAAAACAGCCAAAACTAGCTGCGGTGGCGTTAATACGTAAGTACCGAAGTTTGTATATATATGTATAAAGAGTAATTAAAGCAAAATACATATTGTTGTACTGTATAAATCAAATAATTATGCGCACAACCGCTAGGCGCACGTTTTATCTGGGAGGGAATTTGGCTAATTATATATATTTATATCAAAATTTTGCAAATCATTACTACATTATAATTTTGCTGAGAATGAAATACAATATATTATTGTTACTGCCACTGAAAGAGGAGACAGAGGGGAATGTCGCATTGGATTTCCTTCATGACTTTTCAAAGTGAGTAGAATATTTTTGGTTAAAAAAAAAATGTATATAATTATATATTAATTGTAGGTATTTATAAAAAAAAAATTGTGATCTTGTTTGTAATGATGGCCAAATCCCATTTTAATTAATTACAGACCCTGAAGAAGGAGGGAATAGCCTCCGAAACGTCGGTTTTATGAATAAAAAGATAGTGTAAATTATCTTCTTTTTTTTTGAACTGCCTCATCGATATCCACTCAATTTATTGGAAAATTTTTCTTTTTACATTTTTGAACCGACGTTTCGGAGGATTTTCCCTCCTTCAGAAGTGTGAGGCTATCAGAATATTTATAAACTGAGAATTGAATGGAAGGCATTTTAAGAATAAAAAAAAAATCCCAATAAAAGATTAATTGGAAAGTTTTTCTTTTTCCATTTTTAAACCGACGTTTCTGAGGATTTTCCCTTCAGAAGTGTATGGCTATGTCCTAATTTGTTCTCCATAGCTCGACCGGTCATCGGTAGTTGTTTCGCGACAATACTAACACAAAAGTTAATTCTAGAGTATATAGAACAGACAATTAGGATTCATAATTCATAAGCCCAAAACTTTTTGCTGTTTATGTACCACTACTAACCAATCCCATGCTCGTTTGACAAATCTGGCAACACTGTCTGAGCTTGTAGATATTTTATCATAGAAATTTCAGATAAAGTACATTATAAATGTCGATTTATAAAACAAAAAGTTCTTAATAAGCGATTGAAAGCTGTTGCGACAATGCCTGAAGAGAAAAAACGTCAAGAAAATTACTAAAGTTAACCCACTTTTAAGTTAAATAAATGCGTTGTTGCCAGCTTGTTTTTAGCGTAAATTTTTCATTATACATTTTTCATTATTTATTCATTATTATTTCAGAAACTGTGTTGTAACCATGTATTAAAATTTTTTCTTAGTTATGTTTATGTATTAGTTATGTTTTTTTTTTATTAGTTATGTATTAGTTATGTATTAGTATTAGTTTAATGTTGGTTTAGTTTTTTATAACAATGGTAGAAGAGTTTCTTAATTATAATTAAATATGTATGTAAACATTCTGATATCCCGTATAGTGCAATGTATATAAGAGTCTGAAAAACTCTATCTTTGGAATTTAATATCTCCGGAACTATATTGATCATAAATTTCGATTTGCCACCAATCGATGCAGAAGTATTTAAATAATAATCTGTCTAAATTTCAAAAAAATCCTAAGAAAACCCATATAGTGAAACAACTACCTTAAATCTTTTATTGAGAATCATCTTTTTATTTATCTTTGGACTCCCTTCCATTCCATCCTCAGTTTTATGTCTATCAGCCCGTCTCCAAGAAAAAATATCTTATACATAATATTTACCTTTTTCAGAAATCTTCTAATTATGTTTGTTTGTTTTTTTCCAGACTTTGATTCCTCGAATTTTTCAGGGATTAATTAGTGCATTGAGTGATTATTCATTTCTATTATGGTTTCGCAAAATGACAGGTTTTCGAGGGTATTGGGCTGTTCTAACTCTTGTTACATCTTGGTTTTGGAGATTTTGTGCTTCTCGCACCATTATCAATACATTTGAAACGTCTTTGACCATCTTTGGACTTCATCAATATCCTTGGGATAAAAACGATGGTAAATTTTTAATAATCTTTTTTTAACTAATCATCAGAGAGCAGTTTTTCCCAAATTTTTCGTATGATGATTTGAAAAAATAAAATAAATTACAAAATTACACCAAATACATTTTTCAAGTTAGAATTTTTGTCTATAGAGAACCTGAAAATTCGGAGGTGGTGCTTCTAGTGGAGACTTAAAATACTGCTTGGTAGGACCAAAATACATAATATAGACATACGCGTCAATTATAATTTCTCTGATGAAAAAATTTATATAATTATGAATAGTAATAATAATTGTAGTATTTTGTCATGTAATAATGCTTACAAAAATAAGGATTCCACTATTAAATTAGGCACTTTTTCAGTAATTAATTCACTAATTTTACTTCCTTTATAGTATTCTTAATTATCTTTGAACTAGATGGAATTGCATTGACTAGTGAATAGTTTTAGAAGTTGCGGTTTCATTATTTATATAGTGAAATACAGCTGCAATGTGTTTGCAGCTTTGTCCTGATCTAGCAGGACAATTACATTTTGTCCACTATATTTTGATTAGCATCATTCATTAAAATAATACATAAGAAAATGTGTTAATTTAGACTATCTAAATAATTACTAGCTGATAAATAATAAAAAAATTTAATAAATAACTCAGTTCAATTCAGTACCTGATGTCGAATATTCTTTTGAAGGGACTAAAATAATTTTTGGCTTCCCTTCTCGAAAATTGCTTTAAAATTTTGAATAATATTTTATCTGATTTAATACTGATTTAATAGTATAATAAAAATTTATTAATTTCATCAGTTAAATTTTGCCCTACTCTCTAAATTACTCTCTAGCGACACCCACAATATAATGAAGAGAGAGGGCTCCATGCTTCATGGCAAGAAATGAACTAATATAATTATGTAATGTTATTGTTATTGTTAGTTTCATATATACGCCTCTTATAATCCTATACTACTAAAGCGGCATTTGTGCCTGCCTCTGTATGTATCTATGTACCTATGTATGTCCATCTCCCAACAAAAACAGTCGTCATGGTTACCAATTTAAATGAAATTATCTATATATATAAAATTAAGGTTTTGTCTGTACATTGAGGTGGGGGTGCTGGGTGGGTTTCGGGGGGGGGGAGAGTGGGGTTCGAGGGGGGTCCAGGGGCGAGCCCTCTGGCTAGCAAGAATGCCGCCAAAGGCGGGCCTTGCAGCTAGTATATGTTATAAATTAGAAAACATAAAAAAAGAGCGCTTTTGTCACGACAGCACACCCCTATTGTGTGTGACGTCTGACCCTCTTTAGATCCGGCTTTGTTTCAATTGCTTCCTAGACCATAAAAATAAGAGAAAAAAACTTACTTTAATAGTGACACTATATCTGAGTTTTATATTAGTTTGTCAAATAACTTGGGCTTTTATTATATTTACTTTCATTGAATATTGCAAAATGCTAAGAATATTTAGATAGGTATTTATTTTTTGTTTATTTAATTTAAAGGGCATAGAGGTACAAGCATATTGAATCGGCCCCCGAGAGATAATTTAATGACACTTAGGTGACTAATAAAATAATAAGATCCTGAAAGTTTCAGAACCTCAATTGAGGTTTGAGAAAAGCAAAATATGTAAAAACAGAAAAAAATTTCTCGGAAACTTTTTATATAGTGTAAACTGTTAGATTTATGAATTGAAAGAAAATGATAAATGAATAAAATAGAATTTGGATTTGTTTGCAAGTTTGAATTTTTTCAGAAGAAAATTTTCTTGTTTTCCATTAATTCGATAATTTTTAGTTATATCTATGTCTCAGGTTAATAAAAATATATAAATAGTCAAGTTTTATAATAGAAAGCTGTTCCTAAAAACAACTATAAAATTGCTTATTGATATTTACCTGTTGTAATTTTTGACTTGGGCACAAAAATAATTGTTGTTGTTTTGAAAGTGAAATATTATTTTAATAAATACAAATTCTATGAATATGCGTTAAATAATAAAATGAAAACTTGAAACATTTAAATAAATAAAAAAAAAATATTTGGGCCCAAAAGTGGTTTTTATTTTTATCTACTATGGCGTAGTTTTTTCAAAATTTGAAAACATCATAGTATTATAGGGAAATAGATAAGGTTTGAAAAAAAAAATAGTTTAATAATTGTGCCAAAATTGTATCATGGTTAAAAATTGAAATTAAAAGAAAAACAATTTTTTTTTAAAGATCTTATAAACCTATATAGCTCATAATTTTTTTCCTAGAAGCTATTATCAGTCCCCAAAATATAATAAAAATTTAGATCAATCGATTCATAAGGTCCTGAGAAAAAATTTTATTCTGTTTTTTACATATTTTGCTTTTTCTCAAAAACCAATTGAGTTATGGATCTGAAACTTTCCAGGATCTTATTATTTTATTAGCACCTACTTTTCCTCTAAGTATCATTAAATTATCTCTCGGGGGTCGATTCAGTATGCTTGTACCCCTATGCCCTTTGGAGGAAAATAAATAGATGTGCCAGGCACGATTTGATTGGCAAACATTTTTATTGGAAATATAAATTTGTTAGTTTATTTTTTTTATAAATTTTTAGAATGAATAGATACTATTATGAGTAGGAAGAAGTTTGGTGTCATCTATTAAATCCAATGTAATGGAATATTTTTAATTATATGTGTGTATGTAAATATATGGGCCAGGTGGCCCGGATTTCTGTTACTGGCACTTGGGTTCGATTCCCGAGGGGGTGAAAAACAACCCCTCTGACATATAATTAAAAATATTCCATTCCATCGATTTAATAGATGACACCAACTTATGATTTCTTTGTAAATTTGAATCTATTACCATCGGCAAATTAATATCTTTCATATGGTTGATATAGATTATAGATCAACCTCGGTTGGTTGCCATTCTTTTAATCCTCCAATTATTACAATATAGTAGTTTCTCACTGTTTTACAAGGGAAGAAAAATTATCAATGAATGTTGTTGAATTGTGTGATTTGCAAGCCTTTATGGCCAATCCACGAGATGGACGGCTCAATGACTACATAAGAAATCTCTTTGGGTGACCAGTGACCTCCTCTCTCGCTAAATGCCCAAGTCAATCTTCTCTCTCTACCTGGGCCGATTATTTCATTTCTATTATTATCACATCATCATTGAGTACTCAGACCCTAAAACTGGTTTGACGCAATCAACCGTCTCTACTAGGCTCTGTCCAACACATCCTTATCTTACAACTTTTTTTATTTTAGAAATTTGGTGTTTGATGAGGCTCTTGAAAACCTTGGAAACAGGTGGAATGTCTTCGTTAGGAAAAAGAAATACAAGATTTCCCTATAGTCTAACTATTTATTCTCCAGAAAAACTTTTGAGACGTTTCAGCGGATATTCTCACGCCATCTTCAGTCCTGGCTTTTCACAACATAGTACATTTTTCTATGCAGAAATTCATTCCTTTTCCATCAATTAACACTTTATAATATGTATTTTTATAAAAGCTGGTGAGTTTTCTTAAGTCAAAATTATTATTAATATAGAGGTATGTCCATACAATTGAATATACCATATATATAATGAAATGTTTTTAAAATCTTTTCCTTAAAATGGTTTTTTAAAAAATGTTTTTTATAATTATTATCTCTTAAATATATTTAACAAATTTTCTAAAGTATTACAAACTTTTTAATCTCAGTTTTCTTGTTTTTTTTTTTACTTTAGAAAATTTGTTAAGTATTTTAAGAGATAATAATTATAAAAAACATTTTTAAAAAAAGCATTTTAAAAAGATTTCAATATATATATGGTGTTAAGTGGATATCGATGAGGCGGTCCAAAAAAGAAGAAGATAATTTACACTATCTTTTATTCATAAAACCGACGTTTCGGAGGCTGTTCCTCACTGCTTCGGGGTTTTGGAGGGAATAGCCTCTCCGAAACGTCGGTTTCATGGACAAAAGATAGTGTAAATTATCTTCTTCTTTTGACTGCCTCATCGATATCCACTTAATCCACTTATCAGTCTCGTCTCCAAAAATTACTCCAATCCTATATATGGTATATTCAATTGTATGGACATATTCTCCATATTAATAATACCTAATTTTGACTTAGAAAACTCATCAGCTTTTATAAAAATACGTATATTATATTGTTAACTGTGGAAAAGGAATGAATTTCTGCATAGAAATGTGTACTATGTTGTGAAAAGCCAGACTGAAGATGGCGTGAGAATATCCGCTGAAACGTCTCAAAAGGTTTTCTGGAGAATAAATGGATTGGACTATAAGGAAATCTTGTATTTCTTTTTCCTAACGAAGACATTCCACTTGTTTTCAAGGTTTTCATAGAGCCTCATCAAACACCAGAATTTCTAATTTAAAACATTAATAGTACCCTGTCTAATTTTTTTATTTTATTTTGGCTTCTCTTTGTTCATCTCCAATATTTATTATTGCCATCCATAGTAACTCTGCTACTCTTGATTCTACATTAGATTTTTTATATTCAAAGAATTTTCTCTTCTTTTTAGATTTAGTCAATAATATCTTTTTTAATAATTCATCTTTTTTCAGTTTCGAATTCACGATATTTATACTTGGCATTCATAATTTGTGCTATTCGACCTACTGCTTTGATTATATGGCTTCCTTTGATTTTATATCAATTTACTTTGGTATCTTGTTGGAAATGTTATTTATTCACAAAGATTATATTAATCGGGTAAATATAAAACAAATTGATATTTAGAAATGGAGTTTTTTTGACCAGGTAATTAAGTTTTTTCAATTTTTTTTTTAAATACAATAGATTTTCTTATAGATATGAAACATAATTACCGAAAACTCAATTTTAAGAAAATTTAACGATTAAATTAATAATAAAACACATTTGAAAGTGAAATAATCGCAAGATATATAATACATACATTTTAAGGCTTCAAATTTTCTATAATTTTAATATCTAAGAAAACATTTCTATTTATAAATCTTTAATAGAAATTTATTAATTTTTATTTTCTAGATTACAAGTTGGTCTAGTTACAACTATTATTGATTCACTGTTTTATGGAGAATTTACTTTGACATTTTGGAACTTTTTCAAAGCTAATGTATTTCACAATATTGGATCATTTTATGGCGAGAATCCATTTTATTGGTACCTCATTATTGGATTACCAGCTGTTGTTGGCATACATCTAATTCCATTTCTTTTGGGTTCATATCAAATTTTAAAAACATATTTTAAACAATTCATAATTACAAATGAACTTATTATTCTTTTAATTATTATTTGGACAATATTAATTTACAGGTATATAAAATAGCTCAAATACAGAATAAATACATTTTTGGTATAATATTTATAATAATAATAATTTACAGCATTACACCTCATAAAGAATTTCGATTTTTATTATCGATTTTGCCATTCATCCATTTCATATCTGCAAAATATTTATCTATATGGAGTCGTACAGCGAAATCGTAAATTGATTTTTTCCAAATAAATATTAAAGAAAATAAATGATTTTTATGTTTTTTTTTTTTATTTTAGAAACTATCTCTATTTAACTGCTATTTCACTTCTTATTGCTGGATTTGCTCCTGCCACATATTTTGGCTTAATTCACCAGAGAGGAACGGTTGATGCAATTTGGGAGCTATCTAAGGAAGCCTATAAAAATCCTCAAAATTCAAGTTTTTTGTTTTTAATGCCCTGCCATTCATCACCTTTATACAGGTAGTTAAATTATTATTTTAAATATATTACATAAGAGTTTCTAATAAATTATTTATAATTTAGCTCATCTTCACATCGATGTACCTGCTCGTTTTCTTAGTTGTGAGCCAGATTTATTCAATCATATTGATTATATTGATGAAGCTGAACAATTTTACCAAAATCCCCAAAATTGGCTAACGAATGAATTTTCAAAAGATAATGACAATAGTTCACCTTCACATATCATATGTTTTGATGTTTTGCAACCCCATATTCAATCATATCTTTCTAATAATGACTATAAATTAACTCATAAACTTTTTCATTCTAATTTTCATGAGGGACGTATTGGAGAACATGTTTTGATTTTTAAAAAATATGTATAAAAAATAGATGATTGTATCGTCAACTTTTATATGCTTTTTTTGTGAACAAATAAGGGTCCTAATAATTAATTAGACTCTTAGAAAATTTTTTATTTAAAATCCTATAATCTATGTTCATCAATTGAGTTATAAACACATGCCATCGAGAGGGGAAGGGGTTCAAAACCTCCCCTCCTTCTCTGAGAATTGTCGAAAATTAAAAATTATACTTATAAAATAGGTATAAAATAGTAATAATTTTGCAAAACCAAAGAATAAAGAAAAATATTTTTAAATACATGCTGGGTCTGTAAAATATAAGAAGCGACCAGGAAAAGTATGCTTAAATAAGATTATTGAAGGAGACAATAAAAGAGTGTGTCTTCTGCTGGAATTATAAATTTATTTATTTATAACGAGACTATAGTTTCATTATAAATAAATAAAATGTATAATTCAACTTGAAAATTTTCTATTAAAATATCACTAATATATAAAAATTCTGCTACTCTTGGCAAAAAAACTTTCAATTTAAATAAGATTAATTAGTGTTCTCCTATCAGAAAAAGTTTATTTGGAAAAACTAAATTTAATTTAAGAAATCGCAGTAAAAAATGGTTATGAAAGAAAGCTCATAGACCATCTAATAGCTAAAATTTTTTTTAAAAATAAACCCTGAACTTTATTTATAAAAAAAAAAGATAAAAACAGAAAAAATAAATTTTACCATATTCGGAAATTTAAAACAAAAACTGAAACCACTAAGATTCAGCACAATATTCAAGAGCCTGTGACTTTACAACAGGATTGGATAAATTACTTAATATCGACAAGGAAGGGGCTTAGTGTTTAAATTGCATGAACTGCAAACTAATAAATTATATATATACATATTTATAAATGATATTTATAATATACCTTTTATATAGATACCGATCCTTTTCTTCGGTAATACAAATTTATTTAATATATCAAAAATACTAATTAATAAATATGACCAAATTTTGGTCTCTAGACTTTATGTGTTCAAAGTTTCACTAATCACTCGTGTGTATCCTTCCGTGTAATATATCATTTGCTCAAAAAATAGTTAAATGTGTAAAATGATTTTTTGTGAAAAAAAACAAAAAATTCATTTAATAAGTTATCATTAACTCTATGACATGTTTATCATTATTTTTAGTGATAGTTGATTTAAGAGTGTCTATGTCGTAGGCAAATAGTTTTCTACGAGGGGTGAACCGCGATTGGAATTAGAGTGTACACGTCTTTAGAATTATGTGGAATTATTTTTGGGTGTTAAAAAATACCCCTTCCTCTATTTTCTTCTACTTGAAAAAAAGAAAGTGAGAATTAGTAGGTGTACACAATATTAGAGTCGCGGTTCTACCTCGGTTTTTCTAGCTACTACCTCTCTTCCGTCTTATTCTTAGGCCAGCGGTTCTCAAACTTTTTTCGCTGCGGCATCCTTGTTGGGCTAAAACAATTTCTAGGCACATCTACCCTTAAAAAGCGGTTTGAATACTTAGGAAAAGAAGAAAAAAACTGGTCAAATTTAACACTCTGGTGTCTTTAATGCGATGAATGAAACTGTTTGGATTAATTTTTCATTATTTTCTTTATGTTTATGGCAAGTTTAGTTAATTTTACCCACAAATCACTTGACCCAGAAAGTTTGCTCCTATATCCGTTTTTTATTTAAGCGTACTTTGAGAATGCAGACTCACAGAAATAAGTTTAAGGTAGTTCTTTCACAAATGAAAAAATTCAAGAAGTCTTTGAAACTTGGAATATAAGTCATTAAAAGCATAATACACATACTGTTAAAATTTGAAGACGATTTACCACACCAAACATGAAATAATTGCAATTAAAAATGACATTTTTTACAGGGTAGATAGGAAGAGTGGGGATATGGATATTCTTTTTTTTCATTGAATGACTTTCACCATCTTAATGAAAAACTAATATTTAGTAGAATGTATATTCAAAGTAGCAAAAAAGTTAATTGTACCACGTAGTTTTGATAAAAAACAAAAAAAACAATATATTTGGGTGATTATTTTTAGTGGAGGGGATATAAGCACAATGGCTTGGAAACGATCCGGCAATTAAGTGTGTATCCATATAGAGATTTCGTAGTGTGAGTGCTACAGTCACGTTAAAAAAACATAACCTAAAATTTTAGTTCCGTTCATATTTATAGAGTGGTTACGAGGCTAAAACTTTTTGTGTGGATTGTCGCGAAAGAACCTCCTTAAGTAAAATGTGATTGCACCTTAACGAATGCAGGTAGAGCAGTGTTTCTCAATCTTTTGTAGAGCAAGGAACCCTAGAGCACTTAT
Organism: Forficula auricularia; assembly: GCA_024734495.1. Classification (NCBI taxonomy): domain Eukaryota; kingdom Metazoa; phylum Arthropoda; class Insecta; order Dermaptera; family Forficulidae; genus Forficula; species Forficula auricularia. The sequence goes on from JALMQS010000124.1 coordinate 354,032, forward strand.
AATTATTTCCGAGGTACCCCCTAGCACTAAAATATGAGATATTTAATTTTTCGTCAAAATATCAACATCATGCTACTTTTATAGCTTCTAAATATAACATACCGCCGCCGATGACGGTGTTGCCACATTTTAAAAATTTACTAGATTTTGGGGAAATATGTTCAAAAAAACGTGCATTTTAAATTACAATACCTAATATTTTTATTTTCATAAATAATATTATTGTTAAATTTTTTGGTAATATCATTAGGATACCCATATGCCCCTTTCGGATCGGAGTTTTTTTTTTTTAGATATTCAATGTTTACTCATAAATACTCGTAATATTCTCATCTATTTGAAAAGCAATATTATTTCAAACGTCATTAATAACAAAATAATAATAAAACCATTTAAATGATGTTTTCATTTTGTTACTAATGTAACGTAATCGTTGTATTATAAGAAAGTTAAGGAACTTTAGAGCAAAATTGATTTTTGAAATTTGATTGATTTTTTATATCTTTTAATTTTTTAATTTTAATGTGAAATAAGTGACCCAGTATCCTTAACTCATAGTAAATCCATATTAAATAAAATATTTATTTACTCTTATCTTTATTAAAGATGTTTCACCTTGCACCAACACCACAATCTCTACTGATTATTAACTTTAGAGCAACAAAAATTGTATCACTGAGACAATAATTAGTGATGTTTACAGCATTCTTAAGTATCAATGGTTTTATTTGACTATAAGATAATACTTTGACTCTAAATTTAGTATTTTTTTTCATTACATAACAAATTTTTTGAGGGGTGATACTACTAACTACTATTTTTGTTTTTCTATTTTTTCTTTTATTGACCCCTAGGCGCGGGGAACCCCAAACCTCCCTTTGTGGAACCCTGGGGTTCCGCGTAACCCAGATTGAGAAACACTGAGGTAGAGGATCGTTAGTAGTTCGAGATAAATACAAGGACATTTCTTAGCACGTTGTGGTTGCCATTTTATGCGATATGAAACATGTCTGAGTGTGAAACAAAAAATATACTCTTTTCGACATTGTCGAGGGAAGACAACTTAAATTTTAACTTTTTAAGCATCTTCGTGCCTTCTTTAATAATTTCACAATTTTTAGCCGACTTTTCTTGATTATTGCCCCGGCACCCAGTTTGAGAACCGCAGTCCTAGGCTAATGAATCACCTTTGTTGTAAAATAGTATTTTGTTCCTAACCATAATTATCCATTCATTATATATTTCATTTTCCTTCACTTATCTATGATAAATTTACATTTATAGTAATTGATATCATACAATATTTGTTTTTATGGATATTTTTTTAATTTCAAACTTTATTTGTTGAATTGTTTCATCAAATACTTTTTTATTTTTATCTATTTTTCAACTGTAATCTCTTTTTATAAAACAAATAAATGTTCTATTGATCCTATTTAATTGTTTTTTTTTTATTGGTATAAGTAATCGTAAAAGTTAAGCAACCTACACAAATAGCCTATATAAACAAAAAATAGAAGTAACTAAGACAAAAAAATTCCCGAGCAACGCTCGCTGTTCCAGCTACTATTTATTAAATTAGCTGTAAAAAAAAACAACCAAAATTTTAAAATCATTTTTAATTTTTTTGGTTTATTATTTGTTCTTTCTTCGCCTAAAGGCAAGCCTATAATTTATATATATATTGCAAAGTAAAAACCCGTTTTTTATAACAACGGGTTCTTACTAAAGATCAAGTGATTTCACTGAATAACTTTGTGGCAACTATAGTTTACTGATGATGGTTGAGTTTGGTTCAAAAGTTCTAAAAATCTTTATTTTTGACCTCTCCGCCTCATTTTGGGTGTTTATTTTCCAAAATTTTTTAAATGAAAATCTCAAAAATTACATCCTCTACATCTTTGTTTCTAATTTTTTACATTTTCATTTAAAAAATTTGAAAATAAACGCCCAAAATATGGCGGAAGGTCAAAAATGAAGATTCTAGACCTTGGAACCAAAACTCAGTAAAACTATTATTACTTAATATCTGACAAAAATCAGCCTGCATTCGGATTCGCGATTGAATCAAATATAGGAAACTTATGATTCAGTAAACTATAGTTGCCACAAGGAGTATTCAGTGAAACGTGCGTTTCAACTAGTAAGAACCCTTTCTTAGTAAAAACGGGTTTTTACTGCAACGCTACAAATTGATTTAATTTTATTGGTTAATCTATATAAATGAGCCCAAATATTTATCAAGAATCCAGAGTAGTTTCGTTAGAATTATCCCTTTAACAATTGAAAACTTTGAATTCTTAAAGCTGTTTATTTAAATTTTAAAATTTTTGATAAAGGGTTGAAATCACTCCCAATCTCCAGCCACTCTAGGGGTCACGAACCACTCCCCGACCCTAGAACCACTCCCCCGCCTCCGATGAGCCATATTAAGAAAAAATAAGATTTTTAATGAGAGAACTGTGTTAAAAAATTATTTTATCTATTTTATGGTACCTACTCTTGTAGTCAATTTTTAATTGCTTTTTGAAAAATAAATTTTATTTTTTTTGAGAAAAGTTTGAGGAATTTTAGAAAATGAAATGTTTTTAATATTTATATTATTTGAAGGGGAAAGAATTTGAAGCAAGCAAAAACACTCGTATTGGTTAACAAGAAAGGAAAAGGGGTACTTCCACGGGTGTATCATGAAGTTATATAGCCTAGAATCTTTCTCAATAAACGGACTAAAGGCAAAAATAATATTTTCAAATCGGATTAGTATTTCCTGGGATAGCCTCCACAAACCAACAAATCTCTCCATCTCTTATTTATTAGTATAGATATACAGGGTGTTCCACAAACCTCTTTCATTAAAAGTTTTCATGGAAGGTGTTGAATTTTGAACTGTGACATATTTATGTTTTGGAATATGCTCTTTTTAAATAAATTATTAACAACTTTTTGGACACCTTTCTGCTTTGCTGCAATCGCTATCAACTTTCTTATTTTCTATGGAACTCGTCAAATATTTTTGCATCATTAGATTAAGTGTTAAAAACAGAAGATTTTTTTAAATGCACTTGATGTCTAAAATTGATCATTTCAGAGTTATTTTAGACGAAAGTCAAATCACTGGTGCTAAATTGCCATCCAACGGACAAGTTTTAAGAGTCTTATTTTATGATATGCTGTAAAGTGAATCTACTTCTTCGTCCTAGTACTAATCTAGTTATTAAAGAAGTTGAGGTTTTTTGGGAGAAAGCGCGCATCCCAACAAAAAAATTACAACGCACTTAGAATCGTTATATACAGAATGGAAGAACCTACAAAAAAGTTATAAACCCCGTACTGAACTTCAAGAAAAACGCAGAGCGGAATTTTCTTGACATGTTGGATGACCTTTATGATATCGCACACTCACATGCTTTGAAAATGATCAAAATTGAAGAAGATAAGCTCTTTCTGATTTCCGGACCCCCTGGATCAATGGAGTGGAGGGGACCGTAAATTATTAAAAAGAGAGAGAAAGCAAGCCAGTCGAAATGACCAAGAAGAATAATAGAAATACCAATAATAATTAAACTATTCTTTGTAGAATTAATTTGATCAATTAGAACTCTTAATTAGACATTAACGAATCTTACTTAATCATAAAAATTCAAATTTTATATCCAAGATGACCATAATAATCGTTTATTTCTGAAATTCAAAAAGTTGTTAATATTAAATTTTTTCAAATGGAACATGCGATTAAATTTTTAGTATTTTTTGAATTCTACATAAAAATAAATTTTAGTATTTTTGAATTCTACCTAAAAATCCAATAGGAGTTGATTAAATATTCCTACACCTACATGTGAATAGTTTCCTAAATGAAAAATATTTTAATTTTCACTCGTCTAGATCTTAATGATTTATTATGTACTTATGTATAATTTTAGTATTTTTGAATTCTACATAAAAAATCTAATAGGAGTTTATTAAATATTCCCTATACCTAAAATGAATAGTTAAAAAAATATTTTAATAATTTCTCTCGTCCAGATCTCAATTCATTAAACATAATAAATAAGATCTGGACGAGGGAGACTTAAAATATTTTTTATTTAAAAAACTATTCATTTTAGGTATAGGGAATATTTTGTAAATCCTATTGGATTTTTAGTTAAAATTCAAAAATACTAAAATTTATGCCATGTTCCATTTGAAAAAATTGAACATTAACAACTTTTTGATTTTCAGAAATAAACGATTATTATATGGTCATTCTGGATATAACAATTTGAATTTTTATGATTAAATAAGATTCTTTTAAATGTCTAATTAAGAGTTCTGATTGATCAAATTAATTCTACAAACGAATAGTTTAATTATTATTAATTTTTAAAGATGAACGCTAAATTGGTAAATTTTACAAACTATATCTAAAATAACTCAGAAATGATAAATTTTAGACATCAACTGCATTATACAAAATCATCTTAGTTTTTAACACTTAATCTAATGATGCAAAAATATTTGGGGGTTCCATAGAAAATAAGAAAGTTGATAGCGATTGCGGCAAAGCAGAAAGTGTCCAAAAGTTGTTAATAATTTATTTAAAAAGAGCATATTCCAAAACATAAATATGTCCAAGTTTAAAATTTTCTCTCAGCTCATTCCATTAAAACTTTTAATGAACGTAGTTCTGTGAAACACCCTGTATATTCTTAGGTACGGAACCATTGCAGGGGCGGTATCAGATTTTCATTGGGGGGGGGCATGTACCGGGGGCGTTATGTTTTATATAACTATCTTACAAAATTAAGAGCTTTTTTGTTTTGGAAAGCCATTTAGGGGTATGACCATGCCCCCCCCCTTGGACCATCGCCTGAACCCCGGAGACGCGAGACCGAATCCCAATTAGCCCCATTATTAATACCATATAGTCCCAGTATTGTGTGCCACCTTTGTTTTTATTTATTCGCGATAGATAGCGCTGAAAAGTGTTCATGTCATTATGTCATTCGGGAAAACCTTCACATATATTTTCCTTTTATTCAATTATGATTCAGTCGTGTCCCAGTCTTCGACCTTCTTACAGTGATCTCTTTAATTCTCAAAGATTTTTCGCCTACTTCAATTGAAAATATATGAATTTATCCATTTATCGAAAATTAATGAATAAATACAACTCTTAAACAATCTGAAATTGGAGTAAATCGAAAATGTCCGCAAAAGACAGGTAAAATACAAATCAATTATCATTATTTAAAAGATTTTTATAAATAATTCCTACTTGATTCATCTATCAATTCAAATTTTATGTCATTTGACATTTATAATTTCTTAAAACACTTTTTGACTTAGAGCCAAACACCTCTTAAAATATTATGAAAGGTGATTTTTATTTCTGAAATTACAATAATTAATTTCATAGGTATTTTTATAGAACAAATTGTCAATAATTTCAACTATAAATTCTAATCTTCTATTATAATCATTTATCTAACTAACCCAGGGCTTCTTAAACTGTGGGTCGCGACCCCATTTGGGGTTGCGAAACTGAATTTTGGTGTAGCGAAACATAGGGCAACAATTACTTCTCAGTCAAAATGGGGTCGCCAATCAAAAAAGTTTAAGAAGCCTTGATCTAACCGAATGACACTATAGGCATGTCTCTGGCTTGAACTCTTAGTTTTAGCCCATCCTAAAAATGTTTCATGTGGTTCAAGTCAGGGCTGCGTGCTGCCTAGTCCATTGTTCGAATACTTGTCTCTCGAAGGTAATTTGGCACGATTTCTGCAGTATGAGGTCTTTCATTATCATGCGTAAACCATCACATGTTTTTCCCTATAAAACCAGCATATGGCATCATATGATTGTCAAGAGTTTCCTGAATGTACTGGCAAACGTCCAACTTCTCCGATTGTTTACGACGGCCCCTCCAACAATGAAAATAAGATCTGTTTTCGCTTCTGAAGATATCCCACCCCTATCATTATGCAACCACCTCTGAAACTGACTTTCATAATTATCCAGCAGTGTGATAACTAGGGCTCGAATTTCGTCCTATTTGGCTTTTTTTTATTTATGGCTTACAATTTAGGCCAATATGATATCTATGCGTTTCATGAAATTCCGAATAAAATAAGAGGCATTTGTTAGTGCCTATAATGCCTATTTTGCCCTATTCTGGGTGTTAGTGCCTATTTCATCTATAAATGCCTTTTTTTAGTTCCTATTTTAACAAAAATTGGCAATTTCCGTTTTTTACTATCTATACATTTTCTCTATTTAAAAGTTTTTTTGAATTATTAAGAAAATATTCCGAAAAAATTATTTATCGAGCCGCTAAGCAGCGGCAGGGTCTACTAGGACACCCAAAAATCGAAAAGTGGACCATATTTAATAGCTTGTTCCGAACTTGAAGCAACAAATAGTTCAACAGCGTTAAAATTAATTTGCAAAGTATTACTGGTTTCTAATTTGTCTCCTAAAAATATTATGTATTGTCCTTTTCTTAATGGGAACTTGCATTATACTTGTACAGATAATCCTGTGGCCTGCAGATAATAATGTTGAAAATTTTTTGGTATTACTGACAGACCCCTTACTCAATATTTTACTTTTATTTTCAAGTGCTTCTTTGTTCTTAAAATGACTTTTGAATAAGTGCCTATTTTTATTTAAAATGCCATTATACGTGCTTAGTACCTGAGGTACCGAGCGATGCTCGGTAACTTCTTCCTTCAGTTAAAACCTTTATTTTAATATTATTTTTAATTTAAAATTCTGATAAAAAGCGTCGATGTTTTATTTGAGAGCCGTTTTCAAATTAAAAAAAATACAAATATTTATAGTATTCGCCCACTGTACCCCCCACCCCCACCCTTGACCCTACCCCCCCCCCCGAAACCTGCCCTACCCCGGATCCCCCACCTTACTGCACCCCACCTCCTTCACCTGTTTTGATTCAACCATATGATTCATTTTTATTCATCCGATTGTTAATAAATAAAACCTATCAAAATGTGTTGTTTTTTCAGAAAATTGAGACCTGCTTATGCGAAATGTATTTTTAAATAAATTCTTGATTATTTTTATTCTATTAAATAAATAAAATTCTTTATAAAAACAATTATAAAACGTTTATTAATATTTCTAACGTTTAGGTTGAACAAAATATGTTTTAAACCACAATCACAATACTTCTTCAAGGCCTTTGAGAATAAAGGATTTACCCGACCCGTTGCCTACTGCCTGAGCTCAAAAGGAAAAGGGAAACCTTTTTTTAAACCCTAAGAATGGGTTGATCTACCTGAAGAGAACAATTAATTTGATTATGAAAAAACCCATCAAAAACAATTTCTCGAAGATGGAGACCGCTGACCGATCTAGAATTGTCGCCCCCAAAACCTACAACTCGTGGCCATTTCATCAAAATCGGTAGATTCAAAATAGAACCAAGATACAAATATATATACAAACAAATAAATATATATATAAACAAATAAATAAATATACAATTTTTGCTCGTTATAAGAGTAGATATTTGTTATTTTTAGTGCTTAGTAAGATTTTTATTGCCTATAAATCCGAGCCCCAGTGATAACGTTTTTCTGGGCGTCTGTAGAGTCTTTGTCGTCTGTCCTTACCGTGGAAAGACATTCTTGTTTCATTCGTGAAGAGAACGTAGGACCCCATTGTTCCATAGTCGAATCAGCAAACTCCCGAGCGAATCTTAGTCTTCCTTTTCGGTGGCCTGTGGCCAGTTTTAGACTTATTGCAGGTCTATGAAACAGCTACTCCCCGGACACCCCGTAGGTACTTTTGGACTTGAACTACATTGAGTTGGTGATTACGCAATGCAGTCAGTGTTATGAAGAGATCATCTAAATGTGTTGTAGCTTGAGATATGGCTGATCCGGGGCCTCGGCTGTAAGACCCATTTTCGATATATCGTTTGTAAATTTACTGAACCAATTGATGTGTTAAATTTAATTGTTAAGCAGCAATTCGCTGAGATAGTCCTAAGCAACAACTTGGACGGCAATCTCGGGGCTTGTATTCAGATGGAAATAAAGTGTTTCTTTGAGGCTAATGGTGGTGCTAAATTATTGAAAGGCTTCTATTGGCTATTTTTGTGAAAAAAATGAGAGAAAATACACTTTAAAGAAAGTGAAAATTCTTTATTTAAAGCAACAGTTATTTTTATATTCGTCGCCTTAGAGAGTAAACCTGTTAACTCACAACAAGGAAATTTTACAGGGCAGAGAAAAAACAAACAAAATTTAATATTGTTGTTATGGAAAAAACTATTTTTAATATTTTTTTTTTTCTACAACATACGATCGTAATTTTAAATAACAGTTTTACCTAGACGATGCATCTCTTTTTCTTCCGAACGGTATTAATATTTCATTTATGATAAAAAATGGAGTTAGCAGCTTTACACTCTAAGCCGACCTATTGTTTTTCCACATTTTTTCGAAAATTTGTACACAATATCTGCACTTGGCAAAATTTTAAACTTGAATAAATTTCTAAACAAATGAAATCGTTTTTTGTGCTAATCCGCCGTCTAGAACCTGAAAAAAGTGGAGTTAAAGTCAAAGATGGGTGGCTTCGATTTTTTTTGTCCGCGACTATATATTATATACATAAGCCATAATATATATATATATTTTATATATAACTCAAATAATAACTATAATATATATATATTTTATATAGTGCCTCGGACAACCGAGCGATGCGTTTCGGCAACTCTTTGTTCTCTAAATAGCTTGAAGTTTCAAATTTCAAGGCTCTGCGACTTACCGAAGACGATAATATGAATGATTAAAATATTTATTTTACGACACTCCTAATTTACACCCCCTTCCTTTATTTCAATCGGATTAAAATCTATACACTACTAATAACTCATGATGACACTTGATACGTAGGTACACCAGTTTAAAAAAAATCGTTAATGTCGTTTTTGAGAAAAAAAAAAAAACGAAAAATCTTTCAAGCAAATGTTCTCTTACGGTGTACCGATTTCAAGCAAAAGCTTCCTGTACTCCTTCTAGCCTATATCGAGCTTAAGTTTCAGATTTTTTGGTTGCGAAACGCAGGAGGGTTTGTACATTCTTACGCACGTAAACATCATCTTCCGGAACTTCTATTTTAGCAAAAATTTTGTTGTACTTCTTGTACGTAGCCTTTAGATAGCTTAAGGTTCAAATTTCAAGGCTCTTCGACTTACGCAAGACGAGATATTAACGATTAAAATATTTATTTTTCGACATGACTAATTTACCCCTACCTTTATTTCAATCGGATTAAAATTTATACACGACTAATAACTCATGAGACATGATAAGTACACCAATTTTTAGCGAAATCGTTATAGAGCCGTTTTCGAGAAACCGATTCTATATATATATATATATATATACAAGAATTGCTCCGTTTAATATAATAAGATATATAGTTATTATTTAGTTAAACTTTAAAAATTTTTTTGAAACAAAAAATTTTTGGTATTTTTTGGAAAAAGTGACCATCATCCTCTCTCTTTCATTAGTAATTAGCTTTGATAGAGCTGATAAGTTTATTTGATTTAAGTGAAATTCAAGTTTGAATTTGAAATTCTCCAATCTTAATGACACTCCGTGTTATTGATCCTTTAAGTATAGTTATTCATATATAATATTCTGATAAATCAATTGTTTAATCAAGATTCATTAGAATTTTTTTAATTTAATTGTAATATTTTTATCAGTCAGAGATTAAAATAAAAAATTTTTGAATAGATGATAGTCAATATATTTTTCTTATAATTAAAATAGGTTTAGGTATATAAATAATCTAATAAAGAGAAATTTTGATAGTAATTAAGTTGTTGAAGGTCTTATTTTTGTAATTAATTTGATTAAAATTTGAATTTTTAGTGATATCACACATAATTAATTATAATAATTTATTGAACACGAACAAATTTTGATATTAGCCTCTCGCGTAAGATATAACATTGAGATCTCATTATCACTTATTTCACAAACAAATCATGTATTTCAAACTAACATTTATTAAATAGTCAACTTTAGAAAACAAAATCCATTATGTAACTTCTTTGAATGAAAATTATTTTTGGCTACATTCTATTCTCTTAAAAGTCTATTTAATGACAAAGAATAAAATTAAAATATTTTTTTTTGCCGAGAAAAGTGTTGTTGATTTTTTAAGCGCGAATTATATATATTCCTTAAAGGATATAGAAAATTATGAAAAAATAAATTGCACGTTCTGATGTGGTCATTCACATGACTTCTGGTTGAGTTTGGATCAAGGGCCTAGATTTTCATTTTTGACCCCCCCCCCCTCCATTTCTGGAGGTTAGATTTTGAATTTTTAGACTTCTGGGGGCCCACTGATTATGTATACAAAATTCGGTTGAGTTTGGTCTAAGGGACTAAATTTTCATTTTTTGACCCCCGCCCCCCTTAATTTTGGGTCGATATGCACCAAAATCTAATCAGATCTTAATCTCAATGCACCAAAACTACGTGTGAAATTTGCTTTTGATATTCACACTAGTTTTTGAGCTAGCTCGTCCACAAAAATTTGGTAACGCACAGACTAACAGACTAACAGACATTTTGACAAAACAATTATTATCTCGAAAAAAATCATTTTTTCGATGTTCAGTTATTAGAGCTTTTTTGTAGACCGAAATGACATGGTATCCTTAATTTTTCAATAAAATAGTTTCAATGCATTTTGAGATATTTCGAAAAAAAGAACCCAAATAGCAAACCACTTTTTCCTTGCACGATTACAATACTTGACAATACCTCATAGGCGGTAAATTGCATTCTAAACATAATTTTCAAATGGGATGCAATAATCACTTAAACGCTCCCGAGTAGCCAAAACATGTCTCATCACAAAAGCTGTAGAAGGAATATCCAAATGACATTCTAGAAGTATTTTTCAGAAAACGTTGCGCAACTCTCGTACTAAGCAACAGGCTCGTTGTGATTTGAAAAGAAAATCAAAAAAATCATTCTTGCTGCCAACTTTGTCACATGTGTATGAAGGTTTAAATTTACTTCAAGGCCCTAAAAGTGTGTTTAGAAATCGAGAGTTGAATACAATACTTCCACAAATACCAATAATCATATAATGAAATTGAAATAAATCAAAGTAAAAATTAAAATATGTTTGAAGAAACACCATTTGGGTCGTAATAAAAGATGTTCTAAAATTTTATACTTTGTTTAAAGGAAGTTTTTGAGTCATAAGTTTCTAACATTCGATTCGAACGGGAATCGAATGGAACGATTTTATTGATATTAAGTGAAAAGATATCTGAATTTATATATTTTTAACTTGAAATAATGAAGGTGTAATTTATAATTTTCTCATTAATATATCAAGAATAAATGGGTATATATTAACGAGAATTGTTTTGATGTGCCTTTAAACAAGATATATATCGCGAGACTATATTTCTGCTGGCTGAGGCTATTCAGATTATAAATTAAGTCTGGATCAAGAGAATGAAAAAGATGTGATCCATTTGCTTCTGTCAAGCATCATTTCGCGATTTTTCCACGCATGACGCTTTTATATCATACTGATATGGATGCCAAATGGTTTACTAATTTGAGATGTTATATGTATATTCAATCTCCCAGTCCAGCGCAGATCAAAAACAATTTTCGTTAATATGTTAATTATTCTTTGATATATTAATGAGAAAATTATATAAGAAGTTTTTGAGGCCTGCGGCGCTGTGTCATATTACGTCTCTTAACCACCTCCATAAAATAAAACCATTGTGCATAGTTACAAAAATTTTAATGAGGTTTTTAATATAATCATGGTTCTTAGAATATCACTAATGGGGTTTTCCCAAAAGAATGCTCACATTAATAAGGTGTGTCCTGGAAGTAATTACAAACTTTCCTTACGTCCCTGGTCCTAACATTTTTAATGCCATCTTATATTTATATAAATAATAAATTAATCATCTCTCAATTTTATTCAGTAACTTTACGTGAACTCATGGCGTTGCAAAGATTTCAGTTGGTGGGTTTTGAAAGGAAGTAAATGGCAACCATAAGATCCTAAGCAATATATAATGACATTGCATTTTTTTTACCTTATTTCTAAATCATTATCCGTTGGGGCATCCTTCTCATTTGTTTTTTCCTTTCACTTACCTAGCGAAGCATATTAAGTAATTCCTATTCCATTCACTTTCGGTAGGTTCAATTTTCGAAGTCTTCTATCTCCAAAACTATAAAAGTTAATTTCTGACCAGAACTGAGTATAGAAAATAAAAGGAGTTGTGTGGGCGTCAGACCCAAAACTCGCCCCAAAATTAATTGGTGTTTATGTGCACAAATATATCTCAGAATCAGTAAGTCACACCAACAAAATTTGAAACTTAAGCTATGAATAAGCCAGAGACGATAATATGATAAGCTTTTGGTAAAAATCGACATCTCTTGTATCACATTTACTTGAAGATTGTACTGGTTTTTATTTATTTTTTCTCAAAAATGTTTCCTACGATTTTTAAATAAACTGACACGTTCTGATGTGGCCATCCTTTACCATACAACCTGGCCCCTCACTTATATTTAATATTTAATAAAATTATTTATAATCACATGTGGAGGCGGGGTTAGTTTTTGCATTTTTAAACTTCTGAGGCCCACGGATTATGCTGCTTGTTGGTTGAGTTTGGTACAAGGGTCTAAATTTTATCCACCACCCCATTTTGGGCGTTGATTTTGCATTTTTAGACTTCTGGGGGCCCACAGTTATGTTTACAAAATTTGTTTGAGTTTGGTACAAGGGCCTATATTTTCATTTTTTGACCCCCCCCCCATTTGAGCGGTTAGTTTTTGCATTTTTAGTTTTCTGGGGTCCCACTGATTGTGTGTAAAATTTTGGTTTGAGTTTGGTGGGGCTATAGTTTTCTCTTTTCATTGACCCCCCATTTTGGGCGGTCAGTTTCCACGTTTTTAAGCAAAGACTTCTGGGAGCCACTTGGATTGCATGTGCTCCCGATTTGGTTAGAGTTTAGTATAGGGGCCTATATTTTCATTTGTCGACCCCTTGGGCTGTTGGTTTTTGCATTTTTGGAACTTCTAGGTTGGCCCACGGATTATGTATACAAGAATTTGGTTGAGTTTGCTCCTTCATTTCTCATGGCCTATTTTTGTTCCCCTCCACCGCCCTTAATTTTGAGCAACTCGATATGCACGAAATCATGATCAGCATCATTAAATCTCAATGCACCAAAACTACGTGTGAAATTTGGTTTCGATATTCACACTAGTATTTCAAAGGATTTAGATCTCTTTTGGCACAAAATCGTCTTACAAAATTAAACGTCTGCTTGCCTTTGGCTTCACTTCAAACCTTTACAAATGGTCTTTCAAATCAAGGTCGTAACCAGGAAAATTTTCGAGGGGAGGGGGGGGGTGATTGTGGGTTAATAATTGTATTTTTAGATCGTTTTTAAATATATAGAGTTCTGTAGTTGATTAACAATTTTTCCGAAATTACGTCTAGATATAGGAAGTCTGGCTAAACATTCAGTAACAAAAAGTATTTTCTTTAATTTTATTTATTAAAATCATCGTTTTTTTTTTCAGAGAACCTTTATATCAATCTCTCGATATTAATAAAAATAATTTTCCTGAGCACCCTTGTATTCAATCGGATTTCGACAAATGTTTTCAATATCGAAGACCATCCAAAAAAAAGTAAGTTACTATTTTGCCTTTTCTAATTTGTTAGTTATTTATTCAATCCTTTTTTGTTTTGTTTTTTAGATATATCAGAATATATCAAAGGGAAAAAATATCAACCAATAGAAACGTTATTTTCCCTCATACCTATATTAAATTGGCTTCCAAAATATAATTGGCGAACAGATCTTTTGAAAGATGTCATTGCTGGATTTACTGTTGCTATTATGCATATTCCTCAAGGTCAGTTTTATACTTTTATATTTAATTAACTTATTATATGGCACGATATTCGTACAAGTATATTCATAAAATTATAAAGAGAAACAAAGAGGTTGTCCTCTGCTTGATTCAAATAAACATACACACATATATATCGAGAAGATATATCTGTATATATATATTATTTATTTGTTTGAGACTATAGTTTCGAAGACGAAGGTCTTCATCATCAATCTTTTATAATTATAAATGTTGTTTTTCATTGGAGTCAATATCGTATGGATATTGAAAGAGGACAACCTCTTTTTTGTCTTTGTGAATCAACAACTCTGCTACTCTCGGCAAAAAAAAACTTCAATTACATAAAATTATAATTTAAATAAGCGATTATTTGTTTTTCCTCAAGGAATGGCCTATTCACTGCTAGCCAATGTAGAGCCTGTCGTAGGAATATACATGGCATTTTTCCCTGTTTTGATATATGTACTTCTTGGTACCTCAAAGCATCTTTCAATGGGTAAAAAATGGATCAATTTTTTTTACTCCGAATACCTATTTAATTTTTTTTTTCTTTTGAAGGAACTTTTGCTGTGATTTGTATGATGACGAGCAAATCTGTATTCTTACATGCCAGTGACACTCATAATGGAGTTACTAATATTACAGATGGGAATTTATCAAATATTGATTCTAACACCACCTATTCCCCCATTCAAGTTGCAACAGCAGTATGTTTTTTAGTCGGCATGTGGCAGGTATAAATATTTAAATTATATTATTTCAAATGAGACTTGAAAAATTTCGACTAAAACCACATAAATAGAGTCTTGTATATCAGCGGTTCTGAAACCTTTTTCTACATATACTACTAAACAATATCTGACCATATCACGTACTACTTTGTTGATGGTTTATATTTTTGACTAGAAAATATTCCCTGCAAAAATCAAAAATGTTACTTAGCCTTTTTACTCTACCATACAGGGTTTGGTCAAGTATTGTAATCGTGCATGAAAAAGTGGTTTTTTCCTTCTTTTTTTTTCAAATATCTCAAAAACGGCTATTTTGATTAAAAAAATTGGGCGAAACCATGGCATTTCGGCCTACAAAAAAGCCCTAATAAGTAAACATCGAAAAAATTATATTTTTATTTATTTATTAAAATATTGTATCTATAGGGCCATCTAGCCCCTTTAATGTACAATTTTAGACCAAAATATTTACAAAAAAATTAATTAAAATAATACAAGAAAAAACAAAAAATTACAATTTTCGAGACCAAATTTCACACGTAGTTTTGGTGCATTGAGATTAAGAGCTGATTAGATTTTGGTGCATATCGGCCCAAAATTAAGGGGTGGAGGGGGTTAAAAATTAAAAATCTAGGCCATTTGAGCAAACTCAACCAAATTTGGTATACATAATCCGTGGGCCCCCAGAAGTCTAAAAATGCAAAAACTAACCGCCGAAAATGGGGGGAGGGGGGGATATATACCCTTGTACCAAATTCAACCAAATTTTGTATACATAATCCGTGGGCCCCCAGAAAACTAAAAATGCGAAATCTAACCGCCCGAAATGGGGGTGGGGGATGAAATTCTAGGCTTTTGTACCAAACTCAACCAAATTTTGTATACATAATCAGTAGGCCCCCAGAAGTCTAAAAATGAAAAAACTAACCCCTCCCCCCTACATGATTATAAATAATTTTATTAAATATTAAATACAAGAGAAAGGCCAGGGTGTATGGTAAAGTCAAGGGGATGGCCACATCAGAACGAGTTAGTTTATTTCTTTTACAAATAGTTTATAGTTAACAGACAGACCTTTTTGCTATTCTGTTCTAATAGATTTGATGTAGAAGGTATTGTCCAATCATACTGTTTGTTCATCATTAATGTTTATATCTTCAAATTCTATATATTTCCTGGGCGCACAGACAGCTTCGACTCCATCTCCTCCTCTCTTGATCCCTCTTATCTCCTATTTCCTCGGTAATTCATGACTCCGTTTAGAAAGACTTAAAAGAAATAATTTATAGAGAGTGGTGTGGTGCGAGGTGAAACATAGAAATTTTTTTTTGGAAAATTATTATTTACTATGAGTTATTCACTAGGTCACTCTACACGTGAAACAAATGAGTGACCTAGTGAATAACTCATAGTAAATAATAATTTTCAAAAAAAAATATTTTTACTTTTATTATTATCATTTCCTTCCATAATTTGTATTAATTTGAAAGTTTATAATAGGAAAATAAGGACAGGTTTTTATGTGTGACTTTTTATTTATCAGCCAACGTTTCGTCGACTTTGCCGACTTCTTCAGGGCTTCAAATAGTCATGCCACACATACGTCTAAATTTTCTTGTTATCTTCGTTACCATTGAAGACAATCAGAAACACAAATTTCAAAAAATATTTGTCACATTCACATAAACAATTTTTCTTTCTTTTCTTTTATATTAACAATTACATTAGATATAAAACAGAAATAACATAAATAGAATGAGGCAACACTTTTTTAAAAACAGAATAGAATATTTTCTCTTTTGATCCTTACATAAAGAAATCTCAAATTTGTGGCATGGCTATTTGAAGCCCTGAAGAAGTCGGCAAGGTCGACGAAACGTTGGCTGATAAATTAATAAGCTGACGTGTTCTGATGTGGTCATCCACTTGACTTTACCATACAACCTGGCCCCTAAAATTATTTACAATCATGTAGGGGGGGTTAGTTTTTGCATTTTTATACTTCTGGGGTCCCACTGATTATGTATACAAAATTTGGTTGAGTTTGGTAAATGGCCAAGATTTTCATTTTTTGACCTTACATCCCCTCCCCCATTTTGGGGGGCTCGTTTTTGCATTTTTAGACTTCTGGAGGTCCACTGATTATGTATACAAAATTTGGTTGAGTTTGCTCAAATGGCCTAGATTTTTAATTTTTAACCCCCTCCTCCACCCCCCTTAATTTTGGGTCGGTATGCACCAAAATCTAATGAGCTCTTAATCTCAATGGACCAAAACTACCTGTGAAATTTGGTTTCTATATTCACACTAGTTTTTGAGCTAGCTCGTCCACAAAAATTTGGTAACGCACAGACTAACAGACAACCAGACAACCAGACAGACTAAATAACTAACAGAAATTTTGACAAAATAATTATTATCTCGAGAAATATAATTTTTTCGATGTTCACTTTCACTTCGAGCTTTTTTGTAGAGCGAAATGCCATGGTTGCGCTCAATTTTTTTTTTTAATCAAAATAGTTCTAGCCGTTTTTGAGATATTTCGAAAAAAAGAAGGAAAAAAAACACTTTTTTCATGGACGATTACAATACTTGACCATACCATGTATAGTAAAGTAAAAAGTCACACATAAAAACTTTCAAATTTTTACTTTTCTTTTATTTATAAATGATATCTTCTCGATCTTCTTGCATTCATTTGCGTAAAAAAACAAACATCGGCTGCTCACTCAATCATTTCATCATAAAAATCACAGCCACACTTCATCATTCATCAAATTGCTTACTTAGCTATGAAACTAAATTTAACCTGTGCTCTTTTAGCTGATTCTCGGAATATGTAGACTTGGAAGCTTGAGTGTCATTTTATCGAAAACCCTCGTAAGCAGCTTCACAACAGGAGCGGCGTGCCACGTTATTACGTCCCAAGTAAAGAGTCTCTTCGACGTCAAAGTGAAGCGATTTACTGGACCCCTCAAAGTTATATATGTAATCTATTTTTACGATTTATATCATTTTCTCGATAATTCAATAATTATGTTATTTCTTTGATGCAGCCAAATCTCCTGGATAATCGATTTTGATTATATTGCAGACTTATATAGACCTCTTCAAAAATATTCAAAATACAAATTTTGTTGCCCTGGGAATTTCAGCAGTCTTTATTACTTTCCTTGCAATTTATAACCAACATTTAAAGGTAAATATATATCAACTTAATTTTTCCTACTTTTTATTTTTAATAGCTCATAATTTAATTTTTTTATTTTATTATTTTTATTGATTTTTGCTCTCCCAGTCCGGGGTTTGGAGTATACTTTTACATTATTTTCTATATAGAAATAATTGTCCTTTATGAAAGATATTAATTTGCCCATGATAATAGATTCAAATTTACAAGAAATCATAAGTTGGTGGCATCTATTAAATTCGATGGAATGGAATATTTTTATTTACATGTCAGAGGGTTTGTTTTCACCCCCTCGGGAATCGAACCCGAGTGCCAGTAACAGCAATTCGGGGCCACCTGGCTCACCTGCAGGATGCGAACCTCTCTGACATATGTACACGCGTAAAATATTTTACTCAAAGATTGTTATCTTAATTTGTAAAATTTCGCGATATAGTGATTCTAAATTTAAACATATAGCCATGCCATATAATTTAAATAAAGGTCGTTGAGTGTTTCGAATTTTGAAGAGATTCAAAATTCGAAGGGCAATGAAATGACTTTTCCTAATTGAATATGAAAGATATTAATTTGCCGATGATAATAGATTCAAATTTACAAGAAATCATAAGTTGGTGTCATCTATTAAATTCGATGGAATGGAATATTTTTAATTACATTTTTAATGACATGTAATTAAAAATATTCCATTCCATCGAGATTTAATAGATGACACCAACTTATGATTTCTTGTAATTGTCCTTTAGATAATCATACATTCATCTCTTTTTTCACTAACTCCTCTAGTTTTTGTCAATTTATAAAGAGATTATAATATGTATTAATGTAATGAATTTGATGTAGAAGATATTATCCATTCTATTTGTTTATAATTAATTTCGATACCTTAAAATTTTATTTATTACTCGGATGCACATAATCTTGGTCTACCTTTTCGTTTCGCTTGATCATATAATCTCTACATGTACATCTGTATAAAAGCTCATCACTTTTCGAACCACCATACTTTAAAATCCTTATGCTCTTCGAAGTAAAATGAAGGATATCGTCTTATTTCACGTTGATCATAGCGTACAGAGTGCGCAGGCCAAGTTCGAGCATTAGCGGAACACTCTGTACGCTATTTACACGAACAATTTCTAGCCACTTTCGACCCCCCTGCAGCTCAGAACCCATTTGAGATACAGAGCTGAAATTATACACATGTAATTATGTAATTGATCTTGTAAAGAGTAGGATGTTTCAATAATATAGTATAAATAGATTCTGAGATATGGACCTGAGAAAAAAGCTAATTTTGGCTCTGACTAACTCACTGACAGGTCATCAAAACCAAACGGGTACTTCTAATCAATTCAAGCACCATGAAATTTCGCATGTTGGTAGAGTTTGGAACATAAATAAAGGAAAAATTCCAAAAACCCAAACTTCCTCTCTTTCAACCCCTAAATGAAGGGGTGACGATTGTAGCATTAATTTGTATCATTTTTAAATATTTAATGACCCTAGGATTTGGGGTAATAATAAAGGAAAATCGCTAGAATAAGGTTCTAAAGATTTTGAGTAAAATCGAACAACCGGAATTACATGTTTACTTAAAGATTTTTGATATTTCTTAATAATCGTTATACTTATTAATATCTTACGTTCTTCAACGAGTACCTATACATTCCGATTGGAATCAAGGGAGGAAAGTGAATTAGGCATGTCGCAAAAAATATTTTAAGCGCCCATATCTCGTATTTGGTAAGTCACAGAGCTTCGGGATTTGAAATTTAAGCAATCTAAAGGCTATAATAAGTATCTCAAGATTTTGGTTAAAATCGAAGAAGAACATGTTTAATTGAAGATTTTTGATATCTTTCAATTTTCTCAAAACGGCTTCTATGATTATTTTACGTGAAGTCCTGTTGGTGCCCATACCAGTTGATTTGTATTTTGTTTCTTAATATTTTTAATTGTGTTTTACCATAATGTTATTTCTCTATTAATAAACGAGTCCTGAGCCAAGATTTACCTTCTTCTAGCCCTGATAGCTTAAGTATCAAATCCCGAAGCTCTGGGACTCACCGTATAAATAAAAGCTGGTCCTATAGCTACCTTTTAAAAGTACCAATAATTCACCTTGAAGTGATGAAGTTAAATTAACTTTTATAACCTTGGAGACAGCAAACTGTGAAGACCTCGGATGAGGAATAAAATATTTCAACTTATTATAATCAATCACATAATGAAAGTGATATAAGTAGAAGTAAACATTAAAATATGTTTTATGAAATATCATTTATTGGGTCCTAATAAGTTCTTCTAAAATCTTCGGCTTTGTCTTAAAAGAGGGATTCTATGCCAAGTCGGAAACTGAATTTCTTTTCAGATTCTTTTAGTGAAAGTACTATATTGTACGAACAGGAGGTAAATCATGATCTTCAAAGAGTGCTCGCTCAAGGAGTCTATAATGAATAAATAAAATAATTTCCCCTGTGGTGCTATGGGTTTGTCTTTTAAACCCCCACCTCCCGAAAATAAATTCTAATTGCGCCTCTTAGAACCATTTTTTTGTTCAAAATACGATTTTATATTTTAAAGGTATTTCAACTTGTAGTGAAAAAGTGAAAATAACTTTTATAACCCTGGCGACAGAAGTCCTCAAAGTGTGAAGAACTTGAGAGTGGAATGCAGTACTTACGCAAATGTCATAATAAAATTGATATATGTGAAAGTGAAAATAAAACATGTTTCATGAAACATCATTTATTGGCTCATAATAATTTATCTTTACTTAATTCATTATTTATTTACCTACTTAAAAGATACTAAGAACTTTCTTAGCCATTATCTAAATTTTTAAAGTTTTGTAATGTGAGGAAATAAAAATAATTAAATGTTTTACAAAAATGATTAATATTAATAATAATAAATTTATTTAATCTTAAATCAATAAATAATTAAAAAGTAATAATTTTTCTTTCCAGAATCGAGTTGAAAAATATCTACCCATTCCTGTGTCTATTGAGTTGGTTGCTGTAATTGTTGGAACAACACTATCATATTTCATTGGTTTGCATGAGAATTATAATATTACCATAGTTGGTAAAATTCCTGTCGGGTAATACAATTTTAATTTTACTTTTATCTTTGTGTTTTCTATATTAAGGCAAACTTATATATGGATTGAGAGTGCGAAAATCCGAGTGCCAAAAATACATATATTAAGAAAGATGGGGAAAAGTAGTGGCTAAGCGATGGACAATACTTTCAGTGACATGTTTTTTACTGATTTTTTTAAATAAAGTATTAATTTTCACGAAAAGACATCGATAACTTATTCAACCACCTATACATCACTCAAGATTTCGGAATCTTCGTAACAAACTTATAAATTTAACTAGAGAAAATAATTTTATTTAATATTAATATTTTTCCGTTAATAACCCAACTATTTATTTTGTCAAAAGTTTTTTAAATAATTATACTTTAAATTTAGGGAACGAAGAAAAGATTATTTTTATTATAGACAAAAGGATCAGCCGGGGTTCGAACCCGGGATCTTCGCATGTGTACTGCGATGCTTTGTCGTAAGAGCTTTTAGCTCCTATATTCTCTTAGCCACCGATCCCCGAACCCAAACTAATACCTAATGTCTATATGAATTATGGAATTTCTTTAATCTCTTTCTCGTTCAATTATACTTTTTTTCCACATTTGTTCTCCTATTTTATTTTTTCATGAGTCTGGTTTCTCTTTATGCTAATACTAGATATATCCATAGTTTAAATAACTAAATGAGACTGCCTCATTCGAAAAAGCAGGATTGTTCTTAAAATAAATTGTCTGAATTTCTATGGTCATTTCTTCTTGAAACACTTTTTGATTTCTAAAATTACAGTTTGTCAATTCGAAAATCCAAACAGGCACTACTACTCTACACCCAAGTCAATTACACTGTATATCTTTAAATCATTTAAATACATTTGTATTATACTTATATCATTTATTTTTTCTTCTAGATTTCCTGAACCATTTATACCTCCTTATTCTTTATTTTTCAATCTCCTTTTGGATTCATTGATCATTGCAATTGTATCATTTTCCGTTAATATTTCACTAGCTTCCATGTTTGCAACCAAACTTAAATATCGAGTAAATCCTAATCAAGAATTAATTGCCTCGGTAGGTGAAGTCAATTCTAATAGAAATTATTTTGATTATTTATGTCCATCGATTAAATTAATAAAGTTTTTCTAGGGAAATAAGGACAATAGCTTGAGCAAATAATTTTTATTTTTTGCCAACGTTTCGTCAACTTTGTTGACTTTCTCAGGGCTCTAAAAAATGAAAGGCCTCAATTAATACATATTATAACAATTTCAAATCAAAAACAAACTTTGATCTCAAAACCACCTCGATACATACAAAAAACAAATCAACACACACAAAAAACTCATTTTACATACCAAATAAATTAACTTCTTTGCATATTTGTCATTTTATCAATATTCATTCTTAGCAAACACATAAGGCCAGTCATCAAACAGATTGAAAATATTTTCCTTTTTAAATCTTAAAATATCTTTCTTTGTTCTTTTCTATATATACATTTTTATTATTTTATTTTTTCTCAAGTGCCCTGAGGAAGTCAACAAAGTTGACGAAACGTTGGCAGAAAATAAAAATTGTTTGCATAAGCTATTGTCCTTATTTTCCTACAACAACTTTATTAATCTAATAGAAATATGTACTATAATAAGTAAAACTATAATCTCAAAGATTTAATTTTAAATTCATATTTTCAATTAAATCATTTTAATAACATATACCTATTTACAATTCTTTGCAGGGTTGTGCCAATATTTTTGGATCATTCTTTTCATGCTTGCCTTTTGCTGCCTCTTTATCAAGAAGCCTAATACAACAAACTGTTGGTGGTGTGACACAAATTGCTAGTGTCGTTTCATGTTCTCTACTTTTATTAGTTCTTTTATTGATAGGGCCTTATTTTGAGCCTCTACCCAATGTAAGTTACACGCATTTAAATATTTACAGCTTTTATTAGAAAAATAATTTACTAAAATAATATGAACAATGCAAAGTTATTATTTATTAATCATTTTATTTTCATTTCTAATTACATTCTGCGAAACATAGCTCCCAAAATACTTGAGATAGGTATCATATTATTATTGTGTCGTTGATAAGAAGGGAATGATGAGTGGATTCGTGAAATTTTTTCATAGTTTCAAATTCAGCCGTTTCTAAACGCCGACAAGTACAAAAATCACCTAAAAACGTCATTTTGTAGCTCTTTCACACCGTCATTTTGTAGCTCTTTCACACCGTCATTTTGGAGCTCTTTTACACCGTCATTTTGGAGCTCTTTTACCCCGTCATTTTGAAACAAAATAAATTTAAAAAAAATTTAACTGCATCTACTTAAAACGATTTTATAGGGATATCTCACAATCCATGATAAATAAATATTTTTTTATTTTGGACCTAACAAAAAATTTGACCCTTCCTAAAATAATAATTCGATTAAAATTTTACTATGATTTTTGATTTGCGGGAAAATGGATACATATAATTTCGAAATTTTAAATTTTTATCCTACTTATTTTATATTTATATATATATATATTATAATTTGTAGGTTGAAATTAAGGAAGTTTTTGTGTTTCTCAAAAATAAAATATTTAAAAAAAATGTCATGATGAATCTGAATATATTTCGGAGTAGTGACTTTTTCTTCTTGTTTTCTCATCTTTTCATCTGATGAATACGTACTTTTATGGGAAAGTCTTTTATCTATTGACTATTGATCCTTTCAGGAATTAGTTCAGGTTCCCCCACCCCTTAATCTTTTAACTAGTCCAAATATATATTATATATACCTAATAGCTTAATAAGACTTAAGATGTTTGTAACAAAACTAGCGAAAAATTTTAGAAAAAAAAAACTATTATAATTTAAAAAATTTTCACTATAATCCCACACCCGTTCCCTAAGTTTTATTAAAAACAAACGTGCTACAGGACTCAGATTCTAACTGAGGACCACAAGAACACAAGACAAGGGCTTATCCAACTGCCATACTGAACCATTAATAGAATTATTTTAAAATATTTTACTAATCTTTTTGATGCAGACTTAATTATATTTTTGGAGATGTTAGATGTTATTTTCTAGAATAGCCAACTGTCTACTTACATTGGCTTAATAAAATTCTACATAAAAATTTCTAAAAAGAAATTTCAGTTTTTTTTTTGGTATTGGTTTCTTTACTATGCAAATGAGTAAGGGGGCAAAAAAATGAACAAAATGAGCTAAATTAATTGGGAACATTTGTTTGTTTTTTTCGTCTTTCCTTGATCACTTATCATACTTAGGCCGGTTATATGTCGCAAGTAAATGCTTTTTACCACTAACACAGGGTAGATGGTAAATGGAGGGATTGGGATGGCCAATCAGATGACAGGCATTGAAAGTCCCTCCATTTACCATCTACCCTGTGTTAGTGGTAAAAAGCATTTACTTTGCGACATACAACCGGCCCTTAGTTACTCCGTAGTTCTACAACCCTGGGTGGGTCTCGGGTAAACAAACAGTTCTTCTCCACTCGGTCCGGTCTAGCGCTGTATTTTCGAAATTTGTAACCCCGATGACTGATAAATCACGGACGACTCTGTAGGCCTTGAATATATTTATCCCCTCAACATCCAAATATTAAATTAATTAACTGATTGAACCGAAGATTGCAAGCTAGTTGATTAATTCCACTTATTAATCGAATCAGGTTATGAATTTAATTTTAAATTAAATACAATATATTGAAATAATTAATAATT
This sequence comes from Forficula auricularia, assembly GCA_024734495.1. Classification (NCBI taxonomy): domain Eukaryota; kingdom Metazoa; phylum Arthropoda; class Insecta; order Dermaptera; family Forficulidae; genus Forficula; species Forficula auricularia. Next base: position 378,759 of record JALMQS010000124.1, read on the forward strand.
TCAAAACGAATTAAGTTGAAGCTTTGGATCTGATCAAGGATTTCTTATTTATAAAGAATGAAAAAAAGCAAATATTTATTAAGAAATCTTAAAATAAAAAGATTTATTAAACGTTTGAAAATATATATATAAAAATTGAAGCAACAAAGATAATTATAAAAATTTAAATATAACAAAAGGTTTAACAATATTTTTAAGCGAAATTCAAAATTCATTCGTTACAATTAAATTGATAGGGCTTCTGTATTTTTTATAACCTTGATGGCTTGAAGTCAAATGAATAAATTAGAATAATGAAGTTATAATTTGTTTCAAATTTATAAACGAATTACTTTACAAAATACAATAGAATTTTAAGTGTCTTTGAGTATAAATGATCTAATATCATTTATAAATAAAAAAAATGCAATTATCTTATTATTTAGGTACAATTCAATAATACAATAATGTTCTTGCAAATATCAGATGTTCAATTAAATGTTTTGCGCTCTATCAAAATGGTGGTTGACAAAAGAAAGTTTCCCGAAAAATGAAATTCAGATGCTCTCTGAATTCGACGGTGAATGTTTCATATTTCAACCAGTGAGATACCTAAGAAAGGCCCTTAAACAATAAATTAATACGAGAAAACAAGAAGCAACAAAATTGCCAAGATATTTCAATATCCTGATTCCAACTCGATATAAGACCAAAAGAAAGAAATACCAAAGGAAACGAAAAACGATTATTCAAATATTAACCAAAATTCGTCAAATAGATTTACGAAAATAAAGATGAGTATGGATAAACAATCCAATCAAAAAAAATATAACAACAAAAGCGAAAATTAATATTAAAGATGGCGAAAACCAGGAGTAATTCTACAAGCAACCGGTCTATAACGATATTTCGAGAGGAATAAGCGTCGGTATCTCCCTCATGTTCAAACTTGACATTTTGAAAATTCGGAGTAAATGGCAGCTTAAGTTAGTTCTTTCACAAATGCAAAAATTCAAGAATTCTTTGAAACTTGGAATATAAGTCATTAAAAGCATAATACACATACTGTTAAAATTAAAACACGATTTACCACACCAAACATGAAATAATTGCAATTAAAAATGACATTTTTTACATATGGTAGATAGGGAAAGGGTGGAGAAATTATCATTATTTTATTTTTTTTCATTGAAGGACTTTCACCATCTTGATGAAAAACTAATATTTGTTAGAATAATATATTCGGAGTAACTTAAAAAAAATAAAAATTATTTACCACGTAGTTTTGATAAAAAACAAAAAACAAAAAAAAACATATTTGGGCGATTATTTTTAGTGGAGGGGATATAAGCACAATGGCTTGGAAACGATCCGGCAAGTATGTGTGTATCCATATAGAGATTTCTTAGTGTGAGTGGTACAGTCACATTAAAAAAACATAATCTAAAATTTTAGTTCGCTTCATATTTATAGAGTGGTTACGAAGCTAAAACTTGTCTGGATTGTCGCGAAAGAACCTCCTTAAACAGACTTTGATGTTTCTCGGAGAGTGTTTATTTTATAAGTCATGATTTTTTTTACTGCCTATATGGTCGAATGTCTTTTTCTCATTTTAGAAGACCTTATAACTTGTTTAAAAATATATTTGTTTGTTTGTTTTTAGTGTGTTCTTGCTTCAATTGTTGTGGTTGCATTGAAAGGGATGTTTATGCAAACGCTTGATTTACCTAAAATTTGGCGAAAATCAACCTTTGATGGAATTTTATGGGTATCAACATTTTCTGCAGTGGTCCTTTTAGATATTGATTATGGACTTGCCTTCGGTGTTGTTATTTCATTGATTTCTCTCATTATGAGAGGACAACGTCCAAGAGTCTTTAAGTTAGGTCAAATTCCTAATATAAATATATTTGTTGATATGAAACGATATGAAAAGGTAAATTAATTAATTTTATCCTTTTATTATTTACAATAAATTTTTTAATGCTCTTACGATAAATTTTTGAAAATAACTTTTAAATAAATAAAATTATTTTGCAGGCTGTTGAAATTCCAGGTATTTTGATTATACAGATTGCAGGAGGACTTCATTTTGCCAATAATGATCTTTTAGAGAAAAAAATTTTCAAGACCATCAAACAAAATATTTCTGTAAGATCTTTTTTATAAATATTTATTAATTGACTTGTTGAAAACACCTGATCCCATACATAGATCTCAGAAGTTAAGCAAGATTTTAGATTCCAATATGATACGGAGCCCTATAGTAGGATTTAAAATAATTTTTGTTTTTAAACTTTGGTAGGTAGTTATTTATTGGTTTGGAAGAATTAGACCGGTATAACTAGAAAGTTGATTTTATACTACTCAACTATAATTTTTTTAATACGTTGACTACCTACTTTTCGGCAATACTTCTAAATCGACGGAGTTAAACCAAAAATATTCTAAATCTTTATACTATAATAATTTTAACTTCTTTCACAAGAACCATATTCGATCTTATCTTCCAGACAGTGACTATTACTTTGGAGAATGTAACATTCTGGGAAATTGTTCCACTCTTACTTGATAATCTTTCCTGCTATTGACCAGGCTACAAATAGCTCATTCCTAAAAAGGAATTAATTATCTAATATAGAAACAAGTCCGAAAAATTTTCTTCGTTTTATGCAAGTAGGCCTACGATAAATTTTCATACACATAACACATATCTAGGCGTTTAATCATTTTTCGTACAAAGGAAATTTATTTTTAATACTTAAATGGTGGATTTAAAACCAGTTTTACTGTTTGTTTGTTTTTTCATTGCAATCGAATGCAAGAAGGGGAGCAAAATACAGCCCCTATTAAGACCTTAAAAAAATTGGACAGTGGTTTTACACCGGGTGATTTAGGTCAGTTGTATGTCGGTTGGTAAAACTCTTTTAAACTTTGACAAACAGTAAAACCTTAAATTTCACCTTGTGCCTGATGGGATGGCCTATCAGATGAAAATGACTGTCATCTGATTGGCCATTCCGCCGGCCATCAGGTGAATTACAATGTTTTACGCTTTGTCAACGTTTAAAAAGAGTTTACCAACCGACATACAACTGGCCCTAAAAAGAGTTTTAATCTACCACTTGATTTGTATTAGGTACCTGTAGGGGGAGAATTGTGTATTATTTACTTAATTGCTAGGCTTAATACTAGATATATTTATATGTTACGATAAAAGTATATTAGGCTAGTGATCAAGTTAGAGATTGAAGCTTAGCTTAATTAAAATTAAGAAGAGTTAAATTAAATTAATTAATAAAACTTTAAGACAAATGTAAAATTTAAAGAAAAAAATAATATACGGTATAGGTATTAATATAAATAAAGATATAGATAAGAGAGGAAGAAAAAAATATTGTTAAGAAGAAATATTTTAATGATTAGATGATATTTGATTTATATAGCATTTTTGGAATTAATTACATTTAATATATAAAATGAAGAGGGGATATAAGTATTCTTTGTTCTCGGTTTTTCTTGATAGAGATTATTTCTTTGGTTTTTAAAAATAAATTTTTATAAATATTTTTTTTTTTTTTTAATAAAATTCTTCCTATTTCCCTTTAAAAGACTAATGAAATTACGTTATCTAAATATAAATTAATTAAGTTTAAATCAATGTTTTTTAGGAAATTCTATCTTCAAATGCTGAGAAAGGAGATGAAATCGAAAATAAAACAATGATTGAAAATCAACCTCAAAAAGTAATTCCTTCTTTAATCAATTAGATACTTTTATCTTATATACTATCCATAATTGTTTTCTAGATCTTTTCTGTCATTCTCGATATGGTGTCTATAACATATGTCGATCCTGCAGCAATTCAATCATTTATAAATATTTATAAACAACTTCATTCACAAAATATTTTACTTTGTTTGGCTGATTGTCCAGGTATTTAGACTAGAAAAAATAAAATTATAAACCTTATAAAAATGATAAACATTATGAAACAATGTTTATTGAATTTTCAGCCCCAGTATTTGAAAGAATGACTCACTGTGATTTCTTTTCCGAATTCCCAGAAAGTCAAACATTCATTACAGTGGAAGATGCTGTGCTATTCTCTAAAATCAAGAAAGAACAACAAATCGATGTTAAATTACAAATTAAGTAAAGGATTAAAATTTTGTCACTTTTTTTTATACGAATTAATTAAATGTTTTATTCAGAAATGTTTATAATAAAACAAACTGCATATTACCCTCCTTCCCTAAGGCCTGAAACTTAAAAAACTCCTTTAACCGAAACGCTCTGGTTACCTTCTGAATGGAAATATCCTTGGCGTCCTCTTGTATTGCAGTGTTACATAATGAATGATTTGAAATTTTGTTATACACACAATTTTTTTAATAAATTGAAGAAAAAAACATGTTGAACTTGTTAATAATGTTGCCTGTTCTGCTAACTCCACATCTCCTCTAATTACTAAGTATGCCAATAAAAAAGCTCCTACGCAAGTGAAATACTTTATTGGACCCAAGAGAAGTAATTTTTCGGAAAGATGGCTTCCTTTCTACACTAAGTAATAATATATCGAATTAAGAACTATTTCAAAAAAAGATTAGTAAAAGGAAAACAGTGGCTAACGAAGTCAGTCAAATGTAAGTAGAATTAAATTTTTTCATAATTATATCATAGTAAGTATAAATACTTTTAATACGATACGAGTATCAATTCTTTCTATTGGTATTGACATTAAATACAAGTATAGTAGTTAAATAAAAAGTATCGAATCAACTCAAAATGGACAGGTGCAAAGGAAGAACTAATCCTAATCACCTTTTGAAAAGTCTATAGACATGTTAATGAACAGAAAAAAAATCTTTTTTCTTCCACTGTGAACAATATTTTTTTTTATTCATCATTTTGGTTTGGAGGCATCTTCCACTTTTCCAATTATGGTAAAAATATTTTTTGAAATTAAAAAAAAAAAACAGAAAAAATATTCCCAAAGGGGAGCACCTTTGTATCATTTTCTCTCTGGAGATAGGTGCAAAAAGTAATTTATTTCAAAATATTTTAAATTTCTCTATAAATTATTTCATTGAATGATTATTTCTTGTAAATATTGTATGTATTCCGAATGAATTAAGAAAAAAATTGCTTTGATTGTTATCGAACCATACATAGTACTTACCCTTGATTTTGAAGCGAGTTCTATTACCACTACACTGGCGCTAAGATATTTGGAAATATCACAATACTGACCCCTATATAGAATAGATGTGACATGACACTTTAGTTTTCTTGAAAAAATAAGAATAAATAGAAAGTTTGAATATTGAAAAAGACTAAGGGTAAAAATTGATTTGGATAATTAAATATTTCCAGTTTCGGGTCAAAGAGCGTGTGACCATTGAAATTTACTACTACATACTTCCCAATTCTCAAAGGATCCAAAACTAACTGTCTGTAATCCGCCAGCAACAGCAGAGAACAAATTATTAATAATAATTAATAGGGATTGTGGTGTTGTGAAAAGGTGAAACATCTTTAATAAAGATAAAAGTAAATAAATATTATATGAAATATTCATTTACTATGGGTCACTTGTTTCACATTAAAATTAAAAAAATAAAAGAAGTCAATTTTTTCAATATAATATATATTTTGAGCTGTAACCTCATATTCAGAAAAGTACAGAATTACCTAGAAATATCAACTCATAGTAAATGAATATTTCATATTATTTATTTACTTTTTATCTAAATTATTAATATATAGAATTTATATATAGTTATACTCGAGGTGCCCCATGCAACTAAAATAAAGTAAAAATTAATAAAAGTGACGATTTGAGAATACCCCGCGCGGTCTATGAGTTAGGGATGCCTGCTTTAGAAAAAAGATCTCTTGAGAGGTTTTATGTGATTTAGGGATAATATAGATGGGACAAATAAACCTGTTTTCGGATTCAGATGATTTTTTTAATGAACAAATTGTTAAGAGCTTGCTATTTTTAAAAATTACAAACATTAAATAATTGAAAAAAAACATGAATTTTAATTATTCAAAAAATAATTTTAATAATATTTAAATATTTTTAATTTAACAAAAGTTATATTCTATTATAACAATGGACTTGTAATATATTAACCATATTGAACCATAATTAAACATAATCAATATTTAATTTTACTTAAGGAAAGTGGTGTAGGTTTAATATTTAATTAATGATTCCTTAAATTAACATTTGAGAAAGAGATATTATTTTTTCTCTAATTTTTTGTTAGAATGTTTTTTATGATAAGGCTTATTATAATTTGATTCTTTTTTTTCTGAATTTTCACTAGTCAACTTTGTTTTACACTTGAATGAAGAGTTTTTAGAATTTTCATTTTTCTCAGGTATATTTCTACCCACATGAGAATTTTTTTCAATTGTCTTTAATATCATATTGGTAAGAAATTGCTTATTAGTTTGAGGAAGAGGACATTTCTTCCATCCCATTGCTCCAACTTGTGATGATCTTATTGCAGCTCTCTTCGCTTCTTGTATAAGTGCTTCTGCGGCCAAACTAAATATAAAAAATTCAGTTAGAATAAAAAGATTAATTTATACCTACTAGCAAAATTATGAGACTGATTTTTAATTTTTGTTTTCTTTAGTAATTACATTAATATTTCTTATTATGAGGTTCTTTCATGACAATCCACGCAAAAAGTTTTAGCCTCGTAACCACTCTATAAATATGAACGGTGCTAAAATTTTAGGTTATGTTTTTTAACGTGACTGTACTTTTTACACTACTATATTCTCTTTATGAATGGATCGTTTTCAAGCCATTGATATTACTATATATCCCCTCCACTAAAAATAATCCCCCAAATGTTTGTTTTTTTTGTTTTATTTTTTATCAAAACTACGAGATAAATAATTTCAATTTTTTTTTAAGTTACTCCGAATATATTATTTTAACAAATATTAGTTTTTCATCAAGATGGTAGTAGTAGTCCTTCAATGAAAAAAAAATAATAATCATTTTCCCACCCTTTCCCAATCTACAATATGTAAAAAAATTTCATTTTTAATTGCAATTATTTCATGTTTGGTGTGGTAAATCGTCTTCAAATTTTAACAGTGTAACTTTTAAGGAGTTAGGTGTTGGTTCTAGGTGAAACATTTTAATATAATAATAAAACGGCAGGTTTCACACCTACCTCGCATCTTGCTCAAGTTTTAACAGTGTGTTTATTATGCTTTTAATGACTTATATTTCAAGTTTCGAAAACTTCTTAAATTTTTGCATTTGTGTAAGAACTAAGTACCTTAAGGTAGTTGTTTCGAAACAATACTAGCAAAAAGTTAATGCTAGAGTATATAGAACAGACAATAAGGATTCATAATTCATAAACCCAAAACTTTATGCTGTTTATGTAAACCACTAGTAGCCAAGAGCTAGAAAGCTAGCCTATAGAGCAGAGCATAATCCTTTTTACTTTACCATACATGGTATGGTCAAGTATTGTAATCGTGCATGAAAAAAAGTGTTTTTTTTCCTTCTTTTTTTCAAAATATCTAAAAAACGGCTTAAACTATTTCGATTAAAAAAATTGAGCGAAACCATTTCGGTCTACAAAAAAGCTCTAATAAGTGAACATCGAAAAAATTATATTTTTCGAGATAATAATTGTTTTGTCAAAATGTCTGTTAGTTAGTTAGTTAGTTAGTCTGTGCGTTACCAAATTTTTGTGGATCGAGCTAGCTCAAAACTAGTAGGAATATCGAAACCAAATTTCCCACGTAGTTTTGGTCCATTGAGATTAAGAGCTGATTAGATTTTGGTGCATATCGACCCAAAATTAAGGGGGGGGGGGGTTAAAAAATAAAAATCGAGGCTATTTGAGCAAACTCAACCAAATTTTGTATACATACATAATCAGTCAGTGAGACCTCGGAAGTCTATAAATGCAAAAACTAACCCTCCTCCCCTACATGAATATAAATAATTTTGTTAAATATAAGTGAGGGGCTAAAGTCAAGTGGATGGCCACATCAGAACACGTCAGCTTATTTCAGTAACTAATAGCCACTACACAATGATTTTAACTTGTGAATTGCTATCCATTGAAAAAATGCAATAATGATGCAACTAGAGTCAATTACTTCAACAAACGATGAATATTCGTCTAACCCACAATAAATCGATGATCGGCATATGAAACTATTTGTTTCCGTCTGCTAGCATTATAGCGAATACCAAGAGATTGTCTCATACTGGTAGTTCACCATCTTGCATGAATACTTTTGGACATTCAAAGAACCCTCAACAAGTTCTAAGTTGGGGCATCTAAATAAAAGCAAACTAAAGAAAACAAAAATACATGATTAGTCTAATAATTTGTACATAGTGTATTTTGACGCATAATATATTTTTATAATCAAAAACTAAAAAACTAAAAATATATTAATAATATAGTGATGATATAAGTTTAAAAGATGGAATAATAAAGATGCCTAATTGCTGGAATTTTACTTTTGAAACTGTCAATTAAGGATCAAAAGGAGATTTTAATTTTCTTAAATGAATTAATAGACTAGGTAAAAGTATTTACTATTAAATATAATTTCTAGGTTATTTGACTGAGGACTCATTAATTAAATCTCCTCAATTATATTTATACCAAAAGAAAATTATAAAAAAAGTATTTAAAGAATTAAAAAAAAAATCAATTTACCTTTCAATGTCATCTTTTTGAACGATTATTTTTACTCATTTTAAAATAAAAAAAATAACAATTAATGTTATAATTAACATATAAATAAATATATATCACATTAGGTTTATGGTTAATTTTTTATAGTCTGCTTTACATTTGACATATCAAAATATAATCAAAATGTGACATCTTCAGGGATAATATTTAACTTCGGTCAATTATGACCTGTCTTTTAAATTAAAAGTCTAGCAAAAGATATAGCGGGAGAAAATTATTCTTTATTTTTCCTAAACACAGTTATCGAATTACTTATATTAATTTAAATGACAAAAAAGTTGTAATGGTGTTACAAATAAGCAAAATATGCATATTCGCACATGCTATAAATATTTCGTTTCTAACTTAACACTTGAAGAATTGCAAGGTTCTTTTATCTATGAATAAATGGTTACTATCTTAACACGTGTGAACATGTTATAACCTGGTTGAAACATAATATTTTATTATAATTACCACTATCTCTAATCGTTTTAAAATCATTAATGATATTATTAGAGTAAATCCAATGAGGATTATATATTAAATAAATCTTGCAATAATTCAAATTACCAAAGGTATTTATCTACAATTTTATTTATTAAATGCAATCTTGATATTTATATTTGACATGAATGAAAATGTTGAGAGTTTCCTTATAATTTTAATAATAATATTAACATTATTAATATAATTATATTTAAAATCAAGTTAACATACACCTTAATTACATTAATAAAAATTTATTTTGTTAAAATTACAAATTTCTAAAATTTAGCATTATATCTATATTAGATTATTTTTTGAAGAAAATTGAAATTTTATTTCTTAAATGATTTTTAGATATTAAAACTAGTTTTAACTGTTGTAATTGGTGATGGCCTTTATAATCTTATTTTGTTGACTTTTTTTTTAATAAACTTCAAACTAGGTACTTTATTTTTATTAATAACTTATCAACATAAAATATATTAAATAAATATTCATCTTAGATTTTGAAAAATCTGTAATGAAATTGTAAAATTTTATGATTTAGAAAAATTAATGTAATAAAATTATATATATATATTTAAACTCTCTTTTTCAAAATAAAAACTACTAATTATTCAATGGTGTTGGTCATTTCATTTTCCTTGCAATTATTTTATTAGTTATTTTCAAGAATGTCAACAAAAATTAAAAAGTAAGTTATTTGCATGTAATCTTTATAAAATTTAGATCTATATCAAATTATTTTATATTATTTTGTACCCTTAAACAGTGCTCTAATCGTAAAATCAGCGGAAGATATACGCTAAATCAGTGGTCTCCAACCTGGGGGCGATCGCCCCCAACTGGGCGATTTGGGTTATCATGGGGGCAATAAATAACTGGGGGAATAAATAACTGGGGGAATAAATAACTGGGGGAAGTATTCCAAGGGGAAAAATTAAAATAGTACTGTACAGTAGAATTTATTAATGTATTATTTTTTCAAATTTTAACTGTCAACTTTCTTAATTTTTCCAGAATCAAATTTAAAAATGAAAACATATACTCCTGTTTTTTAAATGTACGTCAATGATCTTAGTTAATTATTTCACTTTTTTATTCTTAAAAAAAAAAAAATCGGTAAAAAATTTACATTTTAATTTTTTTCTATTTTATTCAAGAGTGACTGGATAAAACTGCTTTGGTTGTTTTTATTTACGGTAATAAAATTGTTCAAAATAATAAAACTCCTTTATTAAATAGGTTATAATGAAAGGCAGTCTATAAATTATTTAATTTTATTCAATCTCCCACGTTTCGGAGACTTTTTTCTCTCCTTCTTCTGGGTATTGAATAGTTATTGATGGGTTAGTATAACTCGGTTCCCATTTGTCTCTCCTTTCAGTGATAGCAACAATATTACAATATTTTCCAACATTATATTTTCTTTATTGAGCCGCGCAGGAGGGGACCTCCTCTTATAGACAATAAGTTACAAATTTAGTAAATATATGGTACAGTGGCATTTTACAGGTAATGTTAAAATTTCATAGGGTCGGGTCATTAACTGACTTGGGTAAAATACCCTTGTCACTGGGTTTGATTTTTTTTTACATTGATTAATTGTGACTCGCCTTTATGTCCTACTATTAAAAGTGTAAAAATTTAATAGAGAACTCCTCATCGTCCTATAAGTGATGTCATTTATTGTCTTTTGGGTTATACCCAGGGTGATGAGGGATGCCACCGCTTTATGCCACCACACACTCCTTTCCATGAAAGTGTGATGGCCTCGACTCCTACGGAGCCCGCCCCGACGCCAAATCGCTCAGCAATGTTGTTCACCAGACTGGAGTTGCCCTTATATTTTTCAATTTTGTTTCGGGCAACACCCAGTCCAGCCAGCGCGGAGACGATCTGCACGTCTACCACCCAAACCACCCCCGACGCATCCTTCGCCACGATGTCTGGCTTCCGGTTACCTGCCAAGGTGGAGTACAAGTACTCCAACTCGACACGCATTTCCTTTTTAATCAATTCGTCCGCCAGACATCGGACCGCCGCATCATGTCTCCTGACCCGTCCATCATGGGTTCTGTCACACCCCTGAATAATGTGCGCCATTGTCTCCATTTTGCTACATAAGTGTACTTGGCTTATCTGATGAATCAGTACATTTATGTATTGAAGGAGACAATAAAAGAGTGTGACTGCTGAAATTATAAATTTTATTTATTTATAACGTTTAATCGTTATAAATAAATAAAATTTATAGAAGTCACATCTTTTATTGTCTCCTTCAATACATAAATAAAAAATCGTTATAAATAAATAAAATTTATAATTCCAGCAGAAGTCACACTCTTTTATTGTCTCCTTCAATATATAAAAATTCTGCTACCCTTGGCACAAAAACTTTCAATTTAAGTACACTTATGGTATAATGTTGGAAAATATTGTAATATTGTTGCTATCACTGAAAGGAGAGACAAATGGGAACCGAGTTATACTCACTCATCATTAACTATTCAATACCCTGAAGAAGGAGAGAAAAAAGTCTCCGAAACGTCAGAAATTGAATAAAATTAAATAATTTATGAACTCCCTTTCATTATAACCTACTTATTTCGCTTACCAGTCCATCTTTCTAAGAAAATAAAAAAATTAAACTGATTTATTATTTACACTACTTCAAATTAAAATTAGGCATACAATGAAAATTAAAAGAGGGCGATAGGTGTTAGTCAACCTCCAGAAAGGGGAGATGGGCCACAAAAGGTTGGGAACCACTGCGCTAAATGGACCGCAAAAATCAAGAGGGCATACGCTATAAACCGGGAACTCTGAGGTGTAGTGTTTAATAAGTGACGAAACTGTAATTTTAAAATAAATTGAACAACCTAGTTTTATAATTACTTTTAATATTCTTGAAATATATCCCAAAGAACGAGATGAATCAGCATTCTCACTTGAACACACTCTTGACTGCGTATCTATTGCTGAGAGGTGATTTACTAGCCAAGATCGTACATATTTTTTTTGTTTGAAACCTTTCATCTATCGGTCCATTAGCATTAATAAACATTAGATTCGACTCATTTGAAATTAGCAAAGACCCTGGCAAATCAGTTATGATGTGTTATGATGTTATTCATTAAGCTGAATCCGTTCGATCTCGGCCTTCGAACAAGGCAAAAATAAAATTCCTGTTAAAAGAGGTTTTAATTTCTCCGGCACAGATTTTATATTTTCCGTGAAGTCTCTTAACCTTGTAATGGCTTCTAGTTCATCGACATTAAATATCCTCTCCTTACCTCTTCTCGGCCATATCATATTACCTCAGTTTTTATATTATTTTTATCTAGAGCAGAAATATCGTTCATAAGTTCTATATTTTCATTATTTGAATCAGAACTAACTCTTTTGATTTCATCCTGTCTACCATACTTTGAATGAATTGATATTTATTTATTGGCATTATTTTGCTATTTCGAACTCAATTACTATTTTTAAATATCATCATCGATTGCTATTTAAGCTATATCTGTTTTTTCGGCAGGATTTTCTTTGAAACTCTATAATCCGTAAGGTTCGTTTTAATAAATATTCAGCTCTTGGTATTGTTGTTCGCGATTGTAGTTCTGTATATAATACTGACAATTCTTAAAGGATGTCCCAAATCTGATAGAAATTCAGAACTTTCAAATTTTCTTTTAAACCAATAAATTTGAAATTTGAAGTGACGGTATAACGCTTCATATGTATCTCATATAGCTCGCACTGTATTAAAATTACTCGCAACCCACCGCATACCAAGAACACGTCCTACTTTTTCAAATTTCAATCCTAGTTCATGGCATACGCACCCTAAAACTCGAGAATTTTTAGTAGACTTGCTAGATATGCCATATAGTTTGTTCAGAAACGATTTCAAATGGTTAATGCCACGTACATTTTTTATAACATCTGATACTGATAATTCGAGCCTATGATTTAAATAATCCCTAGTAGCACAATGTTTCAAACTATATTGCAACTATATAGGGGCTATATAGATTCTTGAAATCTATATAGGCGCTATATAGTATGAAACATTGTGCTACTAGGGATACCAAGCAAAATGTTTCAGGTATCTTTATCATAAAAAAAGAAAAACTTGTCAATTAAATCAGATATCTTTGTCGAAGTTGGGTTGAAATTACAAAATACACCAGAATATTTGACTACCATTACACTTGTTCCATCCGAGGCAGTAGCAATCCAGTTGGTTTTTACTTTCACATATATATTCTATATCATGTAATGATATAGGATATAATGTGAAATAGTGCATTCGCCTGCCAGGGTCGTGACTTGTTGAGAGCACCCATGTTGGGAGTCTCTATCGCATCTGACCTGTCTTGGAATGATCACATCTCCTCTGTGGCGAAATCTACAGCAAGAAGATTGGCTACTTATTCAGGTCCAAGCGATTTTTCACGCCCCTACATCTTCTCACCATCTACAAGGCCCAAATCCGCCCGTCTCTAATATGGCACTCATCTATGGAGAGGAGCCTCAAAATATTCTCTTGCTACCCTGGATGTAATTCAGAAACGAGCCGTCATGCTAATTGACGATTCTACCCTCACTGACTCCCTCGACTCGCTAGCTCATCGAAGAAATGTCTCTGCCCTTTCCCTTTTTTATAGATACTATCACGGCAGGTGCTCTGATGAGATAAAATCAGTAATTTCACCCAAAGCATGCTTTGCGCGTAGCACGCGTTTTGCCGATACCCAACACTCTTTCGCGGTCAAATTAGAAAAGTGCCGGACCTCTTCATTCGCCAATACTTATATCCCCATGACTTCAAGGAACTGGAACTCTCTCCCAGCCTCCATCTTTCCCAGCACTTATAGTCTTCAAACCTTCAAAACCCGAGTGCATAAACACCTACGTCTCCACCCTCTCACTTAATCAACTTTCCCTTCTCTTCGATAATGCAAGGGTCTTTAGAGATCCATAGGGGCTCCATCTTTACTGGTGCCCCCCTTCTTGCATTCGATTGCATTAAAAAAATATAAAATAAAAAAAAGAGAGCTTGTATCTCAAATTTGAAAAAAGTTGATTTCACTTTGTGACTTCTAGGTGGACGGAATCAATGCCCTTAATAGTAAACCGGATTTAGAATAAAAAACTGGATATTGTGGCCCCCAGAGGCCAAAAAGTGACCAAAATTCCATTGGTCCGTGCGAATGTATGTATGTACCCCCCTGCGTTTTGCAACCCTAAATCTACTCTGACCTACGAAATTCGAAACTTAAGCTCGATATAGGCTAGAAGGAGTAAAGCAAGCTTTTAGTTGAAATCGGAACAACGAAGTTGACATTTACATGTAAGATTTTTCCTTTTTTTTGGGATTTTCTCAAAAATGGCTTTAGTGATTTTTTTTTTAAATTGGTATACTTATAAAGTGGCAAAAGTTGTTAATAGTGTATACATCCGATTGAAATAAAGGAAGATGGTGTAAATTAGGAGTCTCGCCCCCAAAATTTTCCGTTTATCTTCTTTAACCGAACGAGATCTTCATGATTGGTAAACCGTCTATTTTTAACTAGATAATATTCAGTTCTAAAATTTTTGGAAGTTCGGTCTTCTTAGACAATTAAAACTATTGAAACATTCCTCTTAAGCTTTTCTTTTGACCTTCTAATATATTTTGAGCAATTTTATGACTTTCCGAATCAACGTGTTTTTTTATTTTACTCCTCGAATTATTTATTAGTACGAACTTTTCACACACCTTCAATCCAACCAACACTTACTCCACTCATAAGATAATCTTTCCCTCTTTAATAATTTTACAGTGGAACAAAAATCATATTCAAGTTTACCATTTAAACTTATTAGCCATGTATATTTTGCTTTAAATTCTGACCATTGAGACTCCTTTCAAATTTCAGGTCATTTTACTTCAGGTTTCGACACTTGGATTGCTTTGGTAATGGTTGGTATCTTTTAAAAGATTGTCTTCTTGTATACTTTCTTTAATTTTTCTATCTGCATGTAATTTGTCTTCATCTAATTTTCTTTTCGAACATAACTGTCCAGTTTTTAAGTATTAGGTTGATGCATAATTATGGAACGTTTTTTAAAAATATTTTTATTCAGCAAAAACAATAATAAAATTTAACAAAAACATGTTTAAATGCTTATTCGGGAACGTATTCACCATCTACTTCAATAACTGCTTCCCATTTGCTTGGCAGTGTGTCGATTCCACGGGCGAAGAAGTCACGATTCTTGGAGGCAATCCACGCTTTGACATCGGCCACCAAGTCATCCAAATCGTCGTAGACCTTAGTCTTTTGCCAGTTATTCAAAGAGCGGTTGATGTGATAGTCCGTCGGAGCTTCGGTATGTGAGTACGGCGGATGTGGGAGTAGATCCCAGCCCTTATTGGCGATGAATTCGACTACCCGGCGCTCAAAATGTGGACGTGGGAATGGGGTTTGTTGGTTTCGTTGCAGCAAATCGGTAAAAATTCGAACCCGATCAGCCTTGTTGTTGTCGGAGAGTTCGTGGGGGACCCATCCAGCCAATTTCCATACCTTGCCAAGCTTTTTGAGGCGTCGAACGATCGCTGATTGGTCGACATTGAAGTCTGCAGCCAGCATTCGTGTTGTAAGGCTTTCATCCTCTTCCACGGCTGTTAGAAGTGCCTGATCATCAAAATCCGATGGCCGACCTCTTCCTTCTTTATCCTCCAAACTAGTGTCACCTGATTTGAAACGGGCAAACCACTTCCGTACTGTACTATCAGTAATTGTTCCTTCGCCAAAAAGTTCTTTGAGATCGCGAAGTGACTGTGCTGCCTTCCATCCTTTCTCGTAGTGGTAGAGCATAATATGACGAATATGAATAATGAATATGGTTTTCGACACGCATTTTTATTAACTATAAATAGAGAAGATTGTTTTTATAAAAAAAATAAACAAAACGCCATTTTTGGCTAAAGAAAAACGCGCCAATACAAACGTTCCATAATTATGCATCAACCTAATATTTAGCCACTGATTCACAATAAAAATTATTAGATTATTAGACTCTTTTATAAATCACAATAAACACAAAAATAAAACTACATATATTATAAATTTAAATTAAATATAAGTGTATTATACAAATTTGAAATACGGTGTCAATAAAAAACTGTTAAATAATTATTGATTTTTTTTTTTTTTTTTTTAATTAAGTTAGACCAAAGATGTGCATCCCTAAAATGCACACTATATCTAGTCAATCTATTCATTGTCTAGAAAATGAATTCATTAAGGACGAAGCTTTAGTCAAAGCATAAATATTGTTTAATATTTTTCCTTATTGGAGCTAGAAGCACAAATATTTGTAAACAACATTTTAATCTGTAAATATTACTCATATATTCACACAAAGACAAGATTTACTCCTTTTAAATAAATTGATTTATAAATTAAGGCAGTGTTTTTAGATTTGAATTAATTAACAATATCAAAAATCAGAGTGAACTAAGGAATTAGTAAACAAATTTTTGTTAATAGACGTTTAGACCTATTCCACTCCTACATATAAATTCGAATATGTGAAAGTCGTCGCCTGTTTGGTTAGGATATATTCAGTTCGGTTCTGTTCGTATATCTCCATTTCGGGCTGGCATTTAGACGGTTTCGGTTGGCGTCAGCTATTTTGCTCAAATGAGTAATTTGTAAAGGCGCCATCACCGATTTTGCAGGTTCTCTATTCTATACCAATTACTTGTTTCTCGAAGTTCCAAGATAGAATATCGCAAGTAAACAATTGATTTCTTTGCTTTTTGCAAATTATTAAAATTATCGCCTTCTATAATTTCTCAAAAGCTCGATCGAGTGACTCTTCAAGTGCTCTCCTAAACAGAGTGTTCGAGAGTCTCTTCTTTGTTCCTTTTCTATTTTTTTTTCTTCCAAAGACCCCTACCAATTATCCTCTCCTCCCGGAATCAATAAAATTAATTCTCGTAAATGCTTATTAAGGTAGTTGTTCCGCCAAATGGGCTTTCTTACGATTTTTTTGAAATTTAGACATTATTTAAATACTTCTGCATCGATTGGTGGCAAAACGAAATTTATGAACAATATAGTTCCGGATATATTAAATTTCAAAAATGGAGTTTTTCAGACTCTTATACATTGCACTATACGGGATATCGGAAAATTTACATACATATTTAATTATAATTACGAAACCCTTCTTACCATTTTTATAAAAAACTAAACCAACATTAAACAATAACCAATACATATTTTAAGACAATTTTGATTCATAGTTACACCACAGTTTCTGAGATAATAATGCAACAGCATTAGAATTGTTAGCTACTAAACAAAACAAAATCATATTATATCACCCAGTGGCGCAACCAGGATTTTGTCTTGGGGGGGGGGGGGGGCTAATTCACACACACGCATATAGGTATATATATATGTGTGTGTGAATTATATATATATGTATATGGAAATAAAATCCTTTTTTTCACTTATATTTAAAATATTGACCAGACAAATTAGACCGAAAAAAGGCCGCGCTGGCCAATTAATATGCACACGCTGGAAATAATTTTAATCGACTTTAGACATCCCAAATAAGAGTTATATGAATTTGCAAGTTTGCGACGGTTTCTGGCTGGTGCTAAATTTTTGAGGTCCTAAAAACCACGAAAATTTTGTACTTTATTCAGATTTTCTCCTATAACTTGAAAACCATGCGTCCTACAGAAAATTTTACTCTCACCAAAATGAAAGAGGATAAAATTTCGTCGAATAACTTACTTAAACGTTAAAATCGGTTCAGCTGTTTAGCAGCCACAATCGATCGTCAAAGACAGGCT
Source organism: Forficula auricularia (assembly GCA_024734495.1). Taxonomy (NCBI): domain Eukaryota; kingdom Metazoa; phylum Arthropoda; class Insecta; order Dermaptera; family Forficulidae; genus Forficula; species Forficula auricularia. Next base: position 396,834 of record JALMQS010000124.1, read on the forward strand.
ATTTTTACCAACTTGGTGGAAAAGTGAATTGTGTTCATTAGTTGGTCACAAGAAACCATTCTTGGAATTTTTGCTGTGCTGACCCCCACAATAGTTGCCAATTGGCTAAAAAATGAGATTGGCAAAGTTGCATCTTAATTTGACAACGGTAACCCGTGCCGCAATAATGAGGTTGAAGTTTTTGAAAACTGCAAAAAATTGCATTTTTTCATTCATAAAATGAAAACCACTCATCCTAGAAACCTGTTTCTTGTCTCATTTTCTAGGAAATTTTGTTGGATTGAAGTTTTATTTGAGCTACTTTTTTGTTAAAACTTTTAGATTTCCAGCATTTTCCAAGACAGGACATGATCCGACATCATCGCGGCACAGGTTACCGTTGTCCAATTAAGATGAAACTTTGTCAATCTCACTTTTTAGGCAATTGGCAACTATTATGGGGGTCAGCACCAAAATTCGAAGTTTTTTTTTTTTTTTTTTATAAAGATACTGATACAAGAAGAAGTTGCACCAAGAAGGTACAACCTCTGTAGTCCGTGGTGGACCCTTGTAACGTGAAGATAAGGGGAGATTTAGTGATTGGGTAGAAGTCGAAGGTATCTGTGGATGCTGGTCTTGAAAGATTGAAGGTCATAAGTTGCTGGAAAGACGGTCGGGGGAAGAGAGTTCCAGTCTCTAGATGTCATGGGGATAAATGAATTGGCGAATGCGTTTGTTCGATTAGTATCCAGTTTAAGCGCGTAGGGGTGTTGAGTTTTAGAAAATCGTGTATTCCGCGCAAATGAAGCCCTTGGTGGGATTATCGATTTAATTTCGTCAGAACAAAAGCCATGGTAGTATCTATAAAAAAGGAAAGGGCGGAGACAGATCTACGATGGGCTAGGGAGTCGAGAGTGTCAGTTAATGTAGGATCGCCTATCAGTCTGATAGCTCGTCTCTGAATTGCGTCCAGGGTTTCAAGAGAATACTTGGAGGACCCTCTCCACAAATGCGAGCAATATTCAAGACAGGGTGGTTTCTTGTGACCAACTAATGAGCAAAATTCACTTTTCCGCCAAGTTGAGAAAAATTGCCGATCTTTGACGATCGATTGTGGCCATTGGCTTAGTTAGTGAATTTTCCTAGCGGGGGGGGGGGGGGCAGCCGCAGTAAACAATTTAACAGGTTGGGCAAGGTGTGGCGACCGCCCAACCCAAATTACTCTCAACCATTCACCCAATCTGTTAAATTGAGCATTTGAGCAAAAATATTGAAAAACCAAGTTGATAAAATTAAAAAAAAGGTAAATCGCTTTCAATATTATAGACCTTATAGAATAATAATAATTATACATTATTCCTAAAATATTAAAAAACAATATCTAAATTATACACAAATCTGAATTACCCGAAATAATTCATATTTTTGCTGCCCACCAAATGTTTATGCCCAATCGAAAAGAAAAAGCTGGCGCCGCCAGTAGGCAGCTGGCCAGCTGATTAGCCACCAGAAGGTTTCAATTTAGGTAATCTGATTAGTATAATTGACAAATTTTGGAAGTAACGAAATAATTTAATGAGAAATACATAAGTGATTCATCGTAATAATGGAGTTCTCTTGACGCCTTCCTCAACTCTGCAGTAGAGTCGAAAGTTTGACGATGCAGCTAAATTTAAAATAAAAAGTGACCTTTCGTTATAGAATAGTTGATAAAAAAAAGAAATGAAGATATTAAATTTTAATAATTATTACACTCATAACATTAGGCTATACAAAATAAAGTCTTAATATTAGCATTTTCGGAAATGTCTGTTACGATAATATTGAAGCTAACCTTCTTAACGTACTTTTGGGATGGGGACCAAAATGAGAAAAATTCTAACGAACGAACGCGGCGATGACAAAGCACCTCATTGGCAAAGCCTTCGCATCGTTTCACTCTACCATTTTTGCATAAAACTTTGCAGAGTCCGCTGACAGAACAATTGCCTTCTTTCCTCGACAGGCGTAACTCGGCTGCGGCGAGACCGCGTGAGACATATATTCTCATTGCCTTAAAATCGCAAATTCTCGGTGCCTATAGGAAGAGAATTTTTTTGAGATCTACATTTTTCAATCTGTAGTTTTCTTGATTTTTTAAGCATAAAATTAATCTCATAGCATAAATAGTAATTGAGATATTGACTCGATTTTTCTAGGGGGGATTAATGCCCCTCTTGTTCCCCCCTTAACTACGCCCATGATTGTGGCTAAACGGCTCGACCCATTTAAAGTTTCAAGTACGTTATTCGACGTGAACTTTTATTATCTTTCATTTTGTTAAGAATAAAATTTTCTGTAGGACGCATGGTTTTCGAGTTATAAACTAAAATCTGAAAAAAGTCCAAAATCTTCGTGGTTTTTAGGTCCTCAAAAATTTAGCACCAGACAGAAACCGTCACAAACTCATATAACTCTTATTTGGAATGGCTAACGTCGATTCCAATTATTGCCAGCTTGTCAATATTTATTGGCCAGCAGAAATCTAATTTGCCTGGGCTATAAAAATTTATCAAATATTTTTTTCATTTTTGCTTTTACTTTCACCTTTTTCCATGTCCTGGGGGGGGGGGGGGGCTTAGCCTCCGTGGATGCGCCACTGATATCGCCTATGACATTCATTCACCCCAGCAGACAGACACAGCAACAGACGGCATTGTTAGGAGTCGTAATTTACTCTATATCTAAGCGACTTTTTAAATTTACTCTACAGTCGCGTACGTTACGACCAATCGCGCAATCCCCTCAGATTATCGCCATGAGTTCTAAATTTCTAACAAGTTCTTTTGCCAAATTTCATGGAAGTTAAATCTAATAGAACTGGTCCAATCTATAGACTCGAATCTCCAACTTATTTTTACTTTACCATACAGGGTATGGTCAAGTATTGTAATCGTTAATGAAAAAAGTGTTTTTTTTGCTTCTTTTTTTCGAAATATCTAAAAAACGGCTGAAACATTTTGATTAAAAAAATTGGGCGAAACTATGTCATTTTGGTCTACAAAAAAGCCCTAATAAGTGAACATCGAAAAAATTATATTTTTCGAGATAATAATTGTTTTATCAAACTGTCTGTTTATCTGTTAGTCTGTCCCTCTGTTATTCTGTTAAGCTGTGCGTTACCAAATTTTTGTGGACGAGCTAGCTCAAAAACTATTGGGAATATCAAAACCAAATTTCACACGTAGTTTTGGTGCATTGAGATTAGGAGCTGAATAGATTTTGGTGCATATCGACCCAAAATTAAGGTGGCTCGAAGGGGGATTAAAAATTAAAAATCTAGGCTCTCGTACCAAACTCAACCAAATTTTGTATACAAAATCAGTGGACCCTCAGAAGTCTAAAAATTCAAAAAATAACCATCCAAAATAGGGGGGGTCAAAAAATGAGAATCTAGGCCCTTGAACCAAACTCAACCAAATTTTGTATACATGATCCATCCATGGGCCCCCAGAAGTCTAAAAATGCAAAAACTAACCCCCCCCTACATGATTATAAATAATTTTATTAAATATAAGTGAGGAGCCAGGATGTATGGTAAAGTCAAGTGGATGGCCATATCAGAACGTGTCAGTTTATTTATATTTCATTTCATTTTTATCTTTTTTTGATGGCTAGTTGTCTAACTTTATTCTTTCGTCTCAGTCTTAATTATAATTACAAAATATAATTATTATTTTACCTTCAAACTTGTCAAGAAGTCTAATTACCGAATGGAAATTTATATCTCCTTTTAATTTAATTATTAATAATTTTAATTTGATTTAATTATTTATTTATTTAATTCACAAGATATAAGAAAAACATTAAATTCAAATGTATTTCATTATTATGATTAATTTGTAAAGTGATTATTAGCGTATTTAAAAATTCATATTATTTCTAATGGTTTTAACGTGATTTTAAACGGCAGTTTTAGTTATATAGAATTCGAATTAGAGAGAAGAGTTTGCTTATCTTTTGCAAAGTGGTGCATATGATCAGATTCCTATTCTGAAGTTGACCTGGTCCTGGTCTTCCATTCTCCAGAACTGTTCCTGAATGACGCTCTAGAGCAGTGTTCTTCAACCTGTGTTCCGCGGAACAGTAAGGTTCCTCTCAAACGCTTTAGGGGTTCCGCAAGTCAATGCTAAAATTCGATGTATAATACAAATACTTTATATTTTGAGAGATTTCAAGTTGCCGTTAGTAATAGATTTAAATTTTCTTAGAAAATCCTAAGAGAATGGCATTTATTAGATCCGATGGAATGGATTATTTTTAATTATGTCAGAAGGGCTGTTTTTCACCCCCTCGGGAATCGAACCCGAGTGCCAGTAACAGCAATCCGGACCATTTGGCTATTATATTTTATATGGAATAGTTATCGTTTTCTGAAATAAATATACTTTTTAAACATTAGTTTTAATTTGTTTTTAATTCAAGGGAACCTCAAAATTTTTAAATAATTATATTTAATAGTCTGATAGTTAATTCTACATGTCGAGAACTATTTAATTTTTTTTTAATAATTAAATAGTTCTCGACATGTAGAATTAACTATCAGACTTAAAAATTATCTTTTTGTTTGAATAAATGAAAATTTATATCTTATATAGAGTTTTTATAACAAAGACTACCCACCTTGTTCATAACATTTAATATGTAATACGACCCCCCTCCTCACCCCTAAAATAAAATCTGGATCTACTAGTAAACGAAGGGTTCCATAAAAAATGATCTCAAAAAAGGGTTCCGTGGGATGACAAAGGTTGAAGAACACATCTCCTGGTTCCAGTGGGCATTCGCACAACTTGGCCCCCCAATTTGGCGAGTTTACCAGGGGCAGCTCGTTCAAGTAGGTTCCAATTTAAGACAAGCGTTCTTCCTTCGATGTTGGTCGGACTTTGGCGATCCTTGGATTGATGGTCCCGGACCAATCCTCCTTACAGAAGTTTTGTAGAAGTTGCTGGTTGTATTTTTAATGTGTTCAGTTTCGTATTTTCCAGCCATATTTTTAGATGTTATAAGTTTGAGTTTTTTGATCAACTGTCTGTTGGTTCGTTTGTCAAGAAAAAACACTATGCAGAGGAAATCGTTTCTCCTTTTCCTACTCCTCATATCCAATGAATTCTATTAAAGAAATTTAAACATTATAACTAATAAAAGATAAAAAATACAATTCCTTTTTAATGATCTATTTATAAGACAATTCGAGTGATAATTATCTTTCAATCAGCTTACTATGCTTTTCAAAGTTAATTTCAAGTTTAAATTATTACTTAAACGATTTTTTTTTCTCTCAACTGAACTTGCCAGGCTCAACATTCTTAATCTTTTCTAGGCCAAAAATTCTATCTAGATATTCGTATTTCTCTAAATTTAAAAAAATTATTCGCAAATAAAACCTCTTTTTGTTTCTTAAAATGATTAATTATTTAAAATAAAATTGAAGGAACGATTTTTCTTTGTATTTAAACCTATAATTAAAAATTAATCTTTACTAATTAAAATCTTAAGTTACTCCCACCCTTATTATTAAAATAATGATTAAAATTAATCCAATTATATTAAAAAAATAAACTGACGTGTTCTGATGGGGCCATCCACTTGACTTTACCATACAACCTGGCCCACCACTTATATTTAATATTTAATAAAATTATTTATAATCATGTAGGGGAGGGAGGTTAGTTTTTGCATTTTTAGACCTCTGGGGTCCCACTAATTATGCATACAAAATTTGGTTGAGTTTGGTACAAGGGCCTATATTTTGATTTTTTGACCCCCCCCCCATTTTGGGCGGTTAGTTTTTGAATTTTTTGACTTCTCGGGTCCCACTGATTATGTATACGAAATTTATATACGAAAATTGTTCTAATCAAAATAGTTTTAGTCGTTTTTGAGATATTTCGAAAAAAAGAAGGAAAAACCACTTTTTTCATGCACGATTACAATACTTGACCATACTCTGTATGGCTATGGTGAAGTAATAAAATTAAAATTAAATCTAAAAAATTGGTTGATCAGCTGTTATCTCTTTTCTTAAGTGGTGAGATTCAATCGAAAAGGCTTTAGATGTTAGTACTTCGTGCCTGGAGCACCGAGCGATGCTCGGTAACTGTTTGTCTCTAAATAGCTTAAGTTTCAAATTTCAAGGCCCTGCGACTTACCGAAGACGAGATATGAACGATTAAAATATTTATTTTGCGACATGACTAATTTACACCCCCTTCCTTTATTTCAATCGGATAAAAATTTATACGCGGATATAACTCATGAGACTCGATAAGTACATCAATTTTTATCGAAATCGTTAGAGCCTTTTTCGAGAAACCGATTCTATATATATATATATATATATATACAAGAATTTTTCATTTAATAATATAAGATAGAATCAAGTTATAACTAAACGCGCTTATTTTCTATATTAGCTGTAGTAGTGTAGTAGAAAGGAATTGATTTATATCATACAAACACTATCATATGCTATTTGATTCATGTATACATTTTGGCTTATATTTTCTAAATTAATAGTTCTTGCTGTAACTTAAGACGAGCACTAAAACCTATATTTACGTTTAAATACATTGGCTCCGAGGGGTGAACCGCGACCTAAAATCGTGTACACCTACTTCCACTTCCACTTTCATCTCCAAGTAGAAGACAATAGATTATCTAATGAATTACAAAGTAATTTCAAATAATTCCAAAGACGGTGTACACCTAATTCCAATCGCGGTTCACCCTGGATTGGCTCCTTATGGAAGCTTCTGCCTTACCTCATACTCTTTCCTGAATCTATCTTCCCACCTTGAATCAGATGAGGCGCACCAAAATATTGCCTATGGGTGAATTGATTAAATAACTAGAACTTAATGCTTAGGTAAAATATAAAATTACAATTTAAAACATATTAATCAGTAGATTTAATTTTATATTCCTAAAAAATATAAGTACTGTGACCACAAAAGATATATTTTTTAAATAATATATAATTATGGTGATTAGAGTGAAAGAGCTCTGTGAAGTTTTCAAGTCAATGTAAATTAAGAACCGTGATCAAGCTTGTATAAAGTTCTCGATTTGGATGCTGACGTCAAAGCACTTGTAAACATCAGACCTGGAGCGGAAAAGTTTCCCCTGCCTTGATGGACATGTTATTTTTATGCTTGACTTACAGTATTTTCAAACAGGGCTCCTATATTAAGGGGACGCCATTTGTTTATAGAAGAAAATTTGACTCGGGTGGGGCGGAGGATTCAGTTGCTAACTTGTCAAGTGGTTGATAAGGTCATTTGGAATATTCTTCTTTTGCTGATGAGGATCATTTCTATCCAACGGCTTCAAGACAGTTGAGCTTAGCACGCCCTGAGCTCGATCAAACTGTTTGTTGTATGTGATCGTCAGTGAACTTTCCAATAATATTCAATCAAAATGCGTCCTGGAAGCGAATCGGGTGCAATTTTTGTCAACTATATCATTCTAATAATTTTCCTGCTTATTCTCTATCTACTTTGGCTCATGATGTGAAAGGTAAACCATTTTCATCGTAATTACCTATATATCGAAAATGCACTAAACATATTATTTGTTAGAAGATGCAATTTCCTCTTAAAAATCAACTACGCTATTCTAGACAAATAAATCTTTTCAATTTTATTAGATTTATTATCTTTTTATCAATTTAGCTAATTTATATAATCTTATTAAACGAGCGAAAATAATATATTTTTATAATATATATCTATCTCGAAAATGGCCCAATATGGTATGGTACATTCTATCTGAAGGTCCTATGATACATCTACGACTTTATTTTCAATTTTTAAGTTGTAAACCATTAATGCCACCAGAGACGATAGTGCTTTTCTGACTTAGTCGAAAAAATGGGTGTGATTTAATAGCCCATTTTGCTAAGACAAACGATTAAATCTTAACAATAATTGAGATATCAAATTCATATTTATTTGTCGTTGATAATCAGTACATGAGGAAATTTGAGGAATTTTTCATAATTTTAAATTAAATATTTAAATGAAATTGAGCTGGTAAAAAAATAATCCAAAAACATGCCAATTTGGAGCTTTCTCACACCGTCATTTAAATTTTTTTTTTTATTGTCACCGGGAACAAAGCCCATTTAGACAGCACATCAGTAAAGTGTTAGTAGGGTTAGTGAGGGAGCCGAGTTTTAGCTTGTAGAAATTTTATATGCTAGCCAGGATGGAACTCCGGCCTCCCTCTTGAACATCGTCATCAACGATGCTGAAGCGGGGCCAGCGCGTTAGCCAACTCGGCCAGCTCGACTCTCCCATTTTAAATTGAAATATATTAAAAAATAAATTGGCACGTTCTGATGTGGCCATCCACTTGACTTTATCATATACCCTGGCTCCTCTCTTATATTTATTATCTAATAAAATTATTTATAATCATGTAGGGGTGGGGGGTAGTTTTTGCATTTTTATTTTTATTTTATTTTATTTTTTTTATTTTATTCGATATACGGGAGTTATCCCAGTTACAATTTACACTTTTATACAATCAATTAACAAAACCAGAAAACTAATTTTAGACTACTGGGGGCCCAGTGATTATGTATACAAAATTTGGCTGAGTTTGCTACACGGGCCTAGATCTTCATTTTTTGACCCTACGCCCCCTCCCAATTTTGGGGGGTTAGTTTTTGCAATTTTAGACTTCTGGGGGCCTACTGGTTATGTATACAAAATTTGGTTGAATTTGGTTCAAGGGCATAGATTTTCATTTTTTGTCCCACCCCATTTTGGGTGGTTAATTTTTGCATTTTTAGACTTCTGGGAGCCCACTGATTATGTATACAAAATTTGGTTGAGTTTGCTCAAATATTTTTTGACCCCCCCCTCATTTTGGCCCCAGAAAAAAAAAATATTTTGTTCACTTATTAGGACTTTTTGTAGACCGAAATGCCATGGTTTCCTCCAATTTTTTAAATCAAAATATTAACGATACACAGTGCAAATCAACTCCGAGTCTGCCAGCTTTGCGATGGAGCTTGCGATGATGGGAGTCAGCCTCAGAGAGATGCTTTGCACGCAGCACACGTTTTGCCGACTCCCAACACTCTTTCGCGGTCAAATTGGAAAAGTGCCGGACCACTTCATTCGCGAATACATATATCCCCATGACTTCAAGGAACTGGAACTCTCTCCCAGCCTCTATCTTTCCCAGCACCTATGATCTTCAAACCTTCAAAACCAGGGTGCATAGACACCTACGTCTACACCCTCTCTCTTAATCAACTTTCCCTTCTCTTCGGTAATGCAAGGGTCTTTCGAGATCCATAGGGGCTGCATCTTTGCTGGTGCACCCCTTCTTGCATTCGATTGCATTAAAAAAAAAAAAAAAAAAAAAAAAAAATCGGAAAGAGAACGGGAGTCGTGGATGTGGTGGAACGACTGGTTCGTCTTAAGTCGCAATGGGCAGGTCACATAACAAGAGACAATATTAAGTGGACTAAAATCCTTCTAAAATGGACCGTCAATCCAAGAAAAGTGTTGGAAGACCACAGGCAAGATGGCGAGATGACATCCGACGCTACGCGGAGGGAAACTGGATGCAGATAGCCCAGCAGAGATCGATATGGAAGAGAATGGAAGAGGCCTATGTACAGGAGTGGACGTCAACAGGCTAAAGAAAAAGAAGACTACATTATAATTCTGCTGAGAATGATATACAATATATTATTGTTACTGCCTCTGAAAGAGGAGACAGAAGGGAATGTCGCATTGGATTTTCTTCACTGACTTTTCAAACCCCTGAAGAAGGAGGGAATAGCCTCCGAAACGTCGGTTTTATTTAAATTATCTTCTTTTTTTTTGGACTGCCTCATCGATATCCACTTTAAAAGAAGAAGAATTAAAGGGATATTATATGTGTGGGAAATTTCCCTAGGAAATTCGTGAGGTTTATTTTCTTTAAATTTTTGAGGAACTCCAGCTACCTCTTGGGCTAAATAAACCTCACGAATTTCCTAGGGAAATTTCTACACATAATTTATTTAGTTGTTTATTCAATTATTTAAACAAATTTATTAAATAGGAGTATCAACTATACAGAAAAATTTGTTACTGAAAGAAAAAAATGGATTGTTTTGGAGCCAGTTTTCGGGTTTTGATTAAAAAGTCAAACTGAACCCTATTAGGGTCTTTACAATATTTGTCTGAGCGTTTTTATTGAAGTTACTATATTATCGACTCGTTTAATAAACTGATGGTATTAAACTTGCCAGCACATTAGATATCCCTACTTTTTGAGGCAAACGGTTTTTATTAATCGAACTTGGCCTTTTTTTACACATGTATTTTTGTTGGGATTACATTTTTCACATAGTGAGTCATTTTCGGCAGGGGCAGGAGCGGATTAAGCCAGCACGGTGCCCGAAGCAAATCTTACCGCGGCGCTCTAGGTTTTGTATGATAATAAAATAAAACTTTTCCAAACAAACTTTTCTCGATTTAATTTGAGCAAATTTAGAGATAACACTAGACAAAACAATTTATCTAAGTAAATTATATTCAATGATCGATCATTAAGATGAGGTTACTTAGATGATCTTGTCCCATAATGTTTCTTAACTCACTTCTTACACGTTTTAATTTAAATCTAATAAAAATGGAAAATATTCAATTTAGATTGAAAACAATCATTTTTGATAAAACCCTGCCTCAAATATGGATCAAATGAAAAGGAATGTTTCTGCTGAATATATACTCGTATGAAGGCAACTGGAAAAATATAAAATATAAAGATGAAGAAACTAAAAATTGGCCGAAAAATTAAAGAAAAAATTTCAAGAAAATCATCGATATAAATAAAATGTCTTTACCCGCTAAAATTTAATATCCAAAAAGAAATTTAATTCAAGAAAAATGTTGACGAACTTGCTCCTCCACCCAAGACAAGAAGGAAAGCCACTCTAAATAATTGCCAAGCTCAAAAAGAAATTGAAAATGACCCGAATAAAATTTCTCCTCCTAAACGAAAGAACAAAAGGCGATAAAAACTTGAACAAGAAATTAAAGAAATAATGATGATCAGCAGGAAGAAAACGAAATTAAAAAACTAATGCAAGTCAAAATAGTTCAACTAGAACTAGGAACACTAGGAAAATAAAAATTGTAGAGGAAATTATTGATGATCAAATTAAAGAAAACGATAAAAAAAATAGTGCAAGTGAAAACTCAACAAAGAGAGCTAGGAATTTGAGGCAAATAAAAAATGCAGAGGAAAAAACTGAAAATAACACGGAAGAAACCTAGAAAGGTAAACATACCAGAAAAATTACTAAAGAACCCATTGAAACAGAAACAAATTATCTTTTTTCATCTCTGAGATACAAGCTCTCAAAGAGTCAGGACCTAGACAGGGCATCGCAATACTTCCACATTATATTCTATGAATAGACATGTGAAAGTAAAAAGAAAGTTGCATCAACAGTTAAAACAAGAAATTTAAGAAAAAATAATCCAGAGAAAATAACTTCTTTCCGCCCACGATTTCAACGAGATTAAGAACTCGTCAAAAAAAATAAACATCTACCTTTGAATTAAAATAAAAGACGAAGATATATTTCAATTATTATCTACTTTATGTTGTCTAATTATGTGAATTGTATGATCCTGTTATATAAAGCCGATTGGATTTAGAATAAATAAATAAATATTTATTTTCACAGATGTGTAAAAATTAGCATTCTTGTGTCATTCAGCTAAATACAGGCTATTAATGAAAAATCAAGCTTTAGTTTTAAATTTATATTTTGGCAGGTGATTTACAACAATACTAACTATTCGTGGAATTAATTTTATAATATACTTTTTGAAAAAATTAAAATTAAACTTTCGATTTTGATTTTGACAAAAATGTTAAGTCAAGTTCTGAACTTGGATCATAATTTAAAAAAACTAAAACACGCTTCTAAAAAGTACAAAATAATCTAATACTTAATCAAAAAGTGTGGGGCGCAGAAACATGTACTTTTAATTAATTTCGACAAAGTGCCCCACGCTTTTTGATTAAGTATTACATTATTTTGTACTTTTTAGAAGCATGTTTTTTAGTTTTTTAAAATATAATTTATTTTTTTACTTTTTTGTCTTAATTATTTTTATAGAGAAAAGTTTGCGGAATTTAACATAATGAAATGTATTTATTTTTATTATTTTTATATAATTTCATTTAAATTGAGTAGGTAAACAATTATTTTTATAGAGAAATGTTTGCGGAATTTAACAGAACAAAAGTCACATTGATACATAGATAAATACGTACATACATACATACATACATACAGGTGAAGCTAATATAAAGCGTGTAAAAAGATCCCGTTTTAATCTTCTTTTTTTATGTGTCAAAAAATAAATAAATAAATATTAAATAAAAAAAAAGATACATAATGTATAAAGCATTAAATATATCTCACCCAAAACACTTCTGTGAAAAAACAAGCCAAGTTCGAAAAAATAGTGAAATCTCGGGCGCAGCCAAGTTAAATTCGCCAATAATAATTAAGCTGAGAAAAATAGTACTTTCCATTTTGAATGACAATCTAGATTTATGAATTCTAAATTTTTAATTTAAATTATTTCCATGAAACTTGGCTGTTAGGCATTATGCCATTAGGGTAAATGAACTTAATTCGTCATCAGCCAAGTTTCATGAAAATAATTGAAATTAAACATTTAGAATCCATATATCTAGATTGTCATTCAAAATGGAAAGAATGCATTTTCATTGAAAAGACTATTTTCTCAACTTAATTATTAATTTCTCTTGGCGAATTTAATTTGGCTGCCCCCTAGATTTCACATCTATTTCCAAATTAGCCTATTTTTTCATAGAAGTGTTTTGGGTGGGATTTCACTTATTTTTCTATGCTAATAAATTTTTTTATTTATTTTTTTTTTATGGGATTTTTTTACCCTATAAATTCCACCTCTTCATTTTAGATGTTACTGGTAGCAAAGTTTTTGTGACAAATATTCACCTTTTAATACCCCAAATTCTCCAAAATTGCCAAATTTTAGAATTCTAGGCTCATTACATATTAAAAAATAATGAAAATTTATTCTATTATTATTAAATGAATTATTAAATGAAGTATCCAGATTTTATAAATAGGAATTAACAGCTGATTCAGAGATATAAAAGTAAACTGACTCAGCTATTAAATATTCCAAAATTCTTAGAGATTCAAGAATTATAGGAGCCGTTTCGCTTTCATTTATGATTCGTGAACGTGTAGTTGAGGAGTCGAGATATAAATTTAGCTTTTAGATTCAATTCAATCCAGAACTCAGCAAATCGACTACTGTTAAGTCAACATTCTGTTTAAGAAAGAAACTAAGTCAATCCTCACTCTGTGCTGAGATAAGAAGTAACTTTGGCTAGGTTTTCTGCCCTTGGGCTATTTTATTAATAGTCATCAATCGCTCTTGAGGGTGTTCTTCCACCCAGATGGCAGCCGGGCGGTATATTTGCGCCTTAATGTCGATTGGGACGGGGGCTGGAGAAGAGGAAGCGATCTTGGCGAACAGCCGGATATATTTCTATCCTCGAACACTGCCATTTTTTCCAACATATTTTTACAAGAATATGCCATTCCTTACAGATAAAACGTTTTTATCGATCTCTTCTCGAAATAACTTCGCGGCGTAACGATTTCATTTATTTTCTTTATTGCTCGGTTTTCTTTATAATTCGCATTATGGGATAATATTCTAATCACTCAAGACAAAACTGGTTTGATGCTTGTTTTTTTTCGAAATATCTCAAAAACGACTAGAATAATTTTGTTAAAAAAAAATTAAGCAAATTCATTGAACGAAAAAAAAAGAAATTTTTAGAGAAATTAATTATTTTCTCATAAAAGGGCGGATTTGGACCTTGTAGTGGGTGAGAAGCTGCTGGGCCGTGAATAATAAACTAAGTTTTCTTGATGCAAACGCCATAGAGGAAAAGTGCTCATTTCAAGAGAAATCAGATCCGACTGAGACGCCCAATATGGACACTAGACACTTGAACAGCCTATCAAGTTAACACAATTTTGAGATCCCCATTTTTCCTAAGAGTTCAGGCCGAAAATGATGGAAGTATCAACATTTCTTGGATTATTCGAGAGTGAGGGAGCGCCGTGAAGAGTCCTATCGTCGAAGTAACAATGAGTGGGATTTGAAGTTTGATTAATTAGGTCGCTTATAGATATATATACCGGGTGATTTTTTTTATCTTGAATAGTCATATAACTCAAAAACAGTGCATATGGAAAAAAGTTTCAAATAAAAGTTTATTTATATCAGGGGGGAAACTAAACTACATTATTGTTTGTCGACCTAGAGCAAGCTTTCAAAGGTATTTCGAGGTAAAGTTCTATTTTTTAAATGGAAACCTATATGTATCTGTACATATTCTGAATCTACAAAAAAAAAACTGAACAACTTTCATAAGAACTATTTTTTATACACAAAGAGAAACAAAGAGATTGTCCTCTGCTTGATGCAAATAAACATATACACATATATCAAGATGATATATCTGTATATATATTATATATAGTATATATATATACAGATATATCATCTTGATATATATGTGTATATGTTTATTTGCATCAAGCAGAGGACAATCTCTTTGTTTCTCTTTGTGAATCAACAACTCTGCTACTCTCGGCAAAACAAAAACTTTTCAATTATTTTTTATACGATATCAAATAAAAAAAAATATTAAATCAATAAGATCTCAAAAAATTCCTAATAATTTATTTTTAACAATCATTCAACTTAATTATCAAATAATAATGATCAAATATTTAATTATTAAATAAAAATTTTTTTGCGACACTGTTCTGAGCCATTCCACAGTGTATTGCAAGTCTTAAGGATCAATTCCAGTTCCAATTTCGTTATTTTGGGCTCTTCAAGTTTCTTCGTAGCCTTTACATTTCCTGTTTTTTTTTTGTTTTTTAACACATTTACAAAACGATAAAATGAAGCTTGCGAGGGTGTATTTCTATAAGGAAAACGCTCGGGATCCATTTCAATAGCAGCCCCATAGCACTTCTTCCACATTCACCGCATAAATTGACACCATTTTAATTCTGTCTTCAACAAAAAAGGCTCCATTTTTATTATAGTAATACAATATAACTATCTACTGGATTGATACGAGAAATGAACTTTTTTTAAACTCAAGAATTTTAAATAGATCTATTAAGTAGAAAATAATCGTCCGCCTACTTGGTGTAATGGTCAGCATAACTGGCTAGCAACCTGGAGGTCTCGGGTTCGATTCCCGGCTATACCCAGACATTTTTTCTGTAAGTATAGGGTCTGGTAATAAAAATTAAGTGGGAGATAAATTTAACCTAATTTATCGCGCGGAGAATTTACCACTGCTTGAAGCCCCTAAAAACTTAGTAAATTGGACTATATCTAACTTCCTGAGATTTGGCACGTGATCCCGGCTTCTTTTCCTTCTACTCTGTTCTTTTCACGATGGAGGGGCCAGCCCATACAGGCCTTTAGGGGATGGACCTTCTGGTGTATCTCCTTCTCACATCAAAATCATTAAAAAAAAAAAAAAAAAAACTCTTAAATCTGAGTATAACGAGGTTTTAATATCATTAAAAACACTTATTTTCATTGTTGTAACTTTTCGATTTAATAATTATTTATTTAATTATTAATTATTTAATCATTATTATTTGATAATTAAGTTAAATAATTGTTAAAAATTTTAATTGAATGTAATAGAAGGCAGCCCAGAGGTAGTGAGGAAAGAAAAAATTAACACATAAAATAAGGTGTAATTTATTGGAATCCTTCCTCCTTCCTTTCAAACCGACGTTTCGGAGGATTTTTCCCTCCTTCTTCAGGGTTTCAAAGGGTCAATAAATGAAACAAATAAAATGTGTTTCCTTCTTCTCTCCACAGTAGTGTTCAAAAACTTTCTTCATTTTTAATAAAGGCATAGAAAAACAATTTTTTTTTCTTTTTTTCTTAATTAGATTCATTGACCCTTTGAAACCCTGAAGAAGGAGTGAAAAATCCTCCGAAACGTCGGTTTGAAAGGAAAGGAGGAAGGATTCCAATAAATTACACCTTATTTTATGTGTTAATTTTTTCTTTCCTCACTACCCCTGGGGTGCCTTCCATTACATTCAATTAAAATTTCTACCAGTCCGTCTCTCTCCAGAGAAAATTTCGTTGCAAAAAAATTGTTAAAAATAATTATTAAGATTTTTTTTGAGATCTAATTGATTCATGTATTTTGTTTATTTGATGTCGTATAAAAAAATAGTTCTTATGAAAGTTGTTCAGTTTTTTTTCTAAATTAAGTAGGCGTATATAAAAATATAGGAATCTATTTAAAAAACAAAACTTGACACTGAAATACCCTTGAAAGCTTGTTCTACGTCGACAAACAGTAGCGTAGTTAAGTTTCCCCTTTGATATAAATAAACTTTTATTTGAAACTTTTTTTTTCATAAAATGCACTGCGTTTTTGAGTTATAAGACTGTCTCAAGATAACAAACTCACCCGATATATATATATATAGTCGGGTCGTATAGGGTGCATATGCGAAATTTCGAACACATCGATCAAACGGTCTAGAATTGATATTGATAATTCTATTTTTTGAACCCTACCATTTTTGTCCTCTAAAGAAAGAATTACATCGATTGAAAATTTAATTTAATTTAATTTTTTAAAAGATCCCCTCCAACCCCTATTTGGGGCCCATTAACAATTAATCACATTTCCTTTGAAATATGAGACTTTTCTATTACGAGCCTTTCGTGAGTGCCTTCGGCACGCCATCGATGTTCAACCCTAAGACCTGGTGGCCCTGGCGAGCAGCGCCCTCGGGCCAAAAGTTTGTTCACCTTAAAAATCTCATTGCAGAGGCATATCTAGAAACTGTGAAGCAGATACGTTGTTTCTCATGTTTACCCTCATATTACTGAGACAGCTATAGAAATGAGTCTGATTTACTCATAAAATAAAAAAATAAAAATAATTCCAACGGAAATGGATATTTGAACATGTTAAAATATCTTTCAAAGTTTCCATTTTTTTGATAAAGACTTTTAATTAAATTATTATTTTTTTGGACATGTTATTTATGTTATGTTATTTTCAAATATGTATAATAATAATACTAATTGAAAAATAACATAACAAAAAAAAAGATAAGTCTTTATAATAAAAATAAGAAAGCCTTGAAAGATATTTTACCTCTTCCAAATATCCATCTCCGTAGGTCCGTGGTATGAGCCCTTAGCTTTGGATCTTGAGGTCGTCAGTGCGAATTTGAGACCTGTAGCAGGTTTCTTTTTACGAAAATTTTTCCGAAGCGTTGAGACAATTTTCTTAAGACCATTATATGGTATATAACCAGCCTCGAAGCCCGCCTTCGGCGAGCATCTTACTGGCCAGCAGGCTAGTAAATTTTATTTGTCATGAACTATTATGGGGGGGGGGGGGGGGGGGGGCTTCCCTATACTTTCTCTCAAACCAAAACATCACACATACATAAACTCAATACATTAAAATTCATCTTTAGTACTTTAGTCTGTATAAACTCTTAATGATGGGCTAATCACCGGAAATATATCGAGGATTTAAAAATTAAGTTCATATTATTTTATTTTTCCTCACTGTGAAACACCACCAACTCCAACCTATTATAAACAACTATTTGTCTACTTATTTGAACAAGATAGAATGAAGAGGCATTTGTTGGAGTTTCAATAAATTTTGTAAACTTTCATTCTCTGCTTTAAATAATGTTAATAGTTGTATTTTTTTATTTTAATTTAAAAAATATTGGGACATTTCTAAGTAGCCTGAGATAGAGTTTATAATTTCGTAAAAAGGCTTAAAAAACCTACATATCTATTAAAATGAACAATTTATATACAGTGGAACCTCGAGAGACGAGTATAATTCGCTCCAGGATCGAGACTCGTTTAGCGAATTTCTCGTATCTAGAAACAAACTTCCCCATTTAAAATAATGGAAATCCAGTTAATCCGTTCCGCACCCACAAAAATATCAACATAAAAATCAATTTTCCTAATAAATGACACTGGAAATAATATAACCGTAGTTTACCTTTATGAAGAGTCCTGACTGGCCATAGGGATGTGGGGAAGACGAAACGAGTTACTTTGGGCAAGGAGAGTCCCCCTCTGATTCAGGAAGGCTCTCTCTTGGGAATTTTACCCCGCTGGATCAGAATCACTTGGTTCCTTTACCAAAAACTTATCTAATTCCCCTTACTTCTGTCTCCTTTTTAAGATGCCTCTAAAATGCGGCACTACATTGTCATTACACAAGTTTGTGGTGCGTCCAAACACTGTTTTATTAGCCTGGATCGTTGCTCGTTACTCGAGTAAATGCTCGTATTTAAAGACGAATTTTTCTCTCATACTTTCCTCGTATCTCGAATTTCTCGTATATAGAGGTGCTCGTATCTCGAGGTTCCACTGTAATTTATATTTTTTATATAATTTGTACAATTCTCTAGTTTAATCTGAATTTTGATATTGTTAATTAATTCATATGTAATAACACTAGATTAATTAATAATAATAATAGTTAGTTTTCGCATTTTTAGTCTTCTGGAGGCCCACGGATTATGTATACAAAATTTGGTTGAGTTTGGTACAAGGGCCATTATTTTTTATTTTTTAACCCCCCCCCCATTTTGAGGGGTTAGTTTTTGTATTTTTAGACTTCTGGGGGGTCCACTGATTATGTATACAAAATTTGGTTGCTTGAGTTTGGTATAAGGGCCTATATTTTAATTTTTTGACCCCCCCCATTTTGGGCTGTTAGTTTTTGCATTTTTAGACTTCTGTGGGCCACTGATTATGTATACAAAATTTGGTTGTTTGGTACACGGCTCTAGATTTTCATTTTTTGGACCCCCCCATTTTGGGTGGTTAGTTTTTGCATTTTTAGTCTCTGAGGTCACACTGATTATGTATACAAAATTTGGATGAGTTTGGTACAAGGACCTATATTGTCATTTTTTGACCCTACACCCCCCCCCTATTTTGGGCGGTTGGTTTCTGCATTTTTAGACTTCTGGGGGTCCACTGATTATGTACACAAAATTTGGTTGAATTTATTCAAATGGGCTAGATTTTTAAGTTTTAACCCCCTCCACCTCCCTTAATTTAGGGTCGATATGTACCAAAATCTAATCAGCTTTTAATCCACAAAAATTTGGTAACGCACGTACTAACAGACTAACAAACAGACTAACAGACATTTTGACAAAACAGTTATTATCTCGAAAAATATAATTTTTTCGATGCTCACTTATTAGGGCTTTTTTGTAGAGCGAAATCCCATGGTTTCGCTCAATTTTTTAAATCAAAATAGTTTCAGCCGTTTTTGAGATATTTCGAAAAAAGAAGCAAAAAAAAAACACTTTTTTCATGGACGATTACAATACTTGGCCATACCTGTATGGTAAAGTAATAATAAACAATATTTATGCTTTGACTAATGCTTAGTCGTCAATGTATACATTGTCTAATAAATGTATACATTAACTAGATATTGTGTGCATTTTATTATTCAATTGATACTTTGTCTAAAAATGTTGGTAGATATAGTCAATGTATACATTGAGTGGAGTTTATACTTTAACTGTAATATACATAATTAACTTGAAGATAGTGAATGGTTGTTCCCTAATAAAATATGATAATAAAGATATTTAATATTTATTATCGATTTTTCGCTGGATATCGAGCAAACTCAATAGCTGGGTGGGCGCGGGAGGATATAAGCCTAGCAATTGCTTAGCTCGCTTTATTTTTAGTGAGTTAGTGTTGATTTCATTTGGGGCTCTAAATATATAATATTTGACGAGTGGCTTGAGGGGTGGACACGGGCCTTCTGGAGCTAACAAGACCTGGCCACTGGCCAATAGCGGCGACGACACCTCCAGCGCCGACGACCACTTGGTCTTCTTGTCTTTGTACACCGTAACACGGTACACAGGACAACAGTGAGTGCTTGAAACGTCGCTTTGGCATAATGGCTCACGTGTCGGAAACAGGCAACCTCATCACCACCTACCTCATCTTGATCGTTTTACTCCTTTGCCTATGGCTTTTATATGCGGGTTGTTTCTAAAGGGTGAGTTTCTCACATGAACTGTACTCTAATCATCATCACTTAATAATTATTCTCACCACTAGATTCGTGGGTCGGGCAAATTCATCGCGGTAAGATTCTTCGTATTTTTTTTCATGGTAAATTTGAAATATTTTTTTCAAAATGCTAATATACATTTTACAATATATTTAAAGGATATAAAAATCAAACCTAAAAATGAAGGTATGCTTTTATACTACAGGATCATACAATTCACATAATTAGACAACATAAAGTAATAATTGTAATATATCTTCGTCTGTTTTCATCATGTTTATTTTTTATGACGAGTAAATCGTGGGTGGAGATGAAGTTATTTTCTCTGAATTATTAATTTACCATACAGGTTATGGTCACGTATAGTAATCGTGCATGAAAAAAGTGTTTTTTTTTCGAAATATCTCAAAAACGGCTGAAATTATTTTGAGTAAAAAAATTGGGTGAAACCATGGCATTTCGGATATGAATGATATTTTTCGAGATAATAACTATTTTGTCAAAATGTCTGTTAGTTAGTTAGTATGTGCGTTACCAAATTTTTGTGGACGTGCTAGCCGAAAAACTGGTGTGAATATCAAAACCAAATTACACATGTAGTTTTGGTGCATTGAGATTAAGAGGTGATTAGATTTTGGTCCATATCGACCCAAAATTAAAGGTGGGAGGGGGGGGGGTTAAAAATTAAAATTATAATATTTTCAAACTAAAAAAAACAAGAAAAATGAAATATACTAAAAAAATGAACCTATAATAACGAAAATATATTTTTTCTGAGGCCGAAATTGGGGGGAGCGGGCCAAAAAATAAAAATCTCGACCATTTGAGCAAACTCAACCAAATTTTGTATATAGAATCAGTGGGCCCCCAGAAGACTAAAGTTGCAAAAACTAACCCCCCCCTACATGATTATAAATAATTTTATTAAATATAAGAGAGGGACCAGGATGTATGGTACCAGGTAACACACAATATCCTCAGAATATTCTAAGAAGATTTAAATGTCCTTAGAATATCCTTAGAATATTCTTAGGATATTGTGGTTACCTGGGGTAGAGTCATGTGGATGGCCACATCAGTTTATTTTTTCTTAAATTTCTTGTTTTAAGGTAGTTGTTTCGCGACAATACTAGCAAAAAGTTAATGCTAGAGTATATTGAACAGACAATAAGGATTCAAAATTCATACATAAGCCCAAAACTTTTTGCTGTTTATGTACCAATTCTAGCTAATCCCGTGCTCGTTTGACAAATTTGGCACCATTGTAAGAGATTGAATATTTTTATATAAAATAACAGATAAAATACATTTTAAATTTCTATAAAAATCGTTTTGCTATTTTTTAACAAATGTAATCAACGCCTACGTTACACCTTATGAAAATTATAATTTAGAAAAAATCTAGCGCATGTGCGCTTTATACATCTTTCGCTGGTTAAATAAATGCGCTGTTGCCAAATTGTTTTTAGTGTTAATTTTTTTTTATACATTTTTCATTATTTATTTATTCATTATTATCTCAGAAACTGTGTTGTAACTATGAATCAAAATTGTCTTAAAATATGTATTGGTTATTGTTGGTTTAGTTTTTTTATAAAAATGGTAAGAAGGGTTTTTTAATTATAATTAAATATGTATGTAAACTTTCCAATATCCCGTATAGTGCAATGTTAAAGGGCCTGAAAAACTCGATTTTTGAAATTTAATATCTCCGGAACTATATTGTTCATAAATTTCGTTTTCCCACCAATCGATGCAGAATTATTTAAATAATAATCTTTATAAATTTCAAATAAAATCCTAAGAAAACCCATTTGGCGGAACAACTACCTTGACTGTCGATGCAGCTTTCTTATACCAAACAGGGTATGGTCAACTATTGTAATCGTGCATGAATAAAAGTGTTTTTTTTTGCTTCTTTTTCTAATATCTTGGACGAAAGCATGGCATTTCGGTCTACAAAAAGTCCTAATAAGTGAACATCGAAAAAATTACATTTTTCGAGATAATAATTGTTTTGTCAAAATGTCTGTTAGTCTGTTATTCTGTGCGTTACCAAATTTTCTGGACGAGCTAGCTCAAAATCTAGTGTACATATCAAAACCAAATTTCACACGTAGTTTTGGTGCATTGCGATTAAGAGCTGATTAGATTTTGGTGCATATCGACCCAAAATTAAGGAGAGGAGTGGGGGGGGGGATTAAAATTTAAAATTAGAATATTTTAAAACTAAAAAAAAAAAAGAAAAATGAAATATACTATAAAATAAAATAAACCTATAATAACGAAAATATTTTTTCTGGCTCCAAAATTAGGGGGAGGGGCGGGGTGTCAAACAATAAAAATCTAGGTCATTTGAGCAAACTCAACCATATTTTGTATACATAATCAGTGGTTCCCTAGAACCCTAAAAATGGAAAAATAAACCGCCCAAAATGGGGGGAGTCAAAAAATCAAAATCTTGCCCCTTGGACCAAATTCAGCCAAATTTTGTATACATAATCAGTGGGCTACCAGTAGACTTAAAATTCAAAAACTTACCGCCCAGGGTCAAAAAATTAAAATCTAGGCCCTTGTACCAACTCACCCAGAATTGTATGCTAAAGTCAAGTGGATTGCCACATCAGAACGTGTCAATTTATTTTCTATCGTTTTCTTTTTATCAATAATTTCTTCTACAATTTTTGTTTTCCTAGTGTTCCTAGTTCTAGTTGAACTATTTTGACTTGCATTAGTTTTTTAATTTCGTTTTCTTCCTTCTGATCATCATTATTTCTTTAATTTCTTGTTCAAGTTTTTCTCGCCTTTTGTTCTTTCGTTTAGGCGGAGAAATTTTTATTCTGTTCATTTTCAATTTCTTTTTGAGCTTGGCAATTATTTAGAGTGGCTTTCCTTCTTGTCTTGGGTGGAGGAGCAAGTTCGTCAACATTTTTCTTGAATTAAATTTCTTTTTGAATATTTTCTTTTAGACATTTCATTTAAATCGATGATTTTCTAGTTGGTTTTCTTGGAATTTTTTCTTTAATTTTTCGGCGAATTTTTAGTTTTTACATCTTTATATTTTATATTTTGCCAGTTGCCTTCATATATATATTCAGCAGAAACATTCCTTTTCATTTGATCCATATTTGAGGCAGGGTTTTATCAAAAATGATTGTTTTTAATTTAAATTGAAAATTTTCCATTTTTATTAGATTTAAATTAAAACGTGTAAGAAGTGAATTAAGAAACATTATGGGACAAGATCATCTAAGTAACCTCATCTTAATGATCGATCATTGAATATAATTTACTTAGATAAATTGTTTTGTCTAGTGTTATCTCTAAATTTGCTCAAATTAAATCGAGAAAAGTTTGTTTGGAAAAGTTTTATTTTATTATCATACAAAACCTAGAGCCCCGCGGCAAGATTTGCTTCGGGCACCGCGCTGGCTTAATCCGCTCCTGCCCCTGCCGAAAATGACTCACTATGTGAAAAATGTAATCCCAACAAAAATACATGTGTAAAAAAAGGCCAAGTTGAATAAACAATTAAATACATTTGTAAAAAAATGTCAAGTTCGATTAATGAAAACAGTTTGCCAAAAAAAGTAGTGAGATCTAATGTGTTGCCAAGTTTAATACCATCAATTTATTAAACGAGTCGAGAGTATAGTGGCTTTTACGCATTGTTATCTATGTTACGAATTAGGTTACCATATCACGTAAAAGCCAAGTTGTAGGAAAATGATTTCAACTAAAAATGTGAAATCTATAAATATTGATGGACATGTAAAATGAAAAACATTCGCTGTAATTGAAGTATTACCTTTAAAATTAAACAAAAAAATATTTTTTTCTCATTACATAGAAATGGACTTGAAGGGACAGCCATCCAGTGATGACTTCCTAATTGAATTTATTTTTCCAGTTAAAAGTTAACATTCGATCTTCTGAATCCAGTACATGAAATTTCTTTCTTCTTCTGATTGTTTCACTGTTGTCCAGAAGAACAATGGCCGATTTATTTGTGTGATATTCCAGTTTTCTTTTGTGTTTAATGAATTGATTGCTTATGACCTCTCTAACTGATAGTATATCAAGATCAATGTGTAGTCTTTCATTTGTAATATACCAGGGGGCCTCTAAGAATTTTCGATTGGGCTCTATGAATTTTACTCAAGTTAGATTCACTGGCTGTGTCCCAGATTTGACAACCATACAACCATATTGGCTTGAGTATTGACTTGTAAAGTAAAACTTTTTTTTAAAGCAAGCTGTTAATTTTTTCCTAACAGCCAATACATTTTTTTATATTTAATATTAAGTTCGTTTCTTTTTTTGCCTATAAGAATTTTCCATGTAAGTCTTGAGTCGAGGTGCAGTCCAAGATACTTTACCGAGTTACTATATGGAATGATTTTGGAATTTAGGAAGACGGTTGGACATGTGATTTTTTTATTAGTGAAGGTGACATGGGGAAAAAATAAATATATGAAAAATTATTTTTCTCTAAAACTGACGCACTCTCCTCCTCTACCTAACCATTCCCCTCATGTGAAATTTTCCTAACACTCGAAAATTGTAGCCCCCTCATAAAAAATTTTTCACTTAAAAAATATGGCCTTTATTTTAAATTGTTTTTATGTTGATTTGTTCCAGATATGTCGCGGTGAAAACTCCGCTCGTAGCATAAAATATTGACGCCCTACCGTACCTCCCAGCCGCAGGCGCGCTCGGGCGTCAATATTTTATACTCGAGAAGTACCCCCTCCCCCCCTCCTTATCCTTCTGCTTCGCCGTTTCGAGCCAAGTCATGGACCCTTCCTCGGAGTCGACTCTTGATTGTCTGATCTGCGGTCAGCAGCATGCCACGACTGAACCACACGTCTACGACTACGCGGACGACGTGGACGATGACCTTACCTGCCATATTTGCCTCCAGCCGTTTGTCGAGCCCACTGACTTACCATGCGGCCATACTCTTTGTGGTCCTTGCCTATTCAGCTATTTGCGACTTCATGCAGCTTGTCCCATCGATCGTCTACCACTAGTACCCGCCCGCTGCGGTGCGTCCAGCCTCGTCCTCCGCAGGTAACTTCCAACATACCTTTCTCTTCCATGAATCTGGTCAGTCGCCTGTTGCATTCTCACAAATAAGATAAAATACTTTTGTTTATTATAATCACTGATTTACAAATTTTCGCTACATTTAATCATATAAAATTCAGAAAATGTGAAGTTTTGAACATGATCACTTGGATACATTCAAGTTTGGTTTTATCACAAAATAAAACAAATATCTCACTAAATTTATACGCACGGTAACATGCCCTAGAAGAATGTATAAATATTCTCTAGCTTTAGGACCAAATTGGACATATAAATTATTATAAATCGATAAATCGGACATAAAAGCCTGACGAGCTCCAAGTTAAGTATAGCTGCTCTAAGGGCTGCTTGTATAATGCTACGGGGTGGCCAACAAGTCGATCGCGATCTACCGGCCGACTGCGAGGCCAATTTTGGTCGATCGTCGATCGCTTGCAATGTCTGGGTTAGAATTCTGTATACCATGGACTTTGAAGCGATTTTTGAAGAGAAAACTTTCTAGCAATAGTTTAATGGATTCTGGAAATTTGCCAAAGTCATAAATTTCTAGAATTCTGACAGACTGACACTGTGATCTGCATTTGTTTCTAATTGCCCAAACGTTATTAAAATAAATATATTTATAAAAATCATTTAATAAAAAATTTATTTCTATTTTTAAATAAATAGATTAATTTATAGGTTAAATATTGAATATTTAGATTATAATTTCAAAAACATTGCATAGTATAATAATTAATAAATATTGTTAATAATTATCCATGTTCTTTTAATTCCCCTGGTCGTTAGTTTTTTGGCCCTTTGAATAATTATTGTTGTTTTTTACGTAGGTAGATAAGCCGTATATCTATATTTCAGTACGAAGTGTACTCAGTGAGCTATTGATAGATTAGCAAAAAGTAAGTCATATTATTCTTTCATGATAAATTTTACTGTCCCAAAAAAAAAACCCCAAAGTGAAATATTGAAATCAAATTATCAGCCATACTGTGCATTTTTATAACAACTTTTTCATATTTACGAGCAAATAGTACAACAACTTATACATTGCAGTTGATAAAAAAATTAAATTGCATTTTAAGTTAGTAAAAATCTATCTTGAAAAAGTATCGGAAACAGTGGCGGATCAAGCATTTTGAAAGCCCCAAGCGCAATCACATTTTGAGGCCCCCCTACATTACTGATTGTAAAATAGTGACGTTTTAATGAAAGTACCTACATATGTTCAAAAAAGAGCATTTTTTATTACAATAATAAATAAAAACATATTCAATAACCATGGAAAAAAATAGTTTGAATATCGCACAACAAAATTACATTTATTATTGCATTACATACTATATATAAAATTAAATTAAAGTGGAACTTTTCTCGCTTTAAGTTTAGCGAATTTATCAATAATATAGTCATATTCTAAAGTCTGAACTACATCGTTTTCTATAAACATTATTGATAAATTAGTTAAATGTGTCTGTGTTAGTGAGTTTCGTAAATAATTTTGAACGTTCACCACTGGCGTTGCAAATAGGTATTGTCAGAAAATTTTTAAAAATTGTTTCTACATTCGGGAATGTTGATTGTAACCCCCCAATTAATAATTTATACATGTCAACAGGATTAGTGACGTTTTCTCCCTTTATGAATGAAATGAAATGAAGAATTTCATCTTTGAAATAGCGAATGTCAATAATCTTCCTTATATTTTGCATGATGTTCTTGCTACACATTCATTAAACTCCATATCGGTCATTTTAAAATTGAAAAAGAATTGAAAATTTTTTAGTACCTCACTGTAAATGACGCTTCTTCTAGATATTTCTGAAATGAGTACGTCACAAATAACATTATGCACGTTTACTACGAAATTTTGTTTTGAAGTAAAATGTGTGTCATTGTTAGTTGTTTCGCCAAATTGCAATTTTCTTCTTTTAATTCTGGTCTCTTTGTAGTTTTGATTCTCTGTTAAATTAGCACCGTTCTCAATTTCATCCAATTTATTTCTGACTTCCATGATAAATTTGGAAATTTTTGAGGCCCCTTAGATTATGAGGGCCCAAGCGCGCGCTTCTTGTGCCTGTGCGGGGATCCGCCACTGATCGGAAAATCGAATTTTTTAGGTACAGGATGTGCGGAATACTGCTATCAAAAGTTGGGTCTCGAAATTTATTTTCTTCATGAGCCTATATCTCGAAAATTTAATAAGTGGTTTAAAAAATAAAACTTAGTTTTGAACATATATTTTACTTATCTACTCATACCTCGCTGGAATGCACCTTATACTTTAACACAGTGTATAAACATAGTATGCATTTCACACCTCTTCTACCCCCTTAGACTACGCCTATGACAACAAGTCGATCGCGACACACTTTTAAGATAAAAAGTAGATCTTATATATAGAAAAGTTACCCACCCCTGGTATATAGGGAGTAAGGGATGTAAAAGTATTTTCCCAGGTTTGCTCAATACTGGCGATGCATTAAGGAAATTAGCTCCACCTTGTTCTACTCTTTAATCTACTCACCAAAATGGATGGGTAACAGGTGGGTTAGAGTAAAATCAACATAAGCGAATCTCAAATACTTTATTATTTTATATGCTATAAACTTCAACAATGAAAGAGTGTAGTTTGTAGTCTAAATTCACAGCTAGTAAAAAGTCAATTTAATATAAAAACTAATAGTTAATAACGTTTAATCAATGCTAACACTTCAATTTACAAAATATTGTTCTCTCTTCAAATAAAAAAAAATTATTTCCACAAGTCTAGTTTTTACCAATTATTATTATAAAAAAGTGAAATCCCATCAAAAACACTTCTTTATAAAAACGTTCGGGTAATAAACCGTTAGCCCGAAAGAAGTAGTGAGATCTAATGTGCTGCCAAGTTAACCTCACCACGGGCCCTACCGGGTAAGCAGGCGATTTCCTACAAGAAGAAGGGCGCAAAAATTATCTTTTTCAATATACTTTGAGTCAAAAAATAAAAGTGTAATCATAAAGAGGAGAAACAAAATCATTTCAATTAAAAGAGTAATCCTTGTTATATAAATTTATAATTTTCTCATTATTATATTAAAAGAATAATTGACATATTAACGAGAATTGTTTTGATCGCTTTTTAAACAAGATATATATCGCGAGACTACTGCTGGTTGAGTCTTAAGTCTGGACCAAGAGAGAATGAAAAAGATATGATCCATTTAGCTATAATCCAACGTCATTTAGCATTTAGCCCTCATGACACTTAGATGGATCACCAAATGAATTTTGAAATCTGAGATGTTATATATTCAATCTCCCTTAAGACTTAAGACTTAGCAGACTCCAATAGCTTCAACCAGCAGTAGTCTCGCGATATATATCATGTTTAAAAAGCGCGATCAAAAGAATTTTCGTTAATATGTTAATTATTCTTTAATATATTAATGAGAAAATTATAAATTTATTTAACTTCATTATTTCAAGTTAGAAATATATAAGTTCAGATATTATTTTCACTTAATATTTAACAAAAATCACCTGCATTCGATTCGCCATTGAATCAAATATAGGAAACATACGATTAATCATTGTTATGTTTATGACTACGTCTAAATATTTTCGTTGTCATTTTCGGTAGGATTAGATAAAATTTCATTTATTTAAATAAAATTTTTATTTGGTTTAATTTTATATTTTATTTTATTTATTTTTTATATTCATACTCCACGCGTTGAAAAATATCAACGAACCATATACTAATCGAGCTGTTACGGTCGTGCTTCGCATTAGATAAAGTAAAAAGCAAAATCACATTAATCAAATGGAACTGAGGCAGCAAATCGGGAAAACTCGAATGTTTATATAGTATACTCTACCTTTTCTATTCTCTACCTATTTAAAGCTTATGTAAAAATTATTGCGTGCCCTAAGCTCTGCAGCATTCCATCAAGAACAGGACTCGCCTAGCTCCTACGCAGCTTTCATTCTTCTGCGCGCAATTGGTTGCCTAAATACAGGCGCACCAACGTCAAATCAAGTTCAAATTCAGGCTACATTTTGAGGAATTTAATATGTACAGTTATTTATTTATATTTTATAATTCAATATTTTCTTATACGTGCACAAAAAAATTGAATTAATTAAAAAGATCTAAATGAAAAAATAGTTCAAATTCAAGTTCGATTTCGGATAAGAGCTACAATATTCAATTATTTTTTCATTGGTGATTGTAAAAGATAAAAGAATTGGCTATTGGCTGATAAAATGAAATGAAAATTATTACTATTTACGCTGACCAATGGGCGAAGTTCTCCAGGCGGCAGCAATATTGAATCTACTCAAAAATTCACTCAAAAATACTAAATTTTTTTCTTATTCGTATTATCTATTGTTTATACTGCCCAAGTTAAAAGAAGCTAAACTTAGCTATTTCGTCATTATGAATGTACACCTCTCTTCAGCCTCTTTTACTAAAATCCATAACCGGAAGCGACCAGCCAGTCGCCAAAGAGTCCACGATTACATATTTTCGGACCGTATATATGAATGCTTAAGATGTAAGTTTAACTGTAGTCCTTTCGACCCGAGCTGTTCATCAACCTTTGTAAACTTTTATATATTGAACCTGGATTTGATTGCACGAATCACTTGATCACTGCCTGCTATTGTTTACTATTGTATGGGGCAATGGGCCAAGTACCGAAAGCTTGCTGAGCTCTATTAAATTGATCGAATGAATACATTTTAAAGAATTTAAAAAAGTACTATCATACTCTAGGGTAAAGTAATTTAAAATATAATTTTAATAAAAACATTATTTAACCTTTTTTGTGGCCCACAAGGTACTTAATTAGACTATTAAATTTAATCAAAATTGGTTAAGTCATTTTCAAGATATTTAGAAAAAACTAAAAAAGAACTGGAATAAAGTACTAATGTTTGTTGACCAATATGTACCAAAAACTAATCAGCGCTTCATTTTGTTAAAGTAATGGAAGGTTTTCAATTTCATTTCAATCGGTTGATCGGTATGGGAAAAATCGTCAACGAAAAAAAGGACACATTCATCCATCCGCACGCACTAAATGAAAAAATCACACTTTTTGGCCTCTGTACGAGACTTCATGTAATTTTTGGAAAATCTACACGTGCTAAAAAAATCAACCTGATTGAATACTACAATGTGTGACTTTATTTGAGACCATGGGTTCCGTAGCCTTTTCAAGTGGCGCTTGGTGCGAGACCGATTCCAATACTTAACCCATGCTTCACATCGGATAAAGTAAAAATGTTTTTCTATACACAGCAGTCGGTTAAATAAGGCAATGTAAAATTTTGTAAGCGCAGATCTCTCAAATGCCTGGACCGATTTGGTTATTTTTTTTTAAATGTTCGTAATAGTCCAATTCAGGTTAATACGTAAAAAAAAATTAGAAAAGTTGCCCGGAAAATTGGAAAATTCAGGAAAAACTAAAAAAAAAATAATCAGGGTAGCCAACATAGCTTGCCAAACAATAAAAGAACTAAACGAGCAAAAAAAAAACAAGTGTTGGCGTCATTCATTCTCAATAGTTCTAACCACATTATCGTTGAAGAAGAATTTAATAATGCAACACAGATTTAAAAAAACTATCTATTTTTTTTAAAGTACATTTAAAAACAAAAATTAAAAAAATAAACTACAACGGATCGTTGTTAAACTTTATCCAAATTCATTTGAAATATTAATATGTTTATTTCTTTATTATTAATCAGATATCACTTGCAATTTGCAGTTCATGTTGACTTTAATTCAAAAATAATGATCGATTCTCTTTTAACAGTCGAGGAATAACCATTATACATTCGATTTTTGACGTTTCGGTTTTTATTGATAGCCATTGCTGAAGAATCGACTTAAAATCAAAAAGAATAAATTATTTTATGTTAAACAACTCAAGCTTGAGAATAAGAGAATTTTTTATAAATAGATTGTATATACTTTTGTGTCTAGCAAAATGAATAATAATTGTAATTTTCAAGTCTTCTTATCTATAATAATACCTACATATAATATAACTTTTTTTATTTTCCCCTTAATGATAACAAGTGGATTTTTAATACATTTTAAATATTTGTTTCATCTTATTTGTTATGAGTGTATATTGCAGTTAAATAGAATCTTAAATTATATCTATTTAAGACTTTATAATAAAACAATTATATTTATTCTCTGTAACTAATAAAACATCAATAAAGCAGCCACGTGGGGGTCCAGGGCCGAAGGCGGGCCTTGAAGCTAGTGGTAAATACATATAGATCTAGGTAAGGATTCACTTCATTTGTAGATACTGTTCACTAAGGTGGGAATGTAAGCTAATATGATTATTTTATGGCACTCCTAAAGAAGTGAGAGCCATATCCAGAAATTTTCCATTTCCCCTTACTTACTGTGCGCAGGGTGTATGCTTGATCAATCGTTTGTGGTTACACCACGCGTGGAGGCACCTTCCTTGTTCCCAATAACTTGAGTTGTTTACCAAAAAAAGAATTTAGTCTTTTTGATTTTAAGTCGATTCTTCCACGTTTTCAGTAGAGGTTGCCATTAATAGTCAAAACATCAAAAATGGAATGCAATAAGGTTATTCCTCTAGTATTAGATAAGAATCGATCGTTATTTTTGATTTTGAGCCGATTCCTCCATGTCTCCAGCACTGGTTATCAATAATAATCGAAGCGTCAAAAATCTAATGTAAAATTGTTATTCCTCGAGTATTATATGAGAATCGATGGCTATTTTTGATTTTAAATCGATTCCTCCATGTCTACAGCAATGGTTACTAATAATAACCGAAATGTCAAAAATCCAATATAGAATGGTTATTCCTCAAGTACTAGATGAGAATCAATCGCTATTTTTGGTTTTAAGTCATTCATCTATAAAGGTAACGGATAAGAAAAGAACGCAGTTGCTATCTTATAAAATCTTACTTTAGAGTAAAGTACTTTAAAATATAATTTTACTAAAAACTTTATTTAACCTTTTTTGTCGTCCCCAAGGTACTTAATTAGGATATTAAATTTCATCAAAATTGGTTAAGTCATTTTAAAGATATTTAGAAAAAACTAAAAAAGTACTGAAATAAATAATGTTGTATAATACTAATGTTTGTGGGCCGATATGTACCAAAAACTAATCAGCGCTTCATTTTGTTAAACTTATAGTAGTTTTTCAATTTCAATTCAATCAGTGCAACGGTGTGGAAAAAATCGTGGACTAAAAAAAGGATAACATCCATCCATTCGCACTTCCAAAAAAAATGGCACTTTTTGGCCTCTCGACGAGATTCCAGGTAATTTTTGGCAAAACCGTCACGTGCTAAAATTCAATCCCATTGAATACTTCAATTTGTGACCTCAATTGAGTCCATGGGTTCCGTAGTCTTTAGCTGAGGACCCTTTGAAGTCGCGCTTGCCGCGCGACCGATTACAATACTTTCTCCCATGCTTCGCATTGGATAAAGTAAAAAACAAAGAAACATATTTGGGCGACTATTTTTAGTGGAGGGGATATAAGCACAATGGCTTGGAAACGACCGGCAAGTATGTGTGGGTCCGTATAGAGATTTCGTAGTGTGAGTGGACAGTCAGGTAAAAAAAAATACCCTAAAATTTTAGTTCCTTTCATATTTATAGAGTGGTTACGATGCTAAAACTTTTGGCGTGGATTGTCGCGAAAGAACCTCCTTAATAGATATTTCCTCTTCAAATAACAATACATTCTTCACATTTTTACCTGAGTTTTTGCATTTTTGTATATATAATTTTTTGAAAGAAAAAGCAACTAGATTCTTAGTAGATTTTACCAAATCAATTATTCTACATATTTAGAAAATTATTTTATTATTTTTTAAAAGGAAAAATGAATTGAGCATCCGACGGGATTCGAACCCGTGTCTCCTCCTTTACGCGAAGAGCGCCTTTCCAATTAGGCTACGGATGATCCTTTTAAGAAAAAATTAAAAACTAAAGTTTAAAAGTTAATTTGTCTAAAACATAATTAACTATACTTCAAATAGAAAAAGGCTCGAAAAGGAAAAATTACATTCAATCTAAAGAGCTTATCTGGCGGGATTATCCGTAGCCTAATTGGAAAGAGCGCTTCGCGTAAAGGAGAGAGACACGGGTTCGAATCCCGTCGGATGCTCAATTCATTTTTCCTTTTCAAAAAATAATAAAATAATTTTCTAGATATTTAGAATTAACATAAGAAATTATTGATAACATTATTTAACATTCGGGGCTCAAATTGCTTTAAGAAAAAATTAAAAAAGTAACGTTTAAAAGTCTATTTGTCTAAAATTAATTATTAATAGATTTTACTCTTTTTGACACCCTTAGGGCCGGTTGTATGTCGCAAAGTAAATGCTTTTTAACACTAACACAGGGTAGATGGTAAATGGAGGGACTGGGACTGACAGTGTCTGGCATCTGATTGGCCATCCCAATCCCTCCATTTACCATCTACCTTGTGTTAGTGGTAAAAAGCATTTACTTTGCGACATACACCGGCCCTAGAGCTCACATTTCCATTACTCCTTCGTCGAACAGACTCAAAAGAGCTATTTCAATCCTCGAACATTTATGTCAAATGACAGAAATTATTTGAACTCGACGATTCGGAAGGGAGTGAGTGAAAGGTCGTCCGAATTTAGATATGAGTTCTTCAAAAGCCAGGGATTAAGTCTACATTTGGATATTGTCTAAATTTATAACAGAGTATTTAATGGAAGACAGTTCAGGAATAAATAAAAATATTATTTCCAACAAAAGAATATTTATTGGAATGTTTCAAATTTCGTTGTTCTCTGATTCATTAATGCTCAGATATTGCAGCTAAATATATCGAATTCCAAACTCATTTTTGTTTTATTTCCTTTTTTGTGAAACCTAGCTC
Organism: Forficula auricularia; assembly: GCA_024734495.1. NCBI lineage: Eukaryota > Metazoa > Arthropoda > Insecta > Dermaptera > Forficulidae > Forficula > Forficula auricularia. Next base: position 431,062 of record JALMQS010000124.1, read on the forward strand.
ACAATATATTATTTTACATTATATTAATATTACGCAATTTTTATTATTATATAACAGTGCACTCATGCACATCGATTATTGAATTTTCGGGTAATTTTTAGCTCTGACACACAAAAAACACGTTTTATTTTTATAAACTCAGTTTCTAGTTTTTATATCTTAACGAGATCGAATACTATCACTTAAAGATGTCTGAGTGAAATTAATTTTTATAGTTTTGGCGAAAGAATTGAACCTACCGAAAGTGAATGCAATACTTTACTTGCAGTTGACCCCTAAACGATTACAATCAGATTTTTTTTTAAATTTGGAAATTGATAAAAAATATTTATGAAAAAAAATCCTTGAAAAATTTCATGAAATTCTGAGCGCTCCTTTCGGATATAATTTATAAATTAACACATATACTTATGGGACATTACCATATTTCAACTTATTAGTGATCAAATTATAAAAAAATCATATTTAATAACAATGAAAATCCGTTGAAATTTTAGGTACTCTATCTTTAAGTATTGACGGAACTGTGTACTTTAAAGGGATTCTTGCGCTTTCCTCAATAAAAATTAATAAAATAAGAAAAATGATTTCTTTCGAAAACACCTCAAATTTATTGTTGAAACGTGTCAACATGTTTAGATAAACTTTTCTCCGTCACTCTTTTATTGTTCCACACACATTTTTTTCCTATGTTCATTATGAGTCTAGAAGAATAAAACTCTCTCGAATAACATACTACTGTGGGCAATAAATAGTAAGACTTTGTTCTTAATTTTAAAATTCTTTATTTATTCTTCCAAATCTATTTCGTCCCCCTCAAAGTAATCCCCCCGGCCTCAATACACTTGCGCCAACGTTTTTTCCAATCCTCGAAACAGTTGTTAAAGCCAATTTCCGGAATAGCCTTCAATGCGCGTAGCGATTCGCGTTTAATATCTTCAATTGACTCAAAACGGTTTCCCCGGAGCGGTCGTTTGAGTTTGCTGAACAGCCAGAAGTCACAAGGAGCTAAATCAGGCGAATACGGTGGTTGTGGAACTATATTGATTGAATTTTTGGCGGAAAACTCACGAATAATCAATGCAGTATGCGAAGGTGCATTATCGTGATGCAAAAACCAAGAGTTGTCGGCCCATAATTCCGGCCTCTTTTTACGAATAGCTTCGCGCAAACGACGCATAACACTCAAATAGTATTCCTTGTTGGCAGTTTGGCCAGTCGGAAGGAATTCGGAGTGCACCACACCTCGATAATCGAAGAAAACTGTCAACAGGACCTTGATTTTTGACTTGTTCGTCGTCAACGCGTTCTCGACCCTCTTTGAACAGTTTGTACCAATCAAAAACACTTGCTCGCGACATACAATTATCACCGAAGGCCTTTTGCAACATTCTGAACGTTTTGGCACCAGAAATTTGATTCCGCACACAAAATTTAATGGAACTTCTTTGTTGAATAATTTCACTCATTGTAAAAATCGCCGAATGCACTTTTTGTACTTCAGAAAGACAAGCGTATACTAAACACCAATGATTATTTTGATGTGACATTTGGCACAGATGTCACTGACAGTCATACCAACCTAGAAAAAATATATTTCGACGAATGGGTTTCCGCGCGAAATTAAAATTAAAAAGTCTTACTATTTATTGCCCACAATACAGCCACTCACAAAAGTTTCTCGATTGAAGCGGGGGAAAATAAAGGCTGTTACTGTATCGGTACATCTCAAATTTTTGGTAGTAAGTGTACGGTATCAACTCCCTTAAGGACTACAAGAAAGTATTTTTACGAAATTATACGTAAAAGTAATATTTTCGAAAATAATATTATTATTTGGCAAAATGGGTTTTTACCAGATGCCAATAAATAAATAAAAAAAATAATATTATTATTATTATTTTTAATTTTAGTTGTTATTATGGTGATATTATTATTATTTTTTTTTGCTTTCAGGATTCTTGAAAAATTACCCGTTAAATGTCCAAACGTTACTGTGTGCACTCAAACTATCCAGAGAGGAGATCTAGAGGGTCATTTGAAGAACAGGTGAGAATTTTTTCTTTTTTGGAATCAACAACGCTAGAATTAAATTAAAAAAAAACAACTTACATCTAATAAAGGAACTTTTGTTATTCTAATGCTATATTAAAAAAAATTTTTTTTTAAATTGTAAGAAAAATAATGTACAAATAGTTCAAAAACACTTGTATTTAACAAATAATTTATAAACTCAATAATGAAGAAAATAACCCGTGGGAAAATAAAACAATAAACAAATAAATATAAACATAAATAAAAGAATAGAAAAATACACTTAAAAACTAGAACACGGACACATTTAGATATTAATCATTTAAAATTATTAATTCCCCGAAACTGCAAACAACATACCGAGTCTTGAAAAAGTTTCACTTTTTCCTCCAATTTCATTGAAATATTCAAAAATTTATTCTTATGATTTTTTATCTTAATCAAACCTGCTACTCTCGGCAATTTTTTTTTCTTTTACAATCAGAAATATATTATATGATAATGTTTTATTATATATCTACCTATTATAAGATACTATATGAATATATTAACTTGTAACTGGCAAATATTGCCTTTAAATAAATAAGCTTTATATCCACTTGTCCTCAGCACTTTACAGGGAATTGAAATAAAAACGAAATTTCATATATTTGACAAGGGCGTTGTTATTTGTGTAAATACACTTAATTTCTCGACTAAGAGCTTACTTTGAAGCAATTAAACTTAATAATGATTTTTAACTAACGAAGGGCTGGAGAATATTTTTTTCGCCTCTTAGCCCATCATTACTAACATTAAAATTATCGCTATATACTATACTCCAAGACCTAGACCCTTTGATCGATGTGCTGAATTTTACTAGGGTAACTTTTAAGATCTTACGAAAATTATACCTATATGAAATCGATATACTATACTCAAAATAAGGAAGAGGGGAATTACATATATATATACAGGGTGCTTCAAAAAAATGTATACACACTTTGAACTTCCATAGAAAATTTATTTACCGTTCTACAAAGTTAAATTTCAGGAAAATAGAAAGCTGAAAGTCCAATGTAAATGAAACATAAATAACAAATGTTAATACTGTTCAAATTGGTGACCTGCAGCATCAATACAATTCTGAGTACGAGTCACCACTGATTCTGTACATCGTATCAAAACGTCCAATGAGATTTCTCTACACACTGCTTGAATCTCATTCCAAAGAATGTCTAGGTTTACGTGGTTTACGTGGTCTACGTTTGTACACCTCATCTTTTACTGTGCCCCACGAAGAAATCCAGTGGTGTAAGGTCTGGAGAGCGTGCTGGAAACTCGATTGGCCCCTGCGTCCTATCCACTGGCCCGACAAATTTTGATCCAGGTAAGCTCGTACGTCCCTGTGATAGCGCGGCGGGGCACCATCTTGTTGAAAAAAAATGATTTTTATTTTCAACAAGATGGTGCCCCGCCGCACTATCACAGGGACGTACGAGCTTACCTGGATCAAAATTTGTCGGGCCAGTGGATAGGACGCATGGGGCCAATCGAGTTTCCAGCACGCTCTCCAGACCTTACACCACTGGATTTCTTCTTGTGGGGCACAGTAAAAGATGAGGTGTACAAACGTAAACCACGTAAACCACGTAAACCTAGACATTCTTTGGAATGAGATTCAAGCAGTGTGTAGAGAAATCTCATTGGACGTTTTGATGCGATGTACAGAATCAGTGGTGACTCGTACTCAGAATTGTATTGATGCTGCAGGTCACCAATTTGAACAGTGTTAACATTTGTTATTTATGTTTCATTTACATTGGACTTTCAGCTTTCTATTTTCCTGAAATTTAACTTTGTAGAACGGTAAATAAATTTTCTATGGAAGTTCAAAGTGTGTATACATTTTTTTGACATCTGTATATATATATATATATATAAATTTACAAGAGGTAAAAAAGTATGTAAATTAAAATTTATTACGCAGAAGATCTGTATTTATAGAATGAATATTTCATGTGTCTGGGAATGGAGGATTACAAAAAACAATACATTATTGTCATCGACTCCAATCTTTTGATAAGTTTGTGTCAAAATTTGCATATGGAGTTTTGAAAATCTTACAAAAATCTTCAAAATTCTACAAAATTCTTTTATATACTCTATTAGCCTTCCCAAAGATTCTCTTATTAACAATTTTTTTAATTTAAATTGAAAGTTTTTGTGACGAGGGTAGCAGAATTTTTATATGTATATTGAAGGAGACAATAAAGAGTGTGTCTTCTGCTGGAATTATAAATTTTATTTATAACGATTCTATAAATTCCACCTTCATTATAAACAAATTCATCTAAAGAGCCATTTTCTTATGCTATAGTAAAACTAAAATTTTTAGTAGTTATGTAGTCTACTATGAAAACTTTCTAATTCTAAATCTCTATTCCTGAGCAAATATACTGGATATATCAATAGTTAAATATTTTATAGTTTACATCCAATTGAAATTCTCGATAGGTATATTTTTATAAATTACATGCTAAAGAGAGGTGTAAATTCCCACCGGGAATTTCTAGAAAAATTTTTAAGAAGAGAGTTGAACTTTCATTGGTTTAATTTATAAAATAGTAACAACACAATATGATAATTTGAATAAACAATTATGGGATAATGAAAAAGAAATGATTGGCTAAATGAATGGCAGGTGCAAGGGAGCGGCAAAACAGCGGTGCTTAGCTACTTCGCCTCCGGCAAGTAAAATGGTAGCCGTCTCCAGTCCGAACGCCAGCCCGGTCGCCAATCCGGTCGCCAACCCTGTCGCCAGCCCGGTCGCCAATCCGGTCGCCAATCCAGTCACCAACCCCGTCGACGACCAACAGCCACAGATGACCATTCGAGCTAAAAGTAAGTCATAACCGCCTCTCTAGTCAACTCGATCGTTATCCAATTGATTATACTTCTAACCAATTTGTTTTCCTCTTTGTGCTTTTCAATAATAAAAACCAACAATATTTATCCAAGACAATTTTAGATAAATATATCACTCCAAACGGCCACTACGCGCTGAAAGAAATCGTATTTTTAACATTAAAAATGTTTACAGGCAGGTTACCCACAAAAAATCGTCAATGTATGGGGTCTATCTTTATAAAGGAATAACCCATAAAAAGCTTATACAAGATACCTACTACACACTTCTGGCCACGTATTACAACTCTCTATATCTATTCTATACTATATATAAAGCGCTTATGGTCGTTTCCATATGCACAGACACACTATAGTATGTACTTCAAGAGCCTAGGAGCCAAAGGCTAATCACCGTCCTATCATATAGTAATTAATAATTCCTGGAAATCGAATAGTAAACTTATGAAGTGAACAAGTTGATTTTTACAACTATAACTAAATATAAAAAAATGCCGCCCCAAAATACGTGCCTCCTGGTGCGGACTTTATTTAATACTAGCTGCATCTCGGCGGCCCTCTTCCTAGCCAAGGGGGTCGCCCCCTGGACACTCCTTCCCCGAAACCCACCCTTGCCCCCTATCTCTCAACCCCTGGGGGGGACATAGAAACATAGGTACATACAGAGACAGACACAAATGCCTTTTAGTAGTATGTGATATAGGTACAGATACAGAGAGAAATGCCCTTTAGTACCGTTGGACCCCTACATCCCTAACTCCCCAGGCCCTGGACACCAACCCCCACCACCTAGGGGACGGACAAACATTGGTATATATACAGGCACAAATGCCTTTAGTAGCCCCCTGGATATAGGTACAGACACAGAAAGAAATAACCTTTATTCCTGCCAATCCCCACCCCTGGATCCCCTCCCCTGGACCCCACCTCCCACCCCCTGGGGGACGGACATAGGTACATACAGAGGCAGGCACAAATGCCCTTTAGTAGTATGTGATGACTTAAATACACAAATGGATGATTGGAATTTTTAAAATTTTAGATTTTTTATTTTAATTTGCAATATTATCCATTGTCTTCAATGAGGGCTGGGGCCCTTTATATCCACGGGGTCCTGGGCTGCAGCCCAAAAAGCCACTTATATATATCTAGATCCGCCCCTGCCTCTAATAAAACTTCCACAAATGTCAATTCTACCATTTAATTTTACGCGTTTCCAACAAAACTTCATCTGATACAACGTCGTAAAAAATGAATATTTACATATCCACTATATTTTACTATTAGCACCTATCTAAAATAATACGTAGGATAAATTTGTTAATTTAGATAATCCAAATAATTACTAACTAATAAATAAAAAAATAATAATAAATATCTCAGTTCATTTGAGTGTCAGATGTCGAAAATTGTTTTGAAGGAGCAACATTAATTTTTGGAACCCCTTCTCGAAAATTGCTTGTAAATTTTGAAGAATAATTTATCTGATTAATATCTAGTACCTATAATAAGTACATAATGAAAGAAAGAGCGTTCCCGGCTTTCTGGCAAAAGGAGTTAATATAATAATGTTATTATTATTGTTTGTTTCATATCTAGGCCTTTTATAATAGAAAACAGCAAAAAAGAGTGTTTTTTCTTGACAGCACTCCCCTATTATCTGTGTGGCCTTACCCCCCCCCCCCCCCAGATCCAATCTTGTTTCAATTGCTCCCCAGACCTTAGAAATAAGAAGAAAAAAACTTAAATTAATAGAGTGACACTATATCGCAATTTTATATTTATTTCTCGAATAACTTGAGCTGCTTTGATAATAATAGTTAGTCCCGATGTATATTTCAGCTTTCAACTTTTGCTTTTATTTAATGTTGTAATATCTCATTTTTTAAATATTTAAATCCACTTTTTATTGTTATTAAATATTATATCTGCCTTGATGATCAAAGTGCACAGCGTACGCAGGCCAAGTTCGAGCATTATCTTGGCCGTACACGCTGTACGCTATTTACACGAACCATTTTGCGCCAATTTCGAGCCTCCTGCAGCTCGGAACCCATTTGAGATACAGAGCTGAAATTATACTCATGTAATTATGTAATCCATCTTGAGGAAAGTACCAAATTTCAATAATATAGCTTAAATGGATTCTGAGATATGGACCTGAGAAAATAACTAATTTTGGCACTCACTCACTCACTAACAGGTCATCAAAACCTATAGGGAACTTCCAATCATTCCAGCATCATGAAATTTCCCCTGCTAGTAGAGTTTGTGACACAAACAAAGGAAAAATTCCAAAAATCCAAATTTTCTATCTTTCAACTCCTTCAAAATGGGGAAGGGTCAAAAATGACGGGTTACTAATACTATATATATTGATCTAGATTAATTTGTAACAACGCTAAGAGAAATTTCTCTAAAAATTTTCCCTCTTGACTAGAATCGAACCTACAAACTCTTGAACTAAGGTCATCTGCTTTAACCACTCGACCAATGTAAGATTATTATTTATACCATGATTTCTATTACTAAAACTATAAATTTTTGATTTAGACTTTGTGTCGAGATAATATTGTATTCATTTGAACTCGAATGAAAATGAAAAAACACCAATTGATTTTAAATTAAAAAACATTGAATATATATTAATTAACGAGGCAAATTTGAAATATAATTGTCAGTTCGGATTTTAAACTGACAGCTCCCATTGATTTTCATTAACCAGGCAAATTTGAAATATAATCTTAATTTGCACTCGAATTTTGAAATGAAAGACTCTAAAAGACTTTAAATTAAGAAACATTAAATATATTTTTTGTAATTAATTAAATTAATTGAACCGCGTAAATTTGAATAATTTCCATGATTCAGCCTGCGAATTTTTTGCAGTTCATAAATCATTTCATTATTTTTGTTTTGAAAAGGAAAAATGAAATTTAAATTTAAATTTTAAATTTAAATATATTCATAATTATTCCTTCCCCCCCCCCCCGCCACTCAAAAATTAAAGAGGCGAAACTTTTAAGAGACGATGTATTTTCGGTAGTTTACGGGTATACTGTACATTTGGAGTGTGGTTTTTTAAGAGGAATACAATTTTTGGACCGAGACGCTGCCCGCCAGGGCACCAGCCCGGAGGGCCGAGCTTCGAGGGCGTGCCTTCGGCACGCACGAAAAGCTCGTTATACTATAAGGGTTAAGTTTCATGAAAATAATCTAAATTAAAAATTTAGAATTTATAAATTTAGATTGTCATTTAAATGGAAAGAATGCATTTTAATTGAAAGTACTGTTTTCTCAACTAAATTATTCTTGGCGAATATAACTTGCCTGCACAATAGATTTCACTAGTTGTTCGAACTTGGCCTGTTTTTTCACAGAATGTTTTGGTTGAGATATTTATTTAATTCAATCATTTAAAATCATCTTCACTATGTATTAGATATATCTATAGTATTAATATATAATTCGCTCATTCAATAAATTTTAAATTTAACCTCCATGGTGTTAATGTCGAAATCCGAGTTGACGCAGTTTCTCTCTAGAATTTGAAAAACTCTTGTATTAAAGAAGAGAGGGTAGAAAGTAATCAAGCGAAAGGGTGGAGATGTAGGTGTCGGTGCACCTGGGTTTTTAACGTTTGATGAGTATGTGTCCGCAAAGGGAGAGTTCCAGTACTTTGTAGTCATGAAGATAAAGGTATTGGCGAATCAAGTAGTTGAGCACTTTTCCAAATTGATCGCGAATTGTCTATTCTAAGGTATATGGTATGCCTCCTCTACACCAGCGATTCTTAACAGGGGGGCCGCGGAAAGTATGTAGGGGGCGGCGAAAATATTATAATTTTTTAAGTTTTTATATCTATACAAATAAAATAAATAAATAAAAAAAAATATCTTACTAGTTTTTATCCTCGTCAATCATCAAACAGCCTCCCTCGTCCGTTGTTGGACATAGGCCTCCCCGGGGGTGAACCGCGATTGGAATTAGGTGTACATCATCTTTGGAATTATTTGAAATTACTTTGGAATTCATTAGATAATCTATTGTCTTCTACTTGGAAATGAAAGTGAAAGTGGAAGTAGGTGTACACGATTTTAGGTCGCGGTTCACGCCTGCTTCCCTATGGGAGTTGTTGGCGTCGAGTAAGCTCTTTTTAACCGTTTTCAAAGGATTTACCCTTTGTCATCGGTTAAAAAGAGTTTACCAACCGACATACAACTGGCCCTTAGACTTTTCCATTCCTCTCGGTCTTGAACCTTGTTCATCCAGTTTTGAGCCACTATCCTCAAGTCATCCGTCCACCTGGTTGGAGGGCGACCCCTATTTCGATAGGCTTCCTGACGGGGTTTCCATTCCAATATTTTCTTCGTCCATCTATTGTCAGATGTTCTTGCGAGATGGCCCGCCCAGTTCCATTTCAAGGCCGATATACGTTCTATTGCATCTGCAATTCCCGACCTTTTTCTTAGACTTTTGTTTGTCACCCTGTCTCTTAAGGTTAATCCTAACATTGACCTTTCCATTGCTCTTTGAGCTACGCTGATTTTATGAATGGACTTCTTTGTTAAAAGGTCAATGTTAGGATTAACCTTTCTGTACCATAGGTCAGAACAGACAGTACACAACATCGAAGACATTTCTTTTTAAGCAAATTGAAATATCCGAACAAAGAATGTGCTTCAGTGAGTCCAATTCTTCTGGAGATCTCGCAAGTTTGGTTATCCCTATCAATTCGAATTTCATGCCCCAGATATTTATAGGAACTTACTTGTTCAACAATTTCTCCATCCAAAAGAATTTGCCCACTCAGCACCAAATTTGACATCAGTTTTTATAAGTGATACATAATTATGTAAGTGACAGATGAATTTAATGACATATCAATATTCTTACACATGGTTAAACTAAATGAAAACGTTGAGGGCATAGGTAAATTTGACCCAAACAGACAGACAGACAGGCAAAATTAAAAATTGAATAAAAGCTTGTAAATATTTTTTATAAGTCTAGATTGACAATTTTTATACTATAGCAAATATACTTTCATTTGCAAATATACCTATTTTTCAAGAAATATGTTATTACTGACAATCTGATAAAGCAACTAAATTTATCTATGAAGGAAATCAACTCAACATTTTTTCCATGCGAGATAAATAGAGGCGATGAAAATGAAACTTCGTACATGGATTCGAAGAATAGAATCGAATGTTTTCGAAATGTTTCCAAATTATTCTCAAATGATTACAGATAATTGTGAATTTGATAAAGAACATACAAATTATTTAATTCAATGTCATCTCCAACAATTAATTGAAAAATTTGACAAATATTTTCCAAATAATGAAATTGATAGCAGAAAATTGTGGATTCGAGATCCCTATAATAACTGGGATAATACCAATTTATCACCAACCCACGATGACACTCTGATTGAATTGATAAAGGATTTAAGTTTGAATTCACTTTTCAAGAAAAAAAGTTGGGTACACTTTTGGATACATATTCGGAAGGAATATCCACACCTGTTCACCATCGCCATAGAACATTTATTGCCTTTTGCTTCTACATATCTGTGCGAAAAGGGATTTTCCACAATGGTCAATATTAAAACGAAGCAACGTAATCGACTCCGAATAGACTCTTGCATGCGAATAGCTTTAAGTAACGCAATTGAAGTCACAATAGACAAATTAGTGGAGTGTATTCATCAACATTTATGAATTATTGTTACATTTGAGAGATTTTTTTGTGCGAATAATTACGAGTATTAAATTGAAAGTTTTTGTGCCGAGGGTAGCAGAATTTTTTTATATTGAAGGAGACAATAAAAGAGTGCGCTTCTGCTGGAATTAGAGATTTTATATTATAACGAGACTATAGTTTCGAGGGCTTTGCTCTTCTTCATCAGTCTATTACAATTGATTCCCAGGAATTAATGCATGACTTTCACAGAAGAGAAACAAGAGAAAGTCCTTGTTGATGCAAATAAACATACACACATATATATCGAGATGATATATTCTGTATATATATTATTTATTTGTTTGAGACTATAGCTTCCGAAGACTTGGTCTTCATCATCAGTCTCTTCTTCAACTATAAATGTTTTCATGGAGTCAATATCTTTATATATAATAAATTTTTATTAGTTCCTTAGCCCTCCAGCAGTGACGAAAGAACACCAAGTTTTCAATATCCATATGATATTGACTCCATGAAAAACATTTACAATTGAAGAAAGACTGATGATGAAGACCAAGTCTTCGAAACTATAGTCTCAAACAAATAAATAATATATATACAGATATATCATCTCGATATATATGTGTGTATGTTTATTTGCATCAAGCAGAGGACAACCTCTTTGTTTCTCTTTGTGAATCAACAACTCTGCTACTCTCGGCAAAACAAAAACTTTTCAATTAAATAAATGCATGAATGGAAAGTTTCTATACATACATTAATTCCTGTGAATCAATTGTAAAAGACTGATGAAGAGGCCAAAGCCCTCGAAACTATAGTCTCGTTATTAATAAAATTTATAATTCCAGCAGAAGACACACTCTTTTATTGTCTCCTTCAATTACGAGTATGTTACCTAATGGTGGGGGTACTGGCCGCGAAAATATTTTATGATTTTAAGGGGCCGCAAATATACTTTTGGATTTTAAGGGCGGCGCGAATATGCTTTTGGATTTTAAGGTGGCCGCGAATATGCTTTTGGATTTTAAGGGGGCCGAGACTAATAAAAGGTTAAGAACCACCGCTCTACACTATGGGACAACTTGGGCCAATTCAAGCCAACGCCAATATGTAGAGAAGGGTTGGCTTGTATTGGTTGTGAGATTGGCGATGGTTGGCGATTTTTTTCGACACACCAAAGAGGGCCAATGTTGCGCAATGAAAGTGCGCAGTGGCTAGGTGGCGTTTCCACAAGGCCATCGACATTGGCCCAACTCTTGTGTGGAGGCACCGTTTTACTGGTGGCCAACATGGCCAACATTATTGGATCACATTGGATCATACTGTAGAGGAGGCAGTATACTAGTATGTGTTGACTGGCTAGAGACGAGGACTTGTACGCCTGGAATGTCGACTGAGGTGTGCAAAGTATGGTTGGTGTCGAGGGGGCAGACGCATGCGCTGGCCCGCCGCAACCGACGGCGACGGCGGCGTCGGCGTCGGCAGCGGCTGATTTGCGCGGCGCCGTCAGGACGGGGCGGGCCTCAGGCCAGGCCCTGGCCACTCAAACCTTCTGCATGTTTCTTTCCGAAGCCTCGTACTGGTCACGCCCTCCCCGACACGGTTCTTGGACATCACAGCGCAGACTTGCAATCAATGTCATCAGCGATGGTAAGTTTGCCCACTGTTGACATCCACATTTTAAGGGTAGTTGTCATTTCAACAAGCCGGGCACGTCCCGTTGTTGGAATATATTTATCCACACTCAGCATGCTTCTCGAGCTCGAATTAATTATTTGTTGTTTTTTTTGTCTTTCCTATATATTCTCTCTTGGGGGAAATATCATTATGTTGTGACAATTTCTGAGCTATTTTTAATTGAAATAAAATTTTGACACAACTTTAATTAAAACAAGCAAAGAAAAAAAATATTTTGTCCACTCTTTCTATTTTTTTTTTTTAATTTTTTTTACATAATTATATCAAGTGAATCCAGTAGATCTGGCCAACATTTTCATCGTTTTTTTTTTGTTTTTTTTTTTGTTTTTTTGTTTTTTTAGATAGGTCGAAATTCTTTGTTATTCTTCTCTAACGTTAAGCTAAATATTTTGCAAGATATCTATACTAGCGATGTTTTTACTTTGTGAAAAAAATTGACTTACTTAATAATATTAAAGTTGAAAAAATTGTTCCTTTCTAAAGAGAGACAGACACTGCGATCTACAATCTTTCTATTTTTGATTTTCAATCAAGTAAACGTTGGATAAACGGGCAAATAAAGCCGCAACCCTTATCATCAGTTTCGAATTATTTAAATAAAACCAGTCACTTACACACTTCTTAATCTATCAGCCATCTTTTGAAAATAATCCAAAAAATGTTTAAATATTGGACCACGCACTGATCTATAATCCACTGGTTAAATATCGACAAAATAATTAGCCATTTGCTAAGGTCCGGATGTTCATGAAATGACATTTACTTTCTTAATAATTTAAAAGGATCCCTTTAATATAGCGAGCGATTAATTTATCATGTCATAATGTAATTTCTATGTTATATTTTTTTGCATTTACTGCCATGTTGACCGATATGTTATTTTTTAATTTTTTAGGTCAATAAAAAACATTTTCTAATTAAAATTGTAACCTATATCAGTTTTGGTAGCTTAAGAAATTAAATTAAATTCATGAATTAGAATAAAAATAGCTTGACTTCACTCAAAATTTACATCTAGTTGTTAAAACATTTATATAAAAATATACCTTTAAATGTTTTTTCGGACAGGCGTTTAGTTTATGTTTTAAATTCTTAGAGCTTTTATTGGAAACAAAATATTTTACGAACATGAATTTAGGTCATTTATCAAAGATTTCAATAGATATGTTTATATTGCATTGGAAGTGATGGTCTCAAGGGTCTGGACTAGTTGCCCGGAAAGCTTACTAGTGCTTGGGTTCGACTCCCGAGGGAACAAGATCCTACATACAATATAAACATATCTATTAAATTCTTTCATAAATGACCTAAATTCATGTTCGTAAAATTAATTGATTATATATCACAAGTTGATTTTGAGGAAAAATTCAATCTTTCTTTCTTAAATAGATACCTACTCATTTCTTTACATAAAATATTTTATTGGTCATTTTTCACTTATTTTTAGGTCCAGGCTTTAGACATTACAACTCATTATAAAAACAAATAATAAAATTATAATATAATTTATTTTCTTATAATTCAAATGCATTTTTTATTTTCTTTAGACTATTTGGAAATGGGTTCTAATCATCTTATTAATTTAAAAGACTAATTCTTGTATATATATATATATAAATATACAATCGGGTTCTCGAAAACGGCTCTAACAATTTCGCTAAAAATTGGTGTACTTATCAAGTCTCATGAGTTATTAGTCGTTTATAAATTTTAATCCGATTGAAAATAAAGGAAGATGTAAATTAGTTATGTCGCAAAATAAATATTTTAATCGTTCATATCTCGTTTTCGGAAAGTCGCAAAGCCTTGAAATTTGAAACTTAAGGTATCTAGAGGCTACAAGAAGTATCACAAGATTTTGGCTAAAATAGAAGTACCGGAAGTTGATGTTTACGTACGTGCAAGAATATACCCCCTCCTGCGTTTTGCAAACCATAAGTCTCAGAGCTACGAAATTCGAAACTTAAGCTCGAGATAGGCTAGAAGGAGTAGAGCAATCTTTTGATTGAAATCGGAACACTGGAAGTTGACATTTACTTGAAAGATTTTTCGTTTTTTTTTTATTTTCTCAAAAACCAGACTAACGATTTTTTTTTTTAATTGGTGTACTTATCAAGTGTCATGAGTTATTAAGCTAATTAGAGGCAAAAAGTTACCGAGCATCGCTCGGTGCTCCAGGCACTATACTTTAAAGGAGACAATTGATTCACATCAATTCCTATAAATCAATTGTAATAGACTGAGTAAGTGAGAGGACAAAGCCCTCGAAACTATAGTCTCGTTATAAATAAATTAAAAAATTGATTTTCCCAGCAGAAGACACACTCTTTTATTGTCTCCTTTAATTTATAAAAAATTCTGCTACTCTCGGCAAAAAGAAATTTTCAATTTAGTATATGCTTATTTACAGAGCAGAAGAAACACTCTTCGATATATTAATATTATGTTATATATATTGTTATTAGGCAGATAATCTTTAATTATTTTATTTTTATTTGTTTTATATTCAACTAATAAAATATTAGAATTCTCCATTTATTCGTTCTATATTAGACCACTCTACTACTCTCGCCAAAAGACCACTTTAATTTTACTAAATTACTTAATTGAAATTGACGTTGAGCTTAATCAATTTTCTAGAGGCTACAAGAAGTACCAGAAGATTTTGGCTAAAATAGAAGTACCGGAAGTTGATGTTTACGTACTTAAGAATGTACCCCCACCCCCCTGCGTATCGCAACCATAAATCCCAGAGCTACGAAATTCGAAACTTAAGCTTGATATAGGCTAGAAGGAGTACAGGAAACTTTTTCTTGAAATCGGAACACCTGCAGTTGACATTTATATGAAAGATTTTTTTTATTATTTTTTTATTTTTTCAAAAACAGCACAAAGAATTTTTTTAAATATGTATACTTATCAAGTGTCATTAGTTATTAGTCGTGTATAGATTTTAATCCGATTGAAATAAAGGAAGGGGGGTAAATTAGGAGTGTCGTAAAATAAATATTTTAATCGTTCATATCTCGTCTTCGGTAAGTCGCAGAGCATTGAAATTTGAAACTTAAACTATTTAGAGGCAAAAAGTTACAGAGCATCGCTCGGTGCTCCAGTCACTATTTAAAATAAGTCGATAAAGTGCGATTCAAGCTCGCATACCATGGGTTCCATACACGTAATCTATATATATATAAAATTAAGGTTTTGTCTGTACATTGCTCCAAATCACGCCAAATTTTGGTTGCACACGTTTCAAGCAAAGTTATGAAAGAAAACACCCTCAACAAAATTCCTGTCGGCGTGTCTGTCTGTATGTTTGTGTGTTTGCGTGGTTTCCAAAAAGTTGCTCACGATTCACGTAAAAACGGCTGAAGGGATTATTGTAAAATTTCATATTTACATCAGATGTCTTCTAACTTACGTTTTTAGCTATATAACGTTTTGATATTTTGACCCCAGAAGGGGTTTGGGGGGGGGCGTACGAATGAAAATTATCAAATAACTCCTAAACTATTAACTTTATGGCAAATTTTATAATGAGCAAAGTTGTAGGGGATGTGATTTTTGACAACTTTTAGTTTAAAAAAATTCCCCCCAAAAAACCACCCAAAAAATGGGGG
The DNA here is from genome assembly GCA_024734495.1 of Forficula auricularia. NCBI lineage: Eukaryota > Metazoa > Arthropoda > Insecta > Dermaptera > Forficulidae > Forficula > Forficula auricularia. Next base: position 447,030 of record JALMQS010000124.1, read on the forward strand.
GAGGGTCAAAATATGAAAATTCTTGCTCTTGGACAAAACTCAACCAAATTTTGTATACATAATCTATGGGTCACTAGAAGGCTAGAAATGCAAAAACTAACCACCCAAAAAAAGGGGGGGGGGGCAAAAAAAATGAAAATTCTTACCTTTATAGCCAACTTAACCAAATTTTGTATATAGAATCTGTGGGTCACTAGAAGACTAGAAATGAAAAAACTGGTGCAGGGGTGGGGTCCGGGGGTGCAGGGTTCAGGTGAGAGTCCAGAGGCGTAATGGGGGGCTCAGGTGAGAGTCCAGAGGCGTAATGGGGGGCTCAGGTGAGAGTCCAGAGGCGTAGTGGGGTGGGTGGAGCGCGGGTGGGGCGGGGGTGGAGGGCGCGGGAGTCGGGTCGGGGGGAGGTGGTGCAGGGTGGAGTGGGGGGTTCAGCTGAGGGTCCAGAGGCGTAGTGCGGTGGTGCGGGGTGGTGGTAGTGGGGGCGGTGGTTGGGCACGGGTGCATGGTGCGGGGTGGGGGGAGGGTGGCTAGCAAGAGGGCCGCCGCAGCTAGTATAATATAAAATTGATGATGCTTCTTTTTTAAAACTAAAAATATTTGATTTTGTTTGGTTTTTTTTTGTTTTTTTCAAAAGTGCTACTCTAGTATTTTTGATATTTTCTTCCATTACTTCTCAAAGGGTCCATTTGTTACGTACGTATTTGTTAATATTTTCAACGTTATCTCTATTCCCAATTCATATGCGCCAATAATGGAAATTAGTCCGAGCACTTTGTATCTTTAGTATACATTTTCGTTATGGGAAAATATTATTTTCCCGCAACTATATACTTTACTACAGAAGAAGGATTCTAATTGGGCAACATTCCCATATTCAAGTAGTGATGGCAAGAGGAATTTTAGGAAATTGGAGACAACCTATTGTTGTTGATTTTGATACTAAAATAAAAAAAAAGAAGAAGAAAAAGAAAATAACATAAATGACAAAGCTTGACCCAAATAGCTTCTAAGCTGGAAGAAGCTAATTAAACTGACGGCTGCAGCCATGGTAAATTCGACAAGAATAATTAAGTTGAGAAAATGGTACTTTCAATTTAAATGCATTCTTTCCATTATGAATGACAATCTAAATTTATCGATTCTAAATATTTAATTTGGGGAGTCGGGTTGTCCGAATCGTTGATGACGATGTTCAACCGGGAGGCCCTGGTTCGAGCCTTGCTAGCATATAAAATTTCGATCGGCTAAAACCCAGCTCCCTCACTAACACCACTAACACTTTACTGTTGTGCTATGTTTCCGGTGACAATAAATAAATAAAAAAAAAAAATTAATTTAATTTAAATTATTTTCATGAAACTTTGCCTTTTAGGTTAACTCAAATAAATTCGCCACCAGCCAAGTTTATTAAAAATAATTTCGATTAAAAATTTAGAATCCATAAATTTAGATTACCATTCAAAATGAAAAGAATGCATTTTAATTGAAAGTACTATTTTCTCAACTTAATTATTTTGGCTTGTTTTTTTCATACAATGTTTTGGGTGGATTTCTTTCTTTTTGTAATCTAATATGTAGCTTTTATTTTTATTTATTATCATTAGTATTATTATTTTTTTTTTAGAGGGGTTAATTTACCCTACAAAAATTTCACCCCTGTATTTTAGAGGCTAAGGGTAGTAAAGTTTTCTTAATTAATTTCCCCCTTTATTAATTTCTTGAAAATGATGGATGTCTATAAATCTAAGGTTTTATCAAAAAAGTGGTCCAAGTACACGTTCAAGTCAATAAAATTTTATTTGAATTATAGCAAATTTAATCTAGTTTAAAAGTGTATATAGTGGTCTTTGTCGAAAACGTGCTCCTTCATGGTCAAAATGGGAAAGAATCGAAAAAAGTGCGAGATTTTGGGAAATTCATAAGTGATCCGGGGGCTGTTTTTTGATTCCCCATAAAAAGTTGAACTAATTTTGCATTTTTTAATCGACTCCGAAATTTTGTCCTCTTTAATTTACTACAGGACGGGCAACTGTGTTGTTATTAGTTTCTTTTAATTAATAGTTACCATTTCTCATGACATGAGGAAATCCAGTTAAAATCGAAAAAATCCATCGATTCGGATCAAAAAACCTATTGGATTAATAATAAAGAGACTAAATTAGATTTTTGAAGTTTCGACCATTAATGCTAACCATTGCGAAGACAGAGAAAACACCTTAAAATCAAAATAGTCATCGAGTCCCATCTAATAAATAAATAAATAAATGAATCTTTATTTTTCGACCTGCTTAGAGGCACAAGTCCTCTGTGGCTAGGTCAACAAAACATCAATACAAATTAACTACAGAAATTAATAAACATAAATACAAATCAATTAAAAGAAATTAACAATTAACAAACAAGAAAAAAAAATAGAAATGTATGCTCATTAACAAATAACATGATCATAGATTTCCATCAAAAGACAAAACCTAATTTAAATAATAAGGGGACTGAAGGCCCCCCCCCAGAACAGGGAAAAAAAATGAAAGTAAAAATGAAAAGTTTAATAATTTAAAGACAGTATTTTGAAATATAATATTAAATTAAATTATTTAACTTTTAAATTGTCAAAACAATATTTTTGACATTTTACGAAAATGTTTATATATATATATATATGCGCGCGCGTGTGTGTGTGTGTGTGTGTGTGTGTGTGTGTGTGTGTGTGTGTGTGTGTGTGTGTGTGTGTTAGCCCCTCCTAGGACAAAATCCTGGTTGCACTACTGTGTCCAGTAATAGTTATTTATGTTCTCTTCTCTTCTTTTGTTTATAGGTATCACCAGACTCCCGGTTCTTGAAGGAGAAATCAGCCATATCGAAATTCCCCGAGTGTCTCCTAACCTTGGTATCACCATCGTAGGAGGAGCCGATACTGCCCTGGTAAGTTTCGATTCTCCTATAGAGAACCTGCAAAATCGGCGCTGGCGCCTCTTCTGGAGAATTTATAAGTTCCTGGTAGGATCAAAATGCATATATGTAGACAAACGAGACAATAATCATTAATCTGATAATATAATTATGAATGAATTTAAAAGACGTGGGGCTGCATTTAAGCTGATTCGCGATTGGAAGTAGATGTACACCTCTTGGGAAATATTTTGGAAGTACTTGGAAATATTTGGAATTACTTGGAAATATTTGGAAGTACAAGTGGATGTAGGTGTACAGCATATTAGGTCGCGGTTCACCCCTTGCTTTTGGCCCATGACTTCTCAAGCTATCTCAAGTGAGCGCTGCGCTTTAAAAAAACCAAATGCAACAAAAAAACAAAAACCCGATTTAGGTAAAAATAAACTACAGAAAATTTCGCCGCGATTTAAGTCTTTAAATTGAATTTAAAGACTTGGTCCCGACTATCTCCAGAAAGTGAAGGTTACTGCGAATCAGCATCCCGCCCCCCCGATTACCGATGACCGACACAGGCGATCATCTACACTTTTGGTTCTCTGACTGTGTAACGTCTGCTTGTTAATTCAGTTTGCGGGGAGCGGCTTCCAAAAAAGGGCTGCCGCGGTCCGGGGGTGGTATCGACGGTGTCGTCCATGGCCGATCGAACAACTCGGATTTTTCCCGTTCGGAGTCTCTTATTTCCTTCGCTTTTCTCGATTTACATGGTTTCCTTTTATATGATTTGTTATTGCACCTATCTAACATGTAAATTGGGAGACGGTGTATTCATAATTTTTAAAGAGTTAGGTGTTGGTTCAAGGTGAAATTTTTTTTAAATAATAGGAGTAAGTAAAATTTCAAGGTACGTTTCACAAAGTATGAGACGGTGTATTGACTAATTATGCTTAAATGTAGGTATACCTATCTATATATAAAGTTTAGGTTTTGTTTGTACATTGCTCCAAATCTCCTCAAATTTTGGATGTACGCGTTTCAAGCAATGTTATCAAAGGAAACATCTTAAACAAAATTTCTGTCTGTCCTTTTCAGTGTGTCGCGCTCATGTGTGTCCACTTGACCTAAAAACGGCTCAAGATATTCTTAGGAAATTTCGTATTTGGATCAGATGTCTTCTAACTTAAAATGACTGCTATAAAATATTTTGATATTTTGACTGCAAAAGGGAGCTGGAGGGGGGGGGGGGGCACTACTGGAAATCATCAAATAGCTCGTAAACTATTATCTCTAAGGCAAATTTCATTAGAAGCAAAGTCGTAGAGGATGTGATTTCTCCTGATAATTATTGTTTAAAGAAATTTAAAAACTAACCACCCAAAACGGGGTGTCAAAAAAACCTTTGCACCACTCTCAACCAAAATTTGTATACACAGTCTGTGGTCCTAAGGAACTAGCAACTCAACAACCAACCAACCAAAATGGGTGAAGGTCTACAAAACCGAAGGTGGCGGGGTGAGCCTATTGCTAATCTCCTCTAATCCCCTTCCATCTCACCATCCTTATTCCTCCTCCCTGGACCCACCTCCTATTATCATTCACCCCACCAACCCTATACATGTCCTCTGGACTCTCTCTTCTTCCCCTAACTCTGATCACCCTCTGAACCTCATGAACCTGGGCGGAGAATTAAAATTTGTGGTCCTCCACCCATTAGAAAGTACTTATATCAATAGAAAGAGAATTAATCCTCCTCACGGGCTGGTAGGTTGATCAGAATTGCGAAGGGGAAGAGGATATGAGTCTAGAGGGCATTTATAGGGTTGATTGAATGGAGAGAGATTCAAGGCAGGGGGACGGGCCCCAGTGGGGGAAACTTCCTGGCCAGCAAGAGGCCCGCCCAAGGCGAGTTTTGAATAATTTCTGATTCAAACTAATATGAAAATAATAATAATTTTCCAGATCAATATCAAACAAAGAAATTAAATATTTTTTGTTCATCTTAATATTTTTGCCCTTCTGCTCTTAGCGTTGTGTCGTCGTGCAAGAGGTTTTTGCTGACGGTCTAGTGGCTCAGGATGGTCGACTTCGTCCTGGAGATCAACTCATCGAAATCAATGGGGTCGATATGACCAACGCATCTCACCATCAGGTAATTCAAGCAATTTTTTTATAGGGTAACATTTTTCTAATTCTGATAAAATATTTCACTTTCTTTCAGGCTTGCCAAGCATTACGTAAAGTGGCTCCAGTCCTCCGCCTCGGTGTTTATCGGGAAAGGATTGAGGCATATACCTCTCGTTCTTGGGCACATTATATCGAAGGTAAATATTTATTAATTTTTTTGTTTCCTCCTTTCTTATTGCTTAAATAAAATTTTATTTCAATATCCCCTTTCCTAAATCGTTTTGGTTCACCTGAATAAGGAGTACACCTGTGACGGAATTTAAGAAAGTTAATTTTTCATTAATAAATTTAGTCGAAAAATTAACTAATTTAGCTCCATGTTTCTTCCCATTTATAGAAGTGCATACAGTTCGTCTTGAACGTCAGCCTCATCAGCAACTTGGCGTAAGACTCAGTGGTTGGTGGATTGAGCCTGGAATATATGTATTAGAAGTGATGGAAGGTTCGCCTGCAGCTGCCAGTGGTCGACTAGAGCCCTATGATCGTATTGTGAGCGTGAATGGAGAAGATGTCGCCTCTTGTCGTCTAGATCATGCTTCACAACTAATACAAGTATTGGGTGAAATTTAATTATGTATCTATATATTATCCAATATTTGAAAAATGGAAAAAATGAAAAATCAATTTGATTTAGTGTGGAATTCTTTTGCATACCTGTTATCAACGAGAGAGGAATGAAATACAGCAATATCTTGCATAGTCCGACTGCTTAAAACCGGTCTAATCGAGTAACTAAATATATACAAAATGAACCGCAACGAATCGTTGCTAGACCAAAGTCATTTGAAATATTAATATGTTTATTCCTTTATTATTAATCAAATAACACTGACTATTTGAAGTCCATGTTAACTTAAAATCAAAAATAATTATCGATTCTTATCTAATACACGAGAAATAACCATATTGCATTCCATTTTTTATGTTTTGACCATGAATTATATTAAACCAATCAAATGAATAAATTTTAAATAATTAAAAAAAAAAGTACTTACCATACTCTAGGGTAAAGTACTTTAAAATATAATTTTACTAAAAACTTTATATAACCTTTTTGTGGTCCTCAAGGTACTTAATTAGAATATTAAATTTGGACGACACCCCCATTTAATTTTTGGCCAAACCGTCACTTGCTAAAATTCAACCTAAATCAATACTACAATTTGTGACTTTGATTGAGACTATGGGTTCCGCAGTCTTTAGCTGAGGACCCTTTGAAGTCGCGAGACCGATTCCAATACTTAATAGGATAAAGTAAAAAGCATTGCAAAGAAAAGATAAACAATAACTTTTCGTATTTGCGATTTACTGTTATGCTGTATGTTCGATCCTAAATATTATGCTAAAAAAATCTGGTTATAAAATCAAAGGCATGCGTTTTCGGACTGATCGATGACGAACGCAGGAGAGACAGCAACTACTTGTTTTGTTAATATTTATTTAAAAAAATAGAGATCCAGAATTCAAAACCTATCATAGTTTTTTATTCAAGTCTCTAGACGCCTGTTTTTTGTTTACTATTATGTATTTACGCTGTATGATAATTACCCGGTCTAAATTTTTGCCGTTCTCAGGCAGAATTTTAACGCATGGCGTTCCAATGTTCCAATCACATGCTTTGCATTCTTGCTTTGACGACAATGCTTGGAATTCAAGGCTCTACTTTAATTTTTTTCTCTGAACTTAAAACCATTCTCAAGATGCGATTTTCAACATTAAATTTCCCCGAATGTGTAAGATTCTAGGATATAATTTTTTGGGCGTATTACTGCTCCATACGCGAAGCTTAGCTCTTCTCGAGAGATATTTTCACTTGTATGTTTATTAGCATCAAGCAGGGAACAACCTCTTTGTTTCTCTTTGTGAATCAACAACTCTGCTACTCTCGGCAAAACAAAAACTTTTCAATTATATTTTCACTTCTTGGCTTAAGTAAAATTTAAAAAAAAAGGTCATATTCTAACTTCACCTTTATTAAATAGCACTATGTTAGTATCAGAATTATAATATTTATTTATATAATTTTTATGGAAGAAAAGATTTCCGTCATTAACGAAAATGTTAAGAGTTCAATGAATATTTATTTATTTATTTATTTAAGCCTTTAAAAGATACATAATTTGTGTATAAGTTATAGGTACTGATTACATTTTTTTTTTTTTTTTATATATATATATATAAGTATTTACAATAAAATAAATAATATAATTTAGGTTGTACCAGGCCCAGTTTGGGCATAGGCCTCTCCTAATTTCTTCCATTCTGTTCTTCTTTTGGTGATTCTAGTCCACTCATTGCCCGCTATTTTCTTGAACTCGTCGTTCCACCTTTTGAATTGTCTTCCTCTTTTCCTTTTTCGTTCTATAGGCCACCATTCCGTTAATATTTTGGTCCATCTTTCATCTTTAAGTCTTATTATATGGCCTGCCCAGTTCCATTTTAGTTTTAAAATTGTATTTTTAATATTTTTTATCTGCGTTTTTTTGTAAATGTATTCGTTTTTTATTTTATCTTTTCTTTTTATGTTTAAGATGCTTCTTAACATGGCTCTTTGAGTTGTTTCTAATTTGTTAATTGTCTTTTCTGTTAATGTCCAAGTCTGAGCACCATATAACATAACAGGAATAACGCATTGCTTAAAGATTTTTATTTTTGAAATTAAATCAATATTTACATTTTTAAAATGAATTTTAGTGACCAGTATTTGTTCCATCCCAAATTAATTCTTCTTGTTATTTCTTTGTTCATTTTATCTTTGAAACTTATTATCTGTCCTAAATATGTTACTGTTGGATTGTATTCTATATAAGATTTGTTGTCCTTTAATTTTATGTTTGTTTGAGTTCTGGAGGCCATAAATGTAGATTTGCTATAATTTATTTCCAGACCATATTTTTTACCTTCAGTGTTTATTTCGTTAATCATTTCTGTTAATTCTATTTTAGAACCTGCTATTAAGACGAGATCATCTGCGAACCTCAAATTATTTAGATATCTTCCATTTATTTTGATACCCTTATTTGACCAATTTAAATTCCTGAATAAGTCTTCTAGGGCGCAGTTAAACAGTGCTGGTGATAGAGGGTCGCCCTGTTTCACACCTCGATTAATTGGGAAGTAAGGTCCATTTTTTTCTAATATTATTCTGGATTCAGAGTTATTATATATTTCTCTTATTAAAGAAACGTATTCCGTGTTGAATCCTTGTGAAAGCATGGATTTTAAAATGTAGTTGTGTTCGATGGAGTCGAATGCCTTCTTGTAATCGAGAAAAGCAAGGAAGACTTCAATTTGATATTCGCAAGATTTCTCAATTAGTTGGTTGATGGCTTGAAGATGGTCACACGTTGAGTACCCGGACTTAAAGCCTGCCTGTTCTGTTGGTTGGTTGAAGGTCATTATAGTTTTTAGTCTTTTTTCTATTACTTTCATGAAAATTTTACCTATATTAGAGGATAATGTGATAGGTCTGTAGTTATTGATGTCTTTGCGATCACCTTTTTTGTACATAATAATAATATCTGATTGTTTCCATTGGATTGGTATTATTTTGGATTGCATTATTTTGTTAAACAACAAAGTAAGTGGCCTGGCTATAATATCATGAGCATATTTCATAGTTTCATTTTTGATGCCATCTCCTCCAGAAGATTTGTTAGGTTTAAGTTTATTAATTATCGTTGAAATTTCAGATTCTAGAATTTCTGGGATATCTTCTTTTATTTGATTTGTTAAATCAAGGTCTAGTGGGTTATCGTTATTATTAGATGTATATAAGTTTTTATAAAATTCAGTTATTATTTTTAGAATGTTAGATTGATTATATTGGATAACATTATTTTTGTCTTTAATATTCGGAATTATACATTTTTGTGAAAATATTTCTTTTTTAATTTTTTTAATAGAAATGTGTGGGTCAATAAACTTTTTAATAATTTTATCATTGTAATTTTTTAAGTCTGTCCTGATTTTGTATTTTACGTGTTTGCATAATAAATTATGTTCAATTTTATTTATGGAAGAATTCCTCTTTTCTTTCATTTTGTTTCTTATTTTAATTAAATTTTTTGTTTCATTAGATAGTATTGGTTCCTTGGTAGTTGCTTCTGTAGATAAATCTTGTATTGTTTTTAAGATTGATTCTATCTCATTGTATTGTTTTTGAATATTATAAAGATTATTATTCAGATTTAAAATTTTTACTTGGTCTTTAATTAAGTTTGTTGTATCGCTATTTATTCTTGAGAAATTCGTAGTAACTTTTCGGTTCCATTCAGGGCGAGGTCTTTTACATAATGAATATAAGGATATTTCTGCATATAAAAGTCTATGATCAGTGTAAAAGGGAAATCTATTTAAGATTTTAAATTTGTTTACTATATTAAGATAAGGGGTGATGATATAATCAATTTCAGATTTGTGATAGCCGTTAGGATGTGACCATGTCCACTTCATACCTTTTCTCTTTTTATAATAACTATTAACTATTTTTAGATTGTTTTCTTGGCAAAAGTTAACAAGTCTTTTTCCTCTATCATTTCTTTTTCCAAAGTTGTAAGGCCCCATAATTCTTTCTTCATTACTTTCTCTTTGGCCGATTTGAGAGTTGAAGTCGCCCATAATAATTAGCTGGTTATCGTTTTTATGAGGGTTATTATTTATAGTTTCAAGTAGTGAATTGTAAAATTCTTCACTTGTTTCCTCATTTGAATCGGCAGTAGGTGCATAGATCTGAATTAAATTCAGAAAATGTTTCTTTTTATATTCAATTTTTAGTGTTGCGATTCTGTCAGATATTCCTCTGAATTCTCTAATTTTATCTGTCATGTTTGACTTTATCAAAAATCCCACTCCTCGTTGTCCTGGAGTTGTTCCTTTATGACATAATGTATAACCACTTTTTAGTTTGATTATTTTTTCATCTAATCTTCTTGTTTCAGCCAGACCGAGGATATCAATTTTTGATTCATTCATAGCATTTTCTAATTCCAGAATTCTTTTGCATACCTGTTATCAACGAGAGAGGAATGAAATACAGCAATATCTTGCATAGTCCGACTGCTTAAAACCGGTCTAATCGAGTAACTAAATATATACAAAATGAACCGCAACGAATCGTTGCTAGACCAAAGTCATTTGAAATATTAATATGTTTATTCCTTTATTATTAATCAAATAACACTGACTATTTGAAGTCCATGTTAACTTAAAATCAAAAATAATTATCGATTCTTATCTAATACACGAGAAATAACCATATTGCATTCCATTTTTTATGTTTTGACCATGAATTATATTAAACCAATCAAATGAATAAATTTTAAATAATTAAAAAAAAGTACTTACCATACTCTAGGGTAAAGTACTTTAAAATATAATTTTACTAAAAACTTTATATAACCTTTTTTGTGGTCCTCAAGGTACTTAATTAGAATATTAAATTTGGACGACACCCCCATTTAATTTTTGGCCAAACCGTCACTTGCTAAAATTCAACCTAAATCAATACTACAATTTGTGACTTTGATTGAGACTATGGGTTCCGCAGTCTTTAGCTGAGGACCCTTTGAAGTCGCGAGACCGATTCCAATACTTAATAGGATAAAGTAAAAAGCATTGCAAAGAAAAGATAAACAATAACTTTTCGTATTTGCGATTTACTGTTATGCTGTATGTTCGATCCTAAATATTATGCTAAAAAAATCTGGTTATAAAATCAAAGGCATGCGTTTTCGGACTGATCGATGACGAACGCAGGAGAGACAGCAACTACTTGTTTTGTTAATATTTATTTAAAAAAAATAGAGATCCAGAATTCAAAACCTATCATAGTTTTTTTTATTCAAGTCTCTAGACGCCTGTTTTTTGTTTACTATTATGTATTTACGCTGTATGATAATTACCCGGTCTAAATTTTTGCCGTTCTCAGGCAGAATTTTAACGCATGGCGTTCCAATGTTCCAATCACATGCTTTGCATTCTTGCTTTGACGACAATGCTTGGAATTCAAGGCTCTACTTTAATTTTTTTCTCTGAACTTAAAACCATTCTCAAGATGCGATTTTCAACATTAAATTTCCCCGAATGTGTAAGATTCTAGGATATAATTTTTTGGGCGTATTACTGCTCCATACGCGAAGCTTAGCTCTTCTCGAGAGATATTTTCACTTGTATGTTTATTAGCATCAAGCAGGGAACAACCTCTTTGTTTCTCTTTGTGAATCAACAACTCTGCTACTCTCGGCAAAACAAAAACTTTTCAATTATATTTTCACTTCTTGGCTTAAGTAAAATTTAAAAAAAAAGGTCATATTCTAACTTCACCTTTATTAAATAGCACTATGTTAGTATCAGAATTATAATATTTATTTATATAATTTTTATGGAAGAAAAGATTTCCGTCATTAACGAAAATGTTAAGAGTTCAATGAATATATAGATTTTTAAAAGGCGTAAGAAGTATATTAATATTATTATCTATAATTCTCTTTCACTGTCTCTCTTCCGATCTAAATAAACTGCAACGGATCGTTGCTAGACTTAATCCAAAGTCATTAGAAATATTAATATGTTTATTCCTTTATTATTAATCAGATATCACTAGTTATTTGAACTAAACCACCAGAGTTGTTTACCAAAAAAGAATTTAGATTTATTCACTTTAAGTCGATTTTTCCATATTTTCAGTAGAAGTTACCATTAATAGTCAAATTATCAAAAATGGAATGCAATAAAATTATTCCTCTAGTATTAGAAAGGAACCGATCGTTATTTTTGATTTTAAGTCGATTCCTCCATGTCTTCCAATAATAATCGAAACGTCACAAATTCAATGTAGAATGGTTATTCCTCAAGTATTAGATGAGAATCGATAGCTATTTTTTATTCTAAGTCGATTCCTCTATGTCTTCAGCAAAGGTAACGGATGAGAAAACAACGCAGTTTGTATGGTTACTTATAAAATTTTCTCCCAAATAGAACCACAATTGTGCGAAAATGTGATGGGAAATTTCCTCAAAAGTATAACTTTCTGTAATAAGACCCGAGGCGACCATTTGGCAGATATTGTATTCCATTATTTCCATTTGTACTTTGGATCGAAATAAAAATATCACAACGCTTTTCAGAAAATTGTTGTTTTTTTAATCAATTAAAATGAAAGCTCATATTGAAACACCTTTTATTATATTATACTGTTCTGTCTGTACTTATATTGCTTACCGAATTGTATCAAATTACTTATCGTATTTCCTCTATGAGGCATCTGCTTTAGAGCATCGTCTAATAAATATAAATAAATAAATTATCTTGAATGACTTCTAGAGACTGGAACTCGCTTCCCCGTCCGTCTTCCCGGCTACATATAACCTTCAGTCTTTCATCAGATACCTTCATCTCCTACCCAATTTCTGAAATTTCTTCTTCTTTTCACGATACAAGGGTCCACCGCGGACTACAGAAGTTGTACCTTTTTGGTGCAACTTCTTCTTGTATCAATATCCTAAAAAAAGAATCCAGAATTATCCTCAAATGGAATTTAAGTATAGGAGAGATAATAAAATTCATCTCATTCAAAAATCCACCAGTGTTTAAAAAATAAGAAAATAACAATTAACAATAACCAATTTTATAAATATAATTACGTATATTTATTTATTTTCATCTTTTTTTTTTAGAGCAACGAAAAAGTGACTCTGGTTATTGCTAGGAAAAAAATGAGCCGGGCTATTTCTGAAAGCACACCAGGAACCCGCGACAGTTCATATCAACAGCCACCTCTCCCTTCGGTTCCTGTATTTCACGGAAGAACTAAATCAGCCCCTGAAAGCCTTGGTGATGTAAATCAACCATCTTTACCAACTTGTTCTGGAAGAACTCCAGCACCTCGAGCAGAATCGTATGATTCTCTTCCAGCACAACAATCCTTACAATCACAAGCCTCCTGTGATTCTCCATTATCTTTGCCTTCTCAACTTGAAGAAATATCTGGAAATATTAAACGTATTATAAGGGTATCAGGCCATCAATTGCATCAAAAAAAAGTTACAATTAATAAGGCAAGTGTTATCTAGTGATTTGTTCAGAAATATTAAGATAAGTTTAGAAATATGAAAAGTAAAGTTAAAATAAAAAAACAAATAATGAAAATAGTCTTAAATCAAACAATTTAAAAATAATTTAATTGAAATCGTAGGGAGATGGATAAAACTCTATTTATAATTTAATTCTTATCCAACTCCCTACGATTTCAATTATAGAATTTTAAGTATGGATGCGATTAATGAAACATTTAAAAATAATATTATAGTTGATTATTTATCGGTGTTTACTGAGTTATGTTTCATCACCTTGAGCATCTCCTATACATATACGAGTATATACGAGTATGTAATGCGTTTAATGATTGGAGTGAGATCAACCGGCCAAACGACAATTTTACAAGGGGTTATCTACTAAAAACTTGTTCTTCTAATTTTTTCTAAGCTTGGTAGCCTATTCACTTTTCCGAGGAAGTATATATGCATAAATGCGCCAAAAGTCAGATTAAAACAGCTTCTTGGGAGCGTTTTATTGCATACATGGCCTAAACTAATGGAAGAAATTAAGATTTTGTCTTCACATTGGTCCAAATCGCCTCAAACTTTGGATGCACACTTTCCAAGCAAAATTATCAATAAAAACACCTTCAACAAAATTGCTGTCTGTTTTCTGTCTGTCCGCGCAATTTCCTTACTACTTGGCATAAAAACGGCTGGAGAAATTCTTATGAAATTTTGTATTTGGATCAGATGTCTTCTAACTTAAAATCTAAGTTATAAAATATTTCAATATTTTGACCCTAAAAGGGGATTTTGGGGTGCTCAATAATGGAAATTATAAAATAACACCTATACTATTAACTCTACGGCAAATTCTGTCAGAATGTTGTAGAGGATGTGGTTTCTGACAACTTTTGTTTAAAAAAATTCCCTAAAAACCCACCCAAAAGGGTATATGGGTCCGACTCGCTTTTGTCAGACTTATACACAATATTTATCGAATCATTTCTGGGAAGAAGAAAATATGTTCCGTCTATGATTGAAGACTGAGGTAAATGATCTGCTCTTTCATTATCCTCAATACCAGATTGACTCGGTATTCAGAGAAATTCAACATATTCACTTTCATTCTTCCCCTTTGTTATAAAAGATTAATCATATCTTGAATATCAAAATAGCACAAAGCACTGGACTTAGAAACATGAAATATGGAAAAGATTCACTATTATGACAGTATGGTATCCCAGGGAGTAGAGGAGATACCTCGTATATAACTAAAATTTTCATGATATTATGTTAAATAAGAATTGCGCGAGTACCAAGTTGTATTTTCGTTTTATTAATCCTATTATTTATTCAAATTTAATTTTTTCTCGTTATTTTATTGGTTTCAAATACATTCATTAAATATTATAATAAGTTATAGAAATAAACACCTTCTTTTTTTTTTAAATTTCAGGAACCAAATGAAAGTCTTGGAATGCGTATTGGTGGTGGCCTTGGAAGTAATGAAGGTAACATACCGATCTATATAGCAAATATCCATCCTCAAGGGTGCGTTGGAAGAACACAACAAATTTGGGTGAGCTTTCAAATTCACATCTTAGAAGAAAAATTATTTTTAATATTTATTATTGTTATTTTTCTAGAAAGGGGACATTTTATTAGATGTAAATGGCACTTCACTTATTGGCCTAACTCACAGCCAGGCAGTGGCGACTCTAAAATCTACGGCGGAAAATGTCCAAGTTATTTTAGGTATTCTTGAAGGTCCTGAAACTTATCATGGCTCCCTTAATTTTATACCTTCATGGCTATATTGGCAAAAATTACCAAGGTGAGTGATTTATTTAAAAATAAAATATGAACATTATATTCAGGTATTCAGAGCTAATAAGTATATAAAAAGTGGCATCTGTGATTACTAGACTTTATCTATAGTCATCAAATGAAATATTAATATAATGTTTTTTCTTGCATTAATATTTAAAATAACTGGATAAATTCTACCACCATTGCCACTTTATTTTTTTGTGTTCCAATTTTTATTTTACCCTGGGGAGATTTATTCATATTTATTTTTTATTCAGTTTGTTTAATAAAGCTCATAAGCTATATAATGTAGTTTTGAACCATTAAACTTTATTTAATTCGATTCCTCTGTCTTTAGAAATGGTTACCACCAATGGTCGAACCTTCAAAAATTCAATATAGAATGGTTGTTCCTCAAATATTTGGTGTGAATCAATGGCTATTTTTGAATTTAACTCGATTCCTCTATGTCTTCAGCATTGGTTAAGTCATAACTTCAAAAATTCAATGTAGAATGATTGTCCCTTCACTATTTAAAGTGAATCGATGGCTATTCTTGATTCTAACTCAATTTCTCTGTCTTCAATAGTGTTTACCACTAATGGTCGAAACTTCACAAATGTAATGTACAGATAGAAGCCTACTATTATTTATATTCTTCTTTAAATAAAGTTTGATTGTTCAAACCTATATTAAATGGTTTATTTTAAACAAACTAAATAAAAAATAAATAATAAAATAAAAAAGTACTAGCTTACAGGAATAAAGTACATTAAAATGTAATTTTAAAGAAAAAGGTTTATATTACTTAGATTAGGGAACGAAGAAAAGATTTTTTTATATTATAGACAAAAGGATCAGCCGGGGTTCCAACTACAGAGCTGCGAAAAATGAACGAGGAAGAGATTAAAAAGATTAAATAACAGGACAACCTCTTTGTTTCTCTTTGTGAATCAACAACTCTGCTACTCTCGGCAAAGCAAAATCTTTTCAATTAGATTAAATAAAAATGAAATTCCAACTTCATATAGACATTAGGTATTAGCTTGAGTTCGAGGATCAGTGACTAAGTGGATATAGGAGCTAAGGCTCTTATGAAAAGCATCGCAGCGCACATGCGAAGATCCCGGGTTCGAACCCCGGCTGATCCTGGAATTTGGCGTCCATACTTTTTACTTTTTTGAAGCTTTGAAGTTGGTGTTGGCGTCTGATGGAAAACAATATTTTATCCAATATATCTTCACTATGCTACGCTATGGATAATGTAATATTTACAATATATGTACATATATATTTTAAAACTCCAAACGTTTCGGGAGACTTTTCACCTTTATCAATGAAATTAACGTATTTTTCGCCGTATAAGACGCACCCAATTAAAAGGAGGCAAATCTAGAAAATGGTGGGCTTTTGTATTTGCCGTATAAGACGCAGGCACTTTTTCCCCCCGATTTTGGGGAGAAAAAGTGCGTCTTATACGGCGAAAAATACGGTAGATTTCATAGAATTTGCTATTTTGCTACTATGGTTAATCCACCTACCTCTCGCAAATAGATTTATTTGTTCTCATTTTTCTACCCTTGACTAAATTGTAAATTAATTCTCGGACAAAATGGTATACCCATTGCAAACTTCTCTAAATCTTCTTTTATTTTTCTTTAGGTGCCTTCAATTTCCCAAAACTGTAGTTTTGCACAGAAGTCCTGGAGCGAGTCTTGGATTTAGCATTGTGGGAGGCGAGGATCCTGTGCGTGGGCCTGAATCAATTCACATTCTTTTCGTAGTACAAGATTCACCAGCAGCTAAAGATGGAAAATTACGGTTGGTTTCTAAAAAATAAATATGCACCTCACTTTCTCAATTATATTTCTTTCATTATGTTATTTATTCTTTTTCTTTTTTTAAAGGTGCGGTGATCGTTTGCTCTCTGTCGACGGAAATAGCCTAGATAATGTAAAACATTCACTAGCAGTCTCCATGTTGAAACAAACTGGAAGTAAAGTCACTCTAGAAGTGGTCTCATGGCTGGGCACAGAGCTCTAAAATAATTAATATCTTTTAAGAATCCACAATAAGGCGTTACTAAAATTATATCGATAATTTTCGTTGAAATAATGTGATTTCACTATCTCTTTAAGTTGCATTTACGAACTAAATTGTACCCTTCTATATTTTCATATTTTTCCAACAAGATGCCGTAATATTTTCTATAAATCTGTTGATTAAATATTTTGTTTTGAAACATATCTAGAATCAAATAATAAATTCAAAAAACATTATTATTTAAAAATTAATGAAAGTGAAATTTGGTGTGCAATTTACCAATAATTATTCGTTATTAATTTAAGATACAGATTAATCACTTTTGGAAAATAATACCCGAAATATAACAATATATATATATATATATATAATATATAGGTATATATAAAATGTATATAGGACATTTCCCTGATCTTCCACTTTCTATCTTCCTCTTCCAGGTATCTTCTATAAATAATCAATTCTCATTTCTTAATTTGGCAAGATATAGTAGAAGCTATATCCCCTCTAATAAGTTTTTAAACAGATAATTTTTATAACATTTTTCTAAAAATATGCAGTCTTAGAAATAAAATATATAAATGCAAGTAAATGCGAACAAGATTCAAATAATTTTTATTTTAAATTTTCTTTTGATATTTTCATGGTCAGATTGTTGAATTTAGACTTATTTTGTTGGGATAAAACACTCATAATTTTCATTTAGTGTATTGTGTACACTAAATTTATAATTTTCTCATTAATATATTAAAGAATGATTAACATATTAACGAGAATTGTTTTGATCGCGCTTTTTATGTGATCTATCCAAGTGTCATGCGGGCTAAACGCAAAATGACGTTGTATTATAGCTAAATGGATCATATCTTTTTCATTATCTCTTGGTCCAGACTTAAGACTCAGCAGACTCCAATAGCTTCAACCAGCAGTAGTCTCGCGATATATATCTTGTTTAAAAAGCGCGATCAAAACAATTCTCGTTAATATGTTAATTATTCTTTAATATATTAATGAGAAAATTATAAATTTATTTAACTTCATTATTTCAAGTTAGAAATATATAAGTTCAGATATTATTTTCACTTAATATTTGACAAAAATCACCTGCATTCGATTCGCGATTGAATCAAATGTAGGAAACATACGATTTATTTTGTACACAGTGTTTTAGTCCTATTTCTGGACTCTCATGTCATTTTAGATTTTTCTATTAAATATGTCTCTAGAAATATGGCCATACATTAGCCGACTAACTCCTTTTATGGCCAAGGGTGATCTTTAAAATCGATCCTCTTTTTAATATATATAAAATAAATAAAAATAACTATATGATATAGAGTTATAAAGTGCACAATCAACAAAAAATTATTTAAAATTCTTGCCCCGCGGGGACAGGTGTGGTCGTTTTTATGTTTGTGTGTGAGTTGGTCTATTAACTGTTTCGATTTTGATATTTTTTAATTTAATTTCGGTTCAGGGTCTTAAGTTTAGTGTACTCTGGCCAACAGGTTCGCCAAAATGTGAAAAAATATGTTTTTTTCTCCTTGCTCGTGGTCCCCGGGGCCCTGCACTCTGTAACAAGAGGTTTCGAGGCCTCGAGGCAACAGAATACTAGCCTTGGTCCGAAATGTAAAAAATATAATACTTTTTCCTCCTCATTCGGGGGCACGGAGCACTGCCCCTTTGGTAATTGCGACCCTGTTTCTAGGGGCCCGGCGGGGGGGGGGGGGGGGAGCCTCCCTTAGTCAACTAGTGTGGTCATAACTTCGTGAACCTAATAGATAACATTGATAAATTTTCTATTCACACCATCGAAGATCTAACATGAAAATACCATAAAAATGTTATTGAGTAGGTATATTCATCTTTCAGATATGTTTTAAAAAATATTATTTGTAATGATTGTTCTAAAGGTAATAAAAAAATTGTGGATACTTACTTTGTGCCAAAAACAAATTTTACAATAATAATTTACTCACTACAAAACACTTTCACTTTATTTTCTGTTTTTTTGTGACCCTATCTTCTTTTTTAAAGTTGCCTATTGTGGAATTATAGGTATCAAATTTTTCGAACCCAGATTATTCAACATTTCGGATTATATTTAAAATCTTCAATACTGTAAAAAGAAAATTTCCTAAAAAAAAATTAAATTATTTTTATTGTCAATATACTTTTTATAATTCAATATTTTTACAATATCGCTACTTAATTTAGAACTTTTAACAACTTTTTTTTGAGAAAGGATTCTATGATAACATATGAAAAAATTGTCTGCTTTTAATGTTGTCATTATGTATATTTTTTATTTTTTAGGCGAATTTTCATATTGAAAAAAAAATACTTGTTAGAAATGATTATTTAGATTATTTTATTTATATTACATTTAAGTTTTCTTCGTGTTTGCAGGACCGGCCCAAAAGAGTTTTTGGTGCCCTAGGCAAATTCCAAACTCCCTCTCCCATATAAAAAAATCAAAATAAAATATGCTAAAAAATTTTATTTACAAAATTCAAATACAATATTATACTACAATTTAAACATAACAAAACAATATTAAACAAATTCTTTTAGGTCAATATTATTATTACAAACTTATAATAAACTTCTGTCTTATGACACGAATGACAAATCTCGTTACACCGCTTGTGATGAAAATAATTTATATTATTGTAAAGATTAAAATAATAAACTATTTCTTAAAAACTTTTAAAATTTTGTTTTTATCTTAAACTTTTGGCGTCCTAGGCGGGTGCCTAGTCTGCCCAAGGTTACAGCCGGCCCTACCTATTTGATATCCATATTAATTAGGAAGTTAGGGAGACCCACTTCTTAAAGCATATCCAGGATCTGAGGAAGGAAGTCCTGAAAAGCAAGAAAAGAGAAGAGGTCGGTGCGTTCCTCCATTAAAGAGGTCCATAGGATATGTTGCGGACCGGAAATGTTGTAAATTTTGTTTGAAATCTTAAGGGGATTTTTTTTAATTACCCTCATCTCCACTGCAACCAGATGTAGGAGGGGACAATGGACATCCGCCCGACCAGCACCCCCAATAGCTTTTAACACTTTCCGCCCTGCGAAAGGGTCTTTACCAGCATAAAATGTCAAATGACTTTTAGCCCAGGAAGTGAATTATAAATCTACTTGCTCTTACATTTTTATGTAAAAAATGATCTTTCAAAAAAAGGTCTAAATGGAATATTTCAAAAAAAAAAAAAAAAAAAAAAAAAGGTCACGTGATTTTCGAAGACACGCTCTCCAGGAAATGGGAGGGCTCTATGATTTAAAGATACTCCTTCTCATTAGGAAATTAACCAATAGGGAGCTTTTTCTTTTAGAAAACTCCCAGAGATGACAGCTAGCAGAGTGCAGTTCTGAGAGAGTCAGTCATTCAGTCGGTTTTTGGAGAGCAGTGAGTTTGTAGACACCAGCAGAGAGAGAGTTGGACCAGTTAAGTGAAGTTGAGTGTAAAAATGTAAAACCCCCCCTTATACCAAATAAAACAAACCATGATGTAAAATAAAATGCGTTTTATTTCAACCCTTGCCTAGAGTTAGCGAACTTTTTCATCTACAGCCACACACAACCTCTAGCAACGGCGTGCGAGACAGAGAATTCACGATCTTCGAGGCTTCACGTTACCCTTAGTAGGCATTCATAATCCTTCGGGACTATGATACGGCCAACTATAAATAAATAATTAATTTTGTTTGCAGCCAACACCACAGGTCGCGACATAATTTGGTCGCACCGGAGGGTTAAACCTCCTGGGCGCAACACGTATCTCCCATTTAATCCAATACTATTATAATATAAGCTTAAGGTAGTTGTTTCGCGACAATTCTAGCAAAAAGTTAATGCTAGAGTAGGTATATAGAACAGACAATAAGGATTCATAATTCATAAGCCCAAAACTTTTTGCTTTTTATGTACCGATTCTATCCAATTCCATGCTCGTTTGACAAATCTGGCACCATTGTAAGAGATTGAATATTTTCATATTAAAATGACAGATAAAATAGATTTTAAAAGTTAAAAATTTCTATAAAAATCGTTTTGTTATTTATTGAACAAATGTTATCAACGCCTACGTTACACCTTATGAAAATTATAATTTTGAAAAAATCTACTGCATCAATTCTAGGGCCATTCTTTCCACGGCATTAGACTCAGAACTAGCCCTTATAGGCCAACCTACTGAAGTCAAAACCGAATTAGTCCTCCAAATTAAAAAAACTCTTAAGAAAACTCAACAAAACACTCAACAATAGAGAATTGAAAAATATCCAAAAATTTAAAATCCAAAATTTAAAATAACAACCTAATAGTGTCAAGAGCTGATAAAGGTCAATCAGTTGCTATCGTCAAGAAAGAAGACTACATTAAAAAAATGGAAGAATTCATCTCGGCTAGTGATACAACAATATTAAAGTCTGATCTAACCCTGAAATACCAAAAACAAGTATTGAATTAATTGTCTGTTAATCTCCTAACCAAACGTGAATCTTTCCACCTCAAATGCATGAACTCGAAAATCCCTATTCTTTATGCCCTCCCAAAAATACACAAAATTAATACTCCCTTTAGACCTATAGCCTCCTACATAAATGCCCCTGCCTATAAAATTTGTAAATATCTAAACAACCTGTTGTTAGATACATTCACCTCCACACATTCCATTAAAAATTCAATAGAACTAGTAAATTCTCTCGATCAAATTAAAATATATAACTCATAGAAATTAATTTCATTCGATGTTAAAAATCTATTTCCTTCCATTCCAATTATTGATCTAAAAATATATTAACTCAATTTCTAAAGAAAAATATCCAGGTCCCCCAAAAAATAATAGATATTCAAAAACTAATTAACCTATGTCTAGATCAAAATTATTTCCTTTTTAATAACACTTTCTACAAACAAAACAATGGACTTCCAATGGGAAGTCCCTTGAGCCCACTATTAGCTGAAATCTACATGTCACACCTGGAGGATACTATTTTAAACCCCAGCAACAGCCACTTCCAACATATAAAGTTCTGGAAACAGTACGTAGATGATATTCTAGTGGTGTGGTCAGGTACAACGAGACAAATTGCCCCATTTGAAACATACCTAAATTCTTTAAATCCAATAATTCAATTTACAAGTGAATTAGGCAACAAAACCATCCCCTTTCGACCTTCAAATCACTATTAACAACAATCATATAGAATATCAAATTTACAGGAAACCCAGTTTCACTGACACAGTTATCCCATATTCTTCTAATCATCCTCACAACACCAAATGCTCCACATTTTACGCTATGTTCCATAGACTAATTAATATCCCACTAAACATCGAAGATTATAGACATGAATTAACAGTTATTCATAAAATAACTGAAATTAACAATCATCTACCATCAAGTAGTAATATTTAATGTGCTGCCAAGCTAAATATCATCAATTTATTAAACGAGTCCAGAATATAGTAACCTCAATTAAAATGGATGTTTTTCATTTTACATGTCCATCTATATTTATTGATTTCAGATTTTTAGTTGAAATTATATTCCTAAACCATTGGCTATTACCGCATTGTTATGTATGCGACTAATTATGTTACCATATCATTTAAAAGATTTGTTTTTCTGTCTGGCTATCTGTCTGTTTGCATTCCGATACCCACAATAACTCAAGAAAAAGAAATCGTAGAAAAGTTTATTCTTGTGCTTTCTAGCTTTAGAATTCCAGTTTAAAAATGTAAAACACATCATTTTCTCCTTTGATTTTATTATTATTTATTTAAGGATCTGTCATGAATTCATGATATACGTATATAAAAGAGCAGTACTAAGTCTTGAAAAAGTTTTCACTATATTCTCCGATTTGATTTAATTATTAAATTAATCCAGGGGTAGGCGTATGATTAATAATAATAAATTTTTATAATTTTTCTAATTATTATAACAAAGAATAATTGCTATGCCAATGAGAATTGTTTTTGACAGCGCTTATTTGAAAAAGATATTTATCGCGAGACTACTGCGGATTACGCTATTGGAGAGCCCGCTAGACATTCGGATGGATCACCAAGTGCATTTGAAATCTCAAGATGTTATATATTCAATCTCCCAGTTCAGAGCGCTCTGTGTCTATTAGCATGTATGATAGAATTAGCACTTGCCATAATTAATCGAATGTTTTCTCCACTTGATTCAATCGCGAATCAACTGTAAGGAATTTTTGTCAAAGATTGACTGAAAATAATATTTGAACTTATATATTTCTAACTTTAAATAATGATCTGAAATACATTTTCTAATTTTTCTGATCAATCTAACAAAAAAGCATAATTGCTATATCAATGAGAATTGTTTTTGACAGCGCTTATTTTTTGAAAAATATATTTTATCGCGGGATCTACTGACTGATTACGCTATTGGAGTCTCGCGGAGTCGTAAGTCTGGACCAGAGAGAAAAAGATGTGATCCACTTAGCTACAATCACTTGGTGATCCATCCGAATGTCTAGCGGGCTATACACGAAATGACGTTAGATTGTAGCTAAGTGGATCACATCTTTTTCTCTCTTGGTCCAGACTTAAGACTCCGCAGACTCCAATAGCGTAATCCGCAGTAGACTCGCGATAAATATCTTTTTCAAATAAGCTGTCAAAAACAATTCTCATTGATATAGCAATTATTCTTTGTTATATTAATTAGAAAAATTATAAAAATTTATTTCAGATCATTATTTCAAGTTAGAAATATATAAGTTCAAATATTATTTTCACTCAATATTTGACAAAAATTCCCTACAGTTGATTCGCGATTGAATCAAATGTAGAAAACATTGGATTAATAATAATAATTATGTGGATGGCTGGATCACCTTTTTATCTTATGTATGAATGGAATAAAATTGAATTATATAAACAAATTAATTTTTTTTTAATAAATAGTATCGATTATTATCCATTTGTGTCTTTGACTGGCCAGAGCCAGACGCCCCTCCCTTCCTCCAGCAGGGAGTTATCATTTCTAGCGCTTGGCCGGGCTACAGTGACTCTATAACAGGGGTGGCCAATAACCTTAACTTTGGGAGCCACAAATTTATAAAACTGTTTCTGGGAGCCACATTGTTTGGAGATTAATTAATGGTTTATTTAAAAAAAGAGAGACACATTTTTTTTTATTTTATAAAATATAAATGTAGTAACATTTATTTTTTGCTCTACTTACTTATAACATTAGTGTTCAATTACAATAAAAAAAAGAAATAACATTTTACTTTTGAGAAGTGCTTATACGAGATTTAATTTTTGTATTATTATTTTTTACTTTACCATACAGGGTATGGTCAAGTATTGTAATCGTGCATGAAAAAAGTGGTTTTTTTTCTTCTTCTTTTTTTCGAAATATCTCAAAAACGGCTGAAACTATTTTGATTAAAAAAATTGAGCGAAACCATGGCATTTCGCTCTACAAAAAAGCCTCTAATAAGTGAACATCGAAAAAATTATATTTTTCGAGATAATAATTGTTTTGTCAAAATGTCTGTTAGTTAGCTGTCTGGTTGTCTGTTAGTCTGTGCGTTACCAAATTTTTGTGGACGAGCTAGCTCAAAAACTAGTGTGAATATCGAAACCAAATTTCACACGTAGTTTTGGTCCATTGATTTTTCGTTTATTGGGCCACGCAGGTGGGGGCCTCCACTAACAAGAAATATTTACATTATCGGGTGAATTTAATTACAGGATTATTTACATGATTATAGGAATATTAACATAATATATTTACAAAAAAAATTTCTTTTTCTTTTTTTTCTTTTTTATATACAATTTCTATCGCATGGCGATTTCCCTATAAGTTCTCCTGTTGAAGCTGTAAAAATTCATTAATGAACCCCTCATCGCCCTGAAGGTCATATCGTATAAAGTTCTCTGAGAAATTCCCAGGGCGACAAGGGGAGGCACCGCTTTATGCCACCACACTCCCTTCCACGAGAGTGTGATGGCTTCAACTCTCACAGAACCCGAGCCCACCCCAAACCTTGCCGCAATGTTGCTCACCAGACTGGAGTTGCCCTTATAATAATTGATTTTGTTTCTGTGGGCAACCCCCAGTCCGAGGAGCGCTGACACTATCTGAACATCCAGAACCCACACCGTCCCCGACCCGTCCTTCGCCACGATGTCTGGCTTCCTGTTCCCGGCCGAGCTCTGATATAAATATTCGAGCTCGACCCGCATTCCCTTTTAATAAGTTCATCAGCCAGACGTCTCACCACCGCATCATGCCTCCTGAGCCTTCCATCGTGCGTCCTCCCACACGACTGGAGAATATGCCCTGTCGTCTCAGTTTTTCTACACCCGGCCCTACACATGGGTGGACCCTCCGGCCGCCTTCCCCTACTTGTTCTAACGGCCGAAGGAAGAGATTAAGAGCTGATTAGATTTTGGTGCATATCGACCCAAAATTAAGGGGATGGTGGAGGGGGTGGTTAAAAATTAAAAATCTAGGCCATTTGAGCAAACTCAACCAAATTTTGTATACATAATCAGTGGACTCCCAGAAGTCTAAAAATGCAAAAAACTAACCGCCCAAAATGGGGGGAGGGGGTGTAGGGTCAAAAAATGAAAATCTAGGCCCTTGTACCAAACTCAACCAAATTTTGTATACATAATCAGTGGGCCCCCAGAAGTCTAAAAATGCAAAAACTATCCCACCCCCTACATGACTAGGTATATATATAATTTGATTAAATATTAAATACGAGCTTCGAGGGCGTGCCGAAGGCACTGGGCTGAGCCCCGCGGGCGGCGTCTCGGTCCAAAAATTTTATTCCTCTTAAAAAACCACACTCCAAATGTATACCTGTAAACTCCGAAAATACATCGTCTTCTAAAAGTTTCGCCTCATTTTCGTCCTGACACAGCTACAGAAATGATGCTCTAGATATGAATCTGAAGTATTTTTTTTTCTATAATCTACAGCTGTTCAAAATTGCCACCATTTTTCACATGGTCAAATCAGTCACTATATAAAAGCACTCAGGCCCCTATAGTCGGCATCTGCAACTACCCTCCCCACCAACATTTTTTCTCTCGAGGCCTCGGCGATAGCGCCAAACAGTTCTTATACTATTAAACACCAAAGGGTAAATATCATTTAAATTTACACTGTGTGCTATGCGTTAGGCTTGTCTGAGTCTGAAGGTTACCTCATTGTAGATGTTTTGCCGTCCTCTCGATTGGCAAAGCACAAAACAGATACCATACCTTGCCCTAATCCACATGCGGCAATACCACGGAAAGGTTCATTAATAACCTAAGCCACTCTTACCCAAATGTATGTTTTGTTTGCCCGATTCGCTTGGCAAGCAACAACATATATATTCCATTGCCCAAACAAGCGGCAACCCTTCTCTTTCTGAACAACTGCAGAAAAGGGACATTTTTTCGCTTCATCTTGCGAAGCGCTCCCAGCCTACACACGGCATATTCAATTTTACGTAAGGAACGCGGAACGGGAACCGGTCTTAAAAAATGGCCTGTACCTTCCTCAAACAATCTTAATACATCCACCTAACTCCTCTTTTATCATAACCTTCCCTCTATTAATTACTGAATAAATTTTATATCAAAGTTAAATTGTTTTATCTTTTTTATTTCATACGCTTTTGCAAAGAATTACCTTGTCTCCCCTCCATTTGCATTTTTTACAGGATATCATATATGTATAATATTAATTAACTAGATAATCGAACCAACAGCCCTATCGAAACATTCTATTATTTTTTATAAAGTAACAAACAGCTTCCTTGGGGTCTTACAAACCTCATAACCAAAAGGAGCGATACTTTTCAATCATTGGTCCTTGCAAGCCTAATTTAATTTTTATTAGATTATTATTCACTCCCTAATCCTTTAATTAAGGACAATTTTTCATTGATCCTTCATTGCCAGATCCTTATTTAAAGCGATCTAGAGATTGATTATCTGGTTTTAATTATTGTTGTTCATATTGATATTCTTGGAAATGGCTCAGGAGACAAAGGACAGTATTCTCGCATCTCTCAGATGCATTCAAAAGCGAATGAACGAATTGGATTCAAGTAAAATTGAACATAAAACATTTAACGAGGTAGAATTTATTTGGAAATTAACAGAGGAAATCAAGCTCCAATTAGATGAAATTAATTATCGAATTGAGCTCGTAGAAAATGATGATGAAGCGGACATACTGTTCGATAAAGCATCAGACTGTATCGAACGAATCAGACTCATACAATGCCCGGTATATGGAAAACTTTCAAGTTTTTCAGCCAATAACAATAGCACACAAACACGCACACACACACGCAACCACACACAGGTAACCAAAAAACCTTCAATTATAATCAATGGCAAATTCGGTAATTCAAACATAATTACATCCACCTCTAATGAAACTCATATTGCTTATAATAAGTTAAGTTTCAATTTCACCACCTATTCTTCACTAGAAATATTAAGCAAGCTCAATCTATTGCATTTACAGCCTCTTGTAAAAATAGATATCTTAGCTCATTCTAACACTATACAAATTTCAGAGCATTCTTTCAACGCAATCGAAACGAATGTTCAAGCTAAGAATCCATTACATATTTCCTTCAATCAAACAGCAAGGAAAACCCAACCTTTAGCTCCTTATAGAACTATTCATATGCCAGGGCAATCTTGCAAAGCAACCGCAAAGAAGGCTCTACATTTGAATAAAAACGCTTCTTCTGATTTACTATCATTTACACATAATGATAGCGATTCAGACAGGCTTACTCTCTTCACACAAATGGATAAAAAAGTAATTTTTCCCAATTCATTTCAAAATAATGTTATTGGTTTAAAAGAACTTGGTATAAGAGAAACTAAATTTTCTAATGCCTCCAACACAGCTATTATAAGGAAAAACATTTTCCATAGCGCTTTTATTTTAACACCAGGCAGGTTAGTGCAAGCAAATTCAAATAAATTCGATTCTCATGGCTTTTCACCAACCTGTGAATTACTAGCACTCCTTTTAGGCTAGCAAACGCCTAAAAAACTTCGGAGTAAAATTAATTCTAAGCTAAACTAAGCTAATATTAAAACTTTAATAATACTTCAATAATGCTAGTTTTAACTTAGATACTAAATATAAAGATTTGTTTTCTGAATGAATGCCAGAATTTACGACTCTTCAATCGTTCAACAGCAATTTCTTCCTTATATTATAATTTTTCAATATTAATTTGGAATTCGACTCATAAATATTTTTAATTAACATATTTACTTTCTTTATAGTAACAAAATACATTTAAGTCAATTTCAAAATAGCTCGCTTGATCATTTTATCCAAGCCCATAATGCAAACCATTGCTTTGCAAACATTTTCAAACAATATTAATTTGGAATTCGTAGATTAAATATTTAAATTAATTACTTTCATTATCAAAAAAAATATTTTTCTCAATTCCAAATATTTAGCTAGCATAGCTAGACACAAATTCTTTATTGTCCAAAATAATCTATAGAAATTATACAAATGCATTTTTCTCAAACTATGCAAAAATTTAAGGTTTAAACATTCCAACAATTTCTTAAGCAAACAAACAAAAATGGATACAATTCACAGGTATGCTTATGCATTAGCAACTACCTTTACCTGAAGCTCCAACCCTAAAGGGATCATAAAAAAGGCTATTTTTCATTTTTATTTAGAAAAATATTTAACAAACATTTTCAATAAAATTTTTAATTTTTAATTTCAATATTAATTGCATACGCAAGAAAAATTCTAACTGGATTTATGATTCCACATATAATTTTTCTCTCTACAAAAACAAATTTGATTTGGTTTATAAAATTTTTAATGGTTTTTCAAGAAACTCAGAATTTACTGAAAAAAGGTTCATTCTATTCATATTTTTAACAATAAAGAATTTGCAGGGAAAACTTTGCCCTTAATCTCTGGTTATTATACTCTAAGATAATAATCCCTTAAATAGCATGCTTTAAGAATTTTCACAGACACATAATCTAAATTCTTCTCTAGTATCTATTAATATTTTAACCCATACTATATTCAATCATTATAATTTAAAAAAGACAATAATAAGTTCTGAACACTAACATTTAGATAACTATTCTACCTTATACTTAAACTTAATAAATTTTGTTTACAACACTTTCATATGCTATCATCCTTACTTACATAATCATTAAAATGTTCCACATTTTTTCGGGTGGAGGTAATATGTTCAAAATTGCCACAATTTCTTACATGGTCAAATCAGTCACTATATAAAAGCACTCAGGCCCCTATAGTCGGCATCTGCAACTACCCTCCCCACCAACATTTTTTCTCTCGAGGCCCCGGCGATAGCGCAAAACAGTTCTTATACTATAGACTACCAAAGGGTAAATATCACTTAGATTTGCTCTGTGTGTTATTCGCTAGGCTTGTGAGAGTCTGAAGGTTACCTCATTGTAGATGTTTTGCCGTCCTCTCGATTGGCAAAGCACAAAACAGATACCATACCTTGCCCTAATCCACATGCGGCAATACCACGGAAAGGTTCATTAATAACCTAAGCCACTCTTACCCAAATGTATGTTTTGTTTGCCCGATTCGCTTGGCAAGCAACAACATATATATTCCATTGCCCAAACAAGCGGCAACCCTTCTCTTTCTGAACAACTACAGAAAAGGGACATTTTTTCGCTTCATCTTGCGAAGCGCTCCCAGCCTACACACGGCATATTCAATTTTGCGTAAGGAACGCGGAACGGGAACCGGTCTTCAAATGTCCTGTACCTTCCTCAAACACTCTTAATACATCCACCTAACTCCTCTTTTATCATAACCTTCCCTCTATTAATTACTGAATAAATTTTATATCAAAGTTAAATTGTTTTATCTTTTTATTTCATACGCTTTTGCAGAGAATTACCTTGTCTCCCCTCCATTTGCTCTTTTTACAGGATATCATATGTGTATAATATTAATTAACTAGATAATCGAACCAGCAGCCCTATCGAAACATTCTATTATTTTTATAAAGTAACTAACAGCTTCCTTGGGGTCTTACAAACCTCATAACCAAAAGGAGCGATACTTTTCAATCAACAGCATTGTGATATTTTTTGTCTGGAAATAGATTTATTTAAATAAGTGGTATCGTGTGAGGAGGAGAATTATATTAAATCATTTTTTTTAAATTTGGGATCGATAATCGATATAAGGCTCCAAATATTTAAAAGAGATCAGGTGTTGTTTGTATGACAGGCTGCTCCAGTATTGCAATGAGAAACTCATATGGGCATGCGTGTCTCAAGTCGTTTAATTTTGTAAAAATCAAAAAATAAGAATAACAAAATTTAGATTTTTAAAAAATTATAAAAAAGTGGCAAATTATTAAAAAATAAACAAATAATATATAAATCAAATAAGATGTGATTGATTTCTTTTTCTGTGCACAAAGAAAAGCGAATTGAATATTTAATTTTTGAGTGGTGATGGAGGGGGGGAGGTAATAATTATCAATATATTTAATGTTTCTTAATATTAAAATCAATTGGAGTCTTTCATTTCGAAATTTGAGTTCAAATTACGATTATATTTCAAATTTGCCGCAAATATACCGATGGCGCTCTCTCTCGGCAGCATTACGTCAGCGTTGCGGCAAATTAATCTAGACAAATATATATAGTATATAAGTGAGGGGCCAGGTTGTATGGTAAAGTGGATGGCTACATCAGAACTTGTCAGTATATTTTATTTAATTATTATACTTTTTAAAATCAGTATTATTCAAGATGGTTAAGAGCCGCACGAGATTGACTGAAGAGCATGATGCTGCGGCTTGGGAGCCACGTTGTGGCCACCCCTGCTCTATAGAAACAGTGGCGACACGTAGGCCTAAGCCCCGCCCATCCGCCATTTATAGTCGTAGTTTACATTGCAAATATAGGGAAATTTAAGATAACAGAAGATTTACACATATAAAAGATTATTTAATAAAAAATAAAAGACCAATAATAATAATAATAATATTTTTTCTTAGAACGATTTAATTTTTTTTTACAAAAACATACACAAATGTAGATATATAAAAAGTTGGCTTCTAGCGAAAGCTCCCCATCTGACTTCCTATGTTTTATAATAAATAATTACAAAGGTCTTTTGAAAATTTGAGGGGAAAAAATTAGAAAAAGAAAGCTATTAAAGTGAATGAAAGCTATAAAAATCATTTGATAAGCATAGAGTATATTTAATATTTTATCACGGTATATGTGTCAAAATTATTTTAATATTACTACTGTACGAAGTTAGCATTTTTAAATAAATTTCAATTTATAAATTATTTATATATAATATAAACTATAAAGTAAGAGACGAGAAAGTGAAAAATAAGATTAAACATAACTGTTTTACTAAAACATTTATTAAAACAAATTTAAATCTAATTATTATTTATAACAAATGGCCAGCAACCGATTTACTAGCAAATTTCTAAGAAACGGTTTTATTTTTCATATAATTTATTTTTAATCTAAATATAATAAATCGTTTAATTATAAGTTCTTTCATATTGTGACAATTAGGTACTGATGCTAAAAAAGCTATTTCATTTATTTTCTTAGTGAAAAATTCTTTACAATCAACATTTTTATTTTTTATTTCATTTATGAATTTTCTAAATACACCCTCCATCTCAAGAAAAAAGTTAAACGTTTCTTCAGAGCAAAAAAATAGTGTATTTTTGGGAAAACACTTTATATTGACCAATTTCGCAAAAGATTTACGAAAAGGTTCCATCGACCCTACAGATTCAAAACATTTTTGACACATTTTAGATACTTTTTTAATTCTTTGGATAATATAACCAGCTACATTATATAACGAATTTAATTCGCTTGAACTTAATGAAGAACAAGGCCCTTCCCAACCCACTCTATTCCACCCCCCGCATACACCCTCCCCACCCATTTTTTGCATTTCTAGCCTTCTAGTGACCCACAGATTATGTATAACAAATTTGGCTGAGTTTGGTCCAAGAGCAAGAATTTTTATTTTTTGACCCCCCCCCCATTTTGGGTGGTTAGTTTTTGCATTTCTAGCTCTCTAGAGGCCCACAGATTATGTATACAAAATTTGGTTGAGTTTGGCCAAAGAGCAAGAATTTTCATATTTTGACCCCCTTTTTGGGTGGAAATTTTTTGGGAAATTTTTTAAACAAAAGTTGTCAGAAATCACATCCCCTACAACTTTGCTCATAATAAAATTTGCCGTAGAGTTAATAGTTTAGGAGTTATTGGATAATTTTCATTCGTGCGCCCTCCCAAACCCCCTTCTGGGGTCAAAATATCAAAACGTTATATAGCTAAAAACGTAAGTTAAAAGACCTCTGATGTAAATATGAAATTTCATAATAATCCCTCTAGCCGTTTTTACGTGAATCGTGAGCAACTTTTCGGAAACGACGGAAACATACAGACAGACAGACAGACAGGAATTTTGTTGAGGGTGTTTTCGTTCGCAACTTTGCTTGAAACGTGTGCAACCAAAATTTGGCGTGATTTGGAGCAATGTACAGACAAAACCTTAATTTTATATATATAGATGTCCAAAAATCCTCCTAAAAATTCTCGATCATCTTCTTCATAGCTGCTTTTGGAAAGATTTTTTAAATATTGTGAAACACAAATCAGTTTTAAATTATTTTTTACTTGTAATGCATTTGGAATGATTTGTTTGTTGCTTCTTAGTATTGAAAAAAGGTTCTCTAAGCAATCCTGTGAAAATTACTAGTTAGAACAAACTCATAATCTCTGTGATCTAACAAATCAGATTGAATTTCCAACATTGATTGAGTAGAGCAGTGATTCTCAACCACTGTGCCGCGGAACTTTAGTGTGCCGCGAGATTCTTTAAGTGTACTTCCACGGTTAGGCAGTGGTCCCACCCAAATTGATAATTTTTTTTTACATTTCTTTATCAAGTGATACTACATTTAATCCAAATATTTATTTGATCATTTGAACTAAAGAGATAGTAACATTTTACAGGATGCAGAATGTCCTATGATACTTTTATAGGTACATCAATTAATAAACCAAATAAAATTCTATTAATTTATTTTATTGTTAGTGTGCCGTCAAATTTTTAAATTATTAAAAGTGTACCGTGACAAAAAAAGGTTGAGAATCACTGGAGTAGATACTAAAACACCTGTTTGGGATGGTTTCCAAGCTTGTTTAAAGCCTACTTTCATTCTTGAAAATGATGATTGAACTCCTGAAGAAATTTTATCGAATCATTATAAACGGGGCTATTAATTTTACTTAAAGCACATGAAGGCTGCCGAGAGGTCATCAAATAAAACCACCTCTCTACTTGATCCAAGAACCATGATGTTGTAACATAAGCTGGCTTATTTAATTCTTCAGAAAGATATTTTATTTTATTTATATGCCTCTTCTTTTATTTCACAAATAAAATGTTCTTCAGTCTCTTAGCAAAAACAGAATATTCACTAGTAGTTTAAATTAAATAAAAATTTATGTTAAAATTGTATATATTATAAAATATATTTTCACAATAAAATAAAAGTTTTTAGTGAACTACTTAATGTAAACCATATGAGAAAATTGTGAAAGAACGGCTGAAAATGGCTGAAAAAAACCACGTGACATGAACAGCCAATGAAAAACGAGACGCTACGTGTCGCCACTGACCCTATAGTCACTGTAATGGGAATGAGCAGGTGTCGCCATTATTCTTCGTCTAAAGTCAGGTCAACATTTCAAAAGGGAATCTGAATATATTTGCATCTTTGTGGTTATATATTTTATCAAGAAATTGAAAAGACGGTCAGCTCTCGCTAGACCATCAGTTCTTTGGCGCGCTCTGCTGCAGACACCACATCTCTCTCGAACCAGGGCCAATTTAGGTAAATCTAGCTTCTTAATCATTTCTATTATTAAGACATTTTGTTTATTTTTACATTTAATTTCCAAATATGATGAATGAAAAATTCCTCTCTCAATCACTTGCTCTGACTCTTCAAGCAGCATCCGATTTCAATATTGAACAGTTTTTCTAAATCTCTACATTAATAGAATAGAATTCAAATACAAAAGTAAAAATAATTTTCGAAATTCAAATCATAATTCTTGTTATAAATATCAAATTAAATTTAAATATTCCTAAGTTCTATAAATATCATGGCGTCACTTTGACACCAGCCCTGGAGCTTTCGGCATCATATTGGAGAGAGAGTTCTGGCTGCAAAAACGGCCATGAATTCGGGTCTCTATAGGCTGTTGAAAAATGAGCGAGTTACTCTGGGGTCCAAGTATACTGACAAGATCGACCAAGATCGCTCATGTGCTATGCAGGGCAAGTTTGGGGCTGGGCGATGTATGAAGAGATTGAAGGTCTACTTAGGGCCTTCATCAAGAGGGTGTTCGGTCTGCCGTATAACACTCCGAACTATGTGTTATTTATCTAGACAGGATTGCCTAGCATATATGAATATACCCTATGTAGCGGCCCGCTCTCGCTTATGGCGACGAGCCTTGAGACACGGCCGCTAGATGACTCAGTCGGATCGTTGCGTCGTTTCTGCATGACTGGCTGGGGAAGCGAACGGATTCGAACATTCGGATCTGGAGGGGCCACCGCCATCCAGCAGCCCCTCCCCTGCACACACCCCATCTGAACACGCAACCTACAACTCTGCACTCAACAGATTGTTAGGACCCATCGACTTGATGGGGGGCGCGGCACAAAGCGCCACACAGCGCTCAGCACTCACGAGCGCCCTAACAACACCCTACAACTACATTTACGATATATTCTGGAGTTCTTGGGGATGCCGCAGTGTCGACTACCAAAGGTTTTATCTTTGGAAATAATAAGGAAAAACATCTTTTGGTATGAAGCCATAAGAAACATGGCGGGTGAACTCTCAGTTAGTTTTGACGGGGGGTTGGAGGGGTCGGGGGAATGGGCCACTCAATTTTCGGAGTTAGAAACTGAGGTTGGGATTAAATTTAAAGAGGAAATTAGGGAAGCAAGGTTCAATCTAATCTACAAGACGCTAGATTCGCTAGATACCTGGGACAGGGGTCCCTAACGGAGGGCGAATTTAAAGACATCTTAAATGGCGCAAACGGAAGCTCTTGTGCAAAGTATGCAAGGGAGGCATGGAGATACCGATGAACACTAACATCTGAATACAATTATTAACGACCAAAAAGACTTACAGTCAAAATGACCAAAATCTATAAGCTTTCTATATAAAAAAAATGTATCCTTATATGTAAATGGACAATTGAATATAATAAAAAGCACTTATTATTAATATTATTCCTAAGTTCTGATTTAATTTACTCATTTTTCCATTCTAGAATTCAAGAAGTAACACAACATCCGAGCATAAAAATATACCTTTCTTCATTCGCAAAAGGACCTTATTTGATCAGGTAATATTTTTCCCAATATTTTTAACCGACTTGAAAAAAGGAGGAGGTTTTCAATTCGACTGATTTTTTTTTTTTTTTTTGTCTTATACCTTTTAGTGGATTTTATTTTATCTTTGAGTTATTATTTTATTTGTTGCATTTAATTTCTTTCAAGTCGGTTTTATTTTTTTTTTTATAAAAATTATTACTTTTATATATGCAACCTTTTTTTTTTTTTTTTTTTTTATCGTGGGGGAAATGCTTTTACGCACGCACTTGGCGAGAGGGACTAACCCCTCTAGGAGGGACTACCCAATAAAACCCCACACTTTCAACCTTCTCCCCCCCCGGAAACCGCCAAAAGCATTACCTCGGGGATATATGCAACCTTAGACCATATAAGATATAGACACGCCCTCTGCCACTCTCCACACAGAGTGAAGTGAGGCCAACATCAACTCGGGCACGTGACGTCATCAGCAGGCAAGAACAACGAGAATAGCATGGGCGCTATAGGAATTATTATACATTGAGATAAATTTATCGTAGTTTAGATTATTTATTTTGGATTCCAATAATCGCAAATTAATATTAAATTAATATACCAAAATATTTTTTTTTTTTTTTAACAAAATGTTTTATTTAAATTACATATTTTACAATAATTCGGGCATCGAGCAACACTCCTTCCCATGTCCATACAGGGGCGTGCTGGCTGGCACGGGGCGGCCCTGGATATGCGACACAATTTCAGCCCACTTATTTTTTTTTTAATTTGTTAATAATGCTTATTTATTCATTTCATGAAATACCACAGAAACAGTATTGGTGTTTGTAAACTAGTCGTTAAAAAAAGAAAAATCTGTGTTTTGAAAATATCAGACGAAAGATTATTTCAATTAGATGCTATGTATAGGCGGTCGATTCTATAATCAAAATTTAATAATCAACATTGAGCAAACGTGTTATTTAATAGCGACATAAATCTATGTAAGATCTAACACAGCAGGTAAATGTTACTTACATTCAGTGGCGTAATTTTCTTCTGGGAGGGGTCTATTATTGAAAAAATACAAAAATTTAATATATCTTATATTTTTTTTAATATACATTATACAGGTTTTTTCATTAAGAGCAGTCGAACTTTAAAATAAAATAAAAAAAAAAACCTCTTTAAGTGATATTGCCACAATTTTTATTTTATTTTAAAGAATATTCGATGACATTATGTTTGGAATATAATTTCAGCCAAATGGCCGCCGCGACTCCGTGTAGGTGGTGTATCCCGGTGGACCAATTTCGGATATCGTTTTTTTTTTTTTTATAATGATACTGATACAAGAAGAAGTTGCACCAAGAAGGTACAACCTCTGTAGTCCGTGGTGGACCCTTGTAACGTGAAGATAAGGGGAGATTTAGGGATTGGGTAGCAGTCGAAGGTATCTGTGGATGCTGGTCTTGAAAGATTGAAGGTTAGAAGTTGCTGGAAAGACGGTCGGGGGAAGAGAGTTCCACTCTCTAGATGTCATAGGGATAAGTGAATTGGCGAATGCGTTTGCTCTTAGCATAAACATATAATAAGAGTAATTAAAAAAGTGGAAAAATATAATAATAAAATACAATATTACCTACCATATATTTATATATTTCAAATAACAAATAAAAAATTCTTAGAGCTTTGGGGGGGGGGGGATCCAGACCCCATGGACCCCCTGAAAATACGCCTCTGTTTACATTAACACAGGACGTCTCGTGATAGATGCTTTCGTAATAATTCACTTTGTTTGACCACTTTGTCAATAATCTCATCACTGTCCAATACACTCAAAAATTTTTTTCAACAGACATCAAAATAAAAGCTTCCAAATGTTCATCAGATAAAGGATTTCTTAACCTATTTTTTATAAACTTTAGGACTGAAAATGATCTCTCACATGACACTTGTGTTACCGGGAGGGTTAAAAGATATTTATACGCCACAGTTAAATGTTTGTATGCTTTGCTATACAAATTGTATTGCATGAGAAATTTAAAGCAGCAAATGACGCATTCTCTGCAGTTCTTGCACTTTATTTCCTGATTCTGATTTTTTAATTTCAGATCTTTCGTCACTTGAGTCTGAGCCTGAGTCACTATCGGTAAAGTCTTCTTCTTTAAAATACACAGCTTCTTCTTCGGCAGATTTCTTCAAGTTTTCCCAGCTATGCGCAAAATGTATTAACTCTTTTTGCAGAAGATCTATTGTAATATTTGGATCAATCTTCACTAATTTGTTAGAAAGAACATGAAATGCAACATCTGGCAGCTTCCCATTTTTTATTGCAGGAAAAGCAGCTGGAGATAAAAATGACAGATCGATGTATAAGTCCTTGTTTTTATCAAATCGGGTGTTCATTCTTTCTACAATGGTGTCCATAATTGCAGTGTATACTGTGGTGGGCAGCGGCCCACCGGGCATTTGCCCGGTGTCCCGGCGGGCCAGCATGCCCCTGTCCATATATACAACAATATATTTTATTATTTTAATTAATTGTAGGTTACCAAAATATTTATTAATTTCGAATGCTAAATCAAGTAAATAATTATTCCTTTTAAATACAGTTTTTTGAATCAATTGAGGGAACATTCAACCAAGTTCATCATTTGATTTTACCAAATATTTTGTCAGTATAAAAATCGTAATTAAAGTAAGTCGAAAAAAATTCGCAATATCATATTTATTAATGAAAAATATTTGAAAAATTGAGTTTTGAGAATTCGATATATTTAGGGGTTGAGC
The DNA here is from genome assembly GCA_024734495.1 of Forficula auricularia. Classification (NCBI taxonomy): domain Eukaryota; kingdom Metazoa; phylum Arthropoda; class Insecta; order Dermaptera; family Forficulidae; genus Forficula; species Forficula auricularia. The sequence continues at coordinate 485,247 of JALMQS010000124.1, forward strand.
CCATCATCAGGAGTCAAAGAAAACTGAGTTTGGGCTCACCCCCGAAATATATCGAATTCAAAACTCAATTTTGTTTTATTTCTTTTTTTGTGAAACCTACCTCGCATCTTGCTCAAGTTTTATTATTATAATAAAATCATTGATTACTAAACAAAATCATTTTAGTAAATTTACTCCTTATCCTGTTCGAATCTGTGTTTAAACATTCTCCTTGGTGTTATAATCTTATGTTACAATAATAAAAACTAATCATTTTAATCAAATTAATGATATGATTTGATTCAATATCATTATCGTACATATGTTCTTTGTATGCTTCAAATACCGAGTCCCGAACATTACCCATAATAGATATTATTAATTTGGTCATTAAATTTTTAAATAATAAATTAAATAAATTAAATACATCGAATTCTCAAAACTCAATTTTTCAAATATTTTTCATTAATAAATATGATATTGCGAATTTTTTTCGACTTACTTTAATTACGATTTTTATACTGACAAAATATTTGGTAAAATCAAATGATGAACTTGGTTGAATGTTCCCTCAATTGATTCAAAAAACTGTATTTAAAAGGAATAATTATTTACTTGATTTAGCATTCGAAATTAATAAATATTTTTGTAACCTACAATTGATTAAAATAATAAAATATATTGTTGTATATATATGGACATGGGAAGGGAGTGTTGCTCGTTGCCCGAATTATTCTAAAATATGTAATTTAAATAAAACATTTTGTTAAAAAAATAATTAAATATTTTGGTATATTAATTTAATATTAATTTGCGATTATTGGAATCCAAAATAAATAATCTAAACTACGAAAAATTTATCTCAATGTATAATAATTCCTATAGCGCCCATGCTATTCTCGTTGTTTCTGCCTGCTGATGACGTCACGTTCTCGAGTTGATGTTGGCCTCACCAAATCGACACCAGGGCGTGTCTATATCTTATATGGTCTAAGTATGCAACTATGTTTTTAAGTAAGGTTTTGTTTCACTTCATTCATTAATTTTTCTTGTAAAAGTAAATTGTATTCTTTTAATTTTTCTTGTAAAAGAAGAAAATTTAATCCTGGTGGCGTCTACTACGCTATGGCTTCAATCTTCGTCTACAAGAGTCAGTAATCTATCAGTTATATTTATAATCGAAAAATTTTAGTTTGCCGAGAGTAAGGAGTTCCAGCAAGGCCTCGCTCCGTTGAAAACTCTCCAGTGAATTCCGGCGCACCCACGCCTCTTCAAGGTGAGATATTTTCATTCTTTTTGAATTTTCTTTATTCTACCCATTCTTTATTTATAAACATATTTACATCACAGTTTAAAAAATAAATTATCTCAATATTAATTTTTCGAATTTTTTTACTTTTTCAAAATCATCACTATACGTTAAACATTTAATAGCTCAGATTATAAATGATATATACCGGGTGAGTTTTTTATCATGAGACAGTCTTATAACTCAAAAACAGTGCTTTATATGGAAAAAGTTTGTTTATATTGAGGGGGAAACTAAACTATGCTATTGTTTGTCGACGTAGAACAATCTTTCAAGGGTATTTCAATGTCAAGTTCTGTTTTTTAAATGGAACCCTATATTTTTCTATACGTCTACTTAATCTACAAAAAAAACTGAACAACTTTCATAAGAACTATTTTTTTATACGTCATCAAATAAACGAAATACATGAATCAATTAGATCTCAAAAAATCTTAATAATTATTTTTAACAATTATTTAACTTAATTATCAAAAAATAATGATTAAATAATTAATTATTAAATAAATAATCATTAAATCGAAAAGTCACAACAATGAAAATATATGTTTATAATGATATTAAAACTTCGTTATACTCGTTTAAGAGATTATTTTCTACTTAATAGAACTAGTTAAAATTCTTGACTTTAAAAAAGTTTTTTCTCGTTTCAATCCAGTAGATAGTTATATTGTATTACCATAAGAATGGAGCATTTTTTGTTGAAGACAGAATTGAAATGGTCTCAATTTATGCGGTGATTTTGGAAGAAGTGTTATGGGGCTGCTATTGAAATGGATCCCGAGCGATTTCCTTATAGAAATACACCCTCACGATCTTCATTTTATCGTGTTGTAAATCTGTTAAAAAAACAGGAAGTGTAAAGGCTCAGGCCAAAATAACGTAATTGGAACTGGAATTCATGATTCCGCGACATTTCATCCCCCGACAAAATATCCCAAGGACAAAATATCTCCCGACAAAATATCTCATGACAAAATAATCCTTCCCCGCGTGAATCTTATGAGTAATGCAAATCGATTCCGGTTCGGTTAATATATATTCAGTTCGGCTCGGTTGGCGTCAGCCAACCGAACCGTCTAAATGCCAGCCCGAAAAGGAGCTATACGAACCCAACCGAGCCGAACTGAATATATATTAACCGAACCTCCGAAAGTTTAGTCCGGGTGGGGTGTGTTTCGGGCTCCCGTTTTTTCTTCTTATCAAACACACATTGAAAACCGAACCAGCCAATCGTCGGGCGGGGTGTGTTTGGGGCTCCCATTTTTTTCCTAATAAAACACACATTGAAAACCGAACAGCCAATCGTCGGTCCGGGTGTGTTTCGGGCTCCCATTTTTACTTTATCCAATGCGAAGCATGGGGAAAGTATTGTAATCGGTCTCGCGGCAAGCGCGACTTCAAAGGGTCCTCAGGTAAAGACTACGGAACCCATGAACTCAATTAAAGTCACAAATTGTAGTATTCAATTAAGTTGAATTTTAGCACGTGACGGTTTTGCCAAAAATTGCATGGGGTCTCGTCGAGAGGCCAAAAAGTGCCATTTTTTTACTTTATCCAATGCGAAGCATGGGAGAAAGTATTGGAATCGCTCTCGCGGCAAGCGCGACTTCAAAGGGTCCTCAGGTAAAGACTACGGAACCCATGGACTCAATTAAGGTCACAAATTGAAGTATTCAATGAGATTGAATTTTAGCATGTGACGGTTTTGTCAAAAATTACCTGGGATCTCGCCGAGAGGCCAAAAAGTGCCATTTTTTTTGGAAGTGCGTGCGGATGGATGGATGGATGTATGTGTGTGTGTTATCGTTTTTTTCGTCCACGAATTTTTCCACACCGTTTCACCGAATGAATTGAAATTGAAAACCTACCAGTATTTTAACAAAATGAAGCGCTGATTAGTTTTTGGTACATATCGGTCCACAAACATTAGTACTTTATTTCAGTACTTTTTTAGTTTTTTCTAAATATCTTAAAAATGACTTAACCAATTTTGATGAAATTTAATATCCTAATTAAGTACCTTGGGAACCACAAAAAAGGTTAAATAAAGTTTTTAGTAAAATTATATTTTAAAGTACTTTACTCTAGAACATATTAATATTTCAAATGAATTTGGATAAAGTTTAGCAACGATCCGTTGCAGTTTATTTTGGAAGTGCGTGGGATGGATGGATGGATGGATGAATGGATGTTATCGTTTTTTTCGTCCACGATTTTTTCCACACCGTTGCACTGATTGAATTGAAATTGAAAACCTACGATTAGTTTAACAAAATGAAGCGCTGATTAGTTTTTGGTACATATCGGCCCACAAACATTAGTACTTTATTTCAGTACTTTTTTAGTTTTTTCTAAATATCTTAAACATGACTTAACCAATTTTGATGAAATTTGATATCCTAATTAACTACCTTGGGGACCACAAAAAAGGTTAAATAAAGTTTTTAGTAAAATTATATTATAAAGTAATTTACTCAAGAGTAAGATTATACCTTTTTTTTAAACTATTTAAAATTTATTCATTTGATCGTTTTAATATAGCTCATTTAACCTTGCTTAAGTAAGAATGGATAGGCTTTCTCTGTGAAATGCTAAAAATTTGGGAGGAAATTTTTATAAGTAACCATAGTAACTGCGTTGTTTTCTTATCCGTTACCTTTGCTGAAGACATAGAGGAATCGAGTTAAAATCTAAAATAGCGATTGAGTCTCATCTAGTACTTGAAGAATAACCATTCTATATTGGATTTTTGACGTTTCCGTTTTTATTGGTAACCATTGCTGAAGACATAGAGGAATCGAGTTAAAATCAAAAATATCGATTTATTCTCATCTAGTACTTGAAGAATAAGCATTCTATATTGGATTTTTGAAGTTTCGGCTTTTATTGGTTATGGTTTATTGTAACTCATTCTCTCTGTATTATCAGCTGCACCTTGATTTGACTTACGATAAATCCCAGATTATCGAAAATTCCTTAATTAAGATTTTCTGACGACAACGGTATACATACCTTCAAATACAGCACATTGCACGGGGATCGTCGATTACGAAACAAGTTCCTCCAAACAGGCTGTAATACCGCCATTTTCTTTTAGTTTCAAGTCCTTAACTTTTACTACTAAAAATTCTTTTCACATTGAATAACGGGGTATCTAATCCCTTTTTCTTATCAATGCTTTCAAGGTTCAAACTTCTCAAATTAACGAAACCATTTCAATTTCATCCGTCCCTTTCCGATTTTATTGATTATTACTACTTCTACCTTTTCCTTCCGTATGAATTGAGTTGGTTCCTACGTATAACCGCGGCAGCTGGCACGCCTTAAGCCAAACCTAACAACGTTTGCTTTTTCTAACTTTCGTTAAATATAAAAAAAAACTACTTACTGCGATTTTATAATTGATATAATCAAACTTCTAGTTTAAATTTCCCCACCCTTCAGTGGCATGTAAAACAACGATAAACCCAATTTTTCAACCAAAACTAAATTGTAACTTACTAGTGTTTCTTTGTTATTTTGGACCCACTCAACTATTTTATGATAAATACATTTTCAAATAACTTAAAATTTTCAAGATCAAAAAAGAAATGATTTTATTTATAATTTAGGAAAAAAAACATTGTAAGACACCACCCCTCGAAAGGATTCTCCTCCTCCGAGCCCGTCACCCCCCCCCCCCATCCTACATTAAATTTTTAAAATCTATATATACATACAAGTTCATTAAATTAAAGATTTAGAAGTATTAGGTATAGACATTATAAAATAGAATTTATAATACCTTTATAAATTATAAAATATTTTAAAATAATTTTTTTTTTATAATGATAAATATAATTTATATGGAAATATTCATAAACTATTATATTTCAGCAAACCAATTAAGTGTATTTATTATAATAAAGAAAATGTATGTTTTTATTGTTCAATAAATTTTTAATTGATTTATATACGCAGGGTGTGGGAAACTGGAAAATGGCCGGATGACTGGGTGAGTTCGGTTTTTGTCCCAATACACAAGAAAGGACCCAAAAACATTTGTGGTAATTACAGGCTTATTGATCTGATACCTCATGCAAGTAAAGTAATGTTGTCTATCATCCATGAAAGGCTTAAGTACTACGTTGATTGGCAAATCCCACCTAACCAGACGGGTTTCGTTAAAGGTAAAGGAACCCGCGAACAAATATTGAACAAAAGACTCATAATTGAAAAAGCAAGGGAGTTCTATATTCCAGTTTATTTTGCTTTGTAGATTACTGCAAAGCATTTGACAGCCTTCAATGGCCAAAACTTTGGGAGATTTTAGGAAAAATGGGGGGTCCCACAATATCTGATTTTATTAATAAAGGAGTCTATACGACAACAAGTCTGGTGTGGTCCAGATTGAAAACAGTCTATCAGATGAGTTTAGCATAGGCAGAGGGGTGCGTCAGGGTTGTATTTTGTCGCCTACTCTCTTCAACATACGAGGTATGCTCAAAAGAAAAGGTGAATTTTCAATTTTCGCGGGCTGTGTAGATTCGATTATCGAATTTTTTTGTTATGTTGGTACACATGTGTTAGTCATATGTTGGCATTATCAGCCCATTTGGATTAGTAGTTTGTTGTTGACAACTGAAAGGTTAGTCACGTTTGTGTGTGTTCTTCGATTTTTGACTTTTGAAAAAAATGGATCAAAGAATATGTATTAAATTTTGCGTTAAAAATGGAATAAAGTGCTCCAAGGCACTTGAAATGTTGACTGTGGCATTCGGCGAGTCCACTTTATCTCAAAAAAGTGTTTATAAGTGGTACAAGCGCTTTACAGAAGGCCGAGAAGATGTTGATGACGATGAGCGTCCTGGAGTTGCAACCACGTCAACAAGTGAAGAAAACATTGAAACAGTGAAAAAAATTGTTTTGGAAAATCGTCGAATCACTATTAGGGAAGTTGCAGAGGATGTTGGCATATCAATCGGCTCATGCCATGCAATTTTCTCGAATGTTTTGGGCATGAAACGTGTGGCAGCGAAGTTTGTTCCAAAATTGCTAAATTTTGAGCAAAAGCAACGTCGCATTAGTATCGCTCAGGAGTTGTTGAATGACGTCAACGACGATCCAGGTTTGCTCAAAAGGGTCATAACTGGTGACGAAACGTGGGTATATGGTTATGACGTCGAAATCAAGGTCCAATCATCCCAATGGAAGCGGCCAGATGAGCCAAAACCGAAAAAAGCACGCCAAATGTGAAGGTTTTGCTCACTGTTTTCTTCGATTACAATGGCGTGGTGCATCATGAGTTCTTGCCAACAGGTCGTACGGTTAATAAGGAATACTACAAGGAAGTTATGCAACGTTTGCGTGAAGCAATACGGCTCAAACGATCGGAATTGTGGAAAAAAATCATGGATTCTGCATCACGATAATGCACCAGCTCACACATCAATGCTTGTTCGTGATTTTTTGGCCAAAAACAACACCCTAACCATGCCTCAACCACCTTATTCACCAGATTTGGCTCCCTGCGACTTTTTCCTATTCCCAAAACTGAAGAGACCAATGAAAGGAAAGCGTTTTGCCACAATTGATGAGATAAAGTCAGAATCGAAGAACGAGCTCATGGCCATACCGAAAAGCGCATTTCAGAAGTGCTTCGAGGATTGGAAGAAGCGCTGGCATAAGTGCATTATATCTGAGGGGGATTACTTTGAAGGGGACAAAATAGATATTGATGAATAAATAAATACTTTTCAAAAAAATTCAAACTTCACCTTTTCTTTCGAACAGACCTCGTATATGCAGAATATGTCATACGGATGGTCTTGGAGGGATGGAATGGTGGCGTCTCTGTGGAGGGTGTGAAATTGACTAACTTGAGATATGCAGATGATACAGCCCTGCTTGCAAACTCGGAAGAAGAATTAGTCCAGCTCCTTGGGAGACTTGAAAAAGTAAGCAGAGAGTATGGGCTGGAGATAAATCATACTAAAACTAAGATCATGATTATCGACCGAGCTAATAACAACATGTCCAACATTAGAAGAATCGATGGTTACGATGTGGTCGATCACTTCATATAGGTATCTTGGGCCCATGATAACCAACAAGGGCCGATGTGACGATGAAATCAACAGGCGTGTTCAGATGGGGAGATCTGTAATGACGAAACTAAAAAAATTTGGCAGGATAACAGCCTAACTATCAACACTAAAAAACTAATAGTTAAATCACTGGTCTTTCCTGTCATGCTATATGCGTCAGAAACAAGGACAGTGAAGAAGGTCAACCGCAGAAAAATTGATGCCTTCGAGCTATGGTGCTGGAGGCGAATGTTACGTATTCCCTGGACAGCGCGGCGAACAAACGTCTCGATTCTTAAGCAAGTACGGGCTGACCAGCGTCTGTCAAGTATTGTGCTCACAAGGGTTATGAGATACTTTGGCCATCTTACTCGTGCCAGTGATGGGTTGGAGCGGATCGTGATCCAGAGAAGAGTTGAGGGTTCACCGAGAAGGGGCAGATCTCCGGTCAGATGGACCGATTAAATAAGGGAGGGGACCGGCGCGAGCTTCCAGGGTGCTTCGACGGTGGCCCGCACTCGTTCCAAATGGAGAGCGGTGATCCGCAAAATAAAATCTGTGGGCGTGTGGAGTCAATAGGGTCACGTAACTTCTGCAAAGAAGAATGCGACTTCGAAGAAGAAGGGCAGTGACCTGATAATAAGTTTTAACTTTCGCGTTCATCTAACGTTAACATATATATATAGGGGGGCAAGAGGGCAGCTGCCTCAATAATTCAATACGTTAATGTTGAAGTGCTCAAAGTTGCTGGGAAATAAATAAATGTTATAATTTATTAAATATAAAATAAAATTATTTTTATTTACTTATCCACCCGTACCTTCAGTGAATAATTTTGATTGCTGCTGCTATCTGCACCAAAAGAAGAAACTTTTAACTAAAACAAAAAAAATTACCTGGCAGCGCTCGTTCCGCCAGGTGCTTTCTCTAAAATAAAAGGTTTAATAATATTCACAGGGAGTCTCAATAGAGAGGACAACATAGAACTGGCCCATGGAAAATTTTTAAAGTCTCTGTATTTTTTGTATGGGTCTACTCCCTAGCTTCATTATCTAAAAAAAAAAAATTTAACAAAAAAGGGTAATCACGTTTTTAAGAGGGTCCTAAAATGGCTATATAAAATTATTTTAATGCCTGAATATAGATTGCCCAAAATAGGTTACCAAAAGAATATTTACCCTTAGTAAGGATCAGAATCATTCATTCGATTAAAACTAGGCCTTTCAAATGAAAAAGTTTTTCACTATTTTGAATAAAACAGAAATTTGGCTTAGACTAGACCCAGAAGAAATTCGGGATAGCATATAAAAACTTAATAGGGGAACTGGAGGTTTATTATTTTAGCGAGGATCATAACATGAATGGTAAATTTTTTCTTTTCCTCTCTTAATAAATTAATAGATTTTGATCAGGGGGGAATCCTAGAAATGAAGGCCCTCATTCGGATGATGAGAATTTTTCATCAGGCTAAAATGGGTAATACAAAACACTGTATTTTTGGCTGAATGGATCTGGGCACAGGATAAACCCTGAAATGGTGTGCTTCGTCTGTAATAAATATGAAAATGAAGATGCTTGCTTTTTATAATATGTTTTATGTGTATGTATTCACTAATTTATTTTTTCTCAATTCTAGTATTGAATTATTCAATTCTATATTTACGATAAATAAATCTAAAACAAAAACATAAATATGAAAAAGGGGTCAAGTTCGGTACAAACGGCTTCGCCGACAAAAGAGTTGAGATCTTAACGTGTACCATAGCAGTTGCTTAAATCATAACTATAGAAATAAACAACGTTCTTCAATTGATTTAAAAGAAAATTTGTTACGTTCTTTGATATTAAATTTATAACTTGGCAAAAGTTATAATAGTCAATAACTTATGTTTAACGTCATGATATTTAATACAAGCTTAAAATTTAGCTTTGCTAGTTGTTCTATTTTATTCTACAAACAATTTAGTTGGATATAAAACTTGTTAAGTTATAAATTTAATATCAAAGAACGTAACAAATTTTCTTTTAAATCAATTGAAGATCGTTGTTCATCCCTATAGCTATGATTTAAGCAACTGTTATGGAACTTGGTACCCGATTAGATTTCAACACTTTTGTCGGCGAAGCCGTTTGTACCGAACTTGGCCCCTTTTTCACATTTATGTTTTTGGACAGATATCATTAATTTTTGAAAAGTTTTATCTTTTAATTTATCTAAATAATTACATTTTAACATTTATATTAATAATGATTAAATATATCTCATAAAATTTCTGTTAAAAACCCGGTCGGGTTTTCATACATTTCACCTCTTCATTTAGGGCCACGAAGAAGGGAAAGTTTCGGTTTTTCAATTTTCTCTTTTATTAATGTTCCAGGCTTTACCAGTATGCCAAATTTCAGAATTCTAGCTTGATTGTATTTTCACTTATATGTTAATTAAGGCTATAATAAATTGCACGCCTTCATTTAAGGTCCTGAAAAAGTTTATTTTTTCTCAATCCTTTTGTATTGAATTATTCAATTCTATATTTACGATAAATAAATAATAATAATAATACGACAAAAATAATATATAATTTTATTTACTCTAAGAAGACACCTAAAAGATGAAAAGATCAGAGTGCTTTATTTTATTTCTATCTCTTTTCACTATTAGGATTTTTTTTTTATTGGAGCTAATTTTTATTTTGAATTTCGAACAACTTTGGAAATTTTTATATCTTGTGGCTACGTTCGTAGAATAAGAAATGGTTGCTACATTCACGGACACGATCTCAGAATTGTAACTTGCTCCTCCTCGCCAGAGATTCACTTTTGATTCTTTTTCATCCTATTTTTTTATTTTTTTTATTTAATTTTGCTAAAATAAACGTTTTGTTTTATTCTGATACTAGAGGTTTTCACTAAGTAAGAAAGTTACGATATTTATTTTTCATTAGTGTGGTTGCTGGTTTCCATCAAGGTATTAGGGAATTCCCAATATATATATAACTAGCTGACGACCGGGCCTTCGGCCCAGCGTCACTAACCCCGGCGGGGAGCGTCTCGTTCATACCAATTTAATAATTGAAATTTAAAATCTTACTGTAAGTATCGAAAGAATGTGCTGAATGAAATTGATTCAAAAATAAGGAAGAATAAGGAAAGATTTATTTAACACATTGCCTAAGCACGATCACTATCTGACCAATCAGAATCGTTCTAATAATTTAACGCTTTGGCATTGGCTATGCACTGGCCAATCAGATCGTTTCCACATACATATATATCCACATACTTTTTCTATTTTATATATATATATAGATATAGATAGATAGATATAGATAGATAGATAGATAGATATATTAGATTTATTTAAAAAAAATAGATAAAATAATCTAAAATATATTCTGGAATGAAAATTACATCTTGTGTGGATTCCAATCTTGGGAACCTCCTTATGTGTTAATTTACTTTTATTTCTGATGAAAGAGTTTCACTTGAAATGGAATGTATTAACAACTAATATTTAAATTTTTTTTTTTTTTTAAAGTTCCAGAACAACATTAATGTCTTTGATGAATAAAGAGGAATTGTTAAAAGAAATTGGCAAATATCCGAATTCATTTTCATGGCGAAAAGAACCATTTATTTACAGTATTGAAAAACCAGTCATAATTAAATATCTTGAACATGAAGAGACGAAGAACTTTACATTTTATACATTTAATTTCACTTTAATATTATTCAATGAACATGTTAAGGATAATGAATTATCTGATGCGCAAGACCTGATTCTGAAATTAGAGAAGATATTAGATTGCTTTAACGAAGGAAAGACTGAAAATAACCAAGAAAACTGGAAATTCCGGAAGGCATATCTATTCGTTTTCGAAATGTGCAAATGCCATTTAAATATAATGAATAATGAAATAGAAAAAGCGAATAATATTCTGCAATTCTCATTGGAAGATGTGGATTTAGAAGTATGTTCCACCAAAGCTGCCTTAATGGCCATGGAAGCCCAGTACTTAATGGACTACCAATGCAAAGATTATCCAAGAATGATCGACTTATTAGAAAGAGCAATTAATTTAGAACCGAATCAGGACTTCTGGTATTATACACTGGGCAAAATCTTTGCACGTCGGCGGCGTATAATATCCAGATTCACACTAGCTGAAGATAAAGAAATTCAATCTTTAGAAAAAGCGTATGAATTGAAAAAATCCGCTAGGTATGGGGCATTGTTAGCACAATCATTGGCTGAAAATAGGAAAACTCTTTTTGGGACATGAAAGAAAAAAATGCATTAACATTCGCAAATAAACGAAAACTCAATAGGATTAATGCAAGATGTCTCGAGATCGTCAAGTAAGTAATTTGAAAATTTTATATTACCATTTAAATCAGTGGTTCCTAACCTTTTAAGTTTCATTACTCATCTGACTAAGCAAGTAATGTGTCTTTACCACTTTTAAAAAAATATCCATCCTCGCCTCGCCCTGTCCCTTATACCAGAAAAATTGAATCCGTTACCATCAACAATAAGGAATATCTAATACATTTTGGGATTTCATTTACTAAACTTTTCCTCCAGAATGAGTAATTTATTTAAATAAAAATAATCCAATTACAATTTGTTTTAATATTCTATGGAAAAATGAAATAATTCTTATCTTATTTTTTTCTATTTTATTTTTAGAGAAACCATTGAGCTAAATCAAAATGAAAATGATGAATGTGAAGTAAAAACCCGATGTGCAATAACTTTAATTAACCTGCCCTATCCATACAGAGATAGGCAACTTGCCAAAGAATATTTATTGAGAGCAAAAGAATTAAACCCCAAAAAGTGGATGATTTATGAAAAGTTAGGTCAACTTTATAAATTGGAAGGCAAATTAGAAGAAGCCAAAAAGTGAGTATACTATATAATATTCATCTAGATTAATTTGTAACAACGCTTAGAGAAATTTCTCTAAAAAAATTACGCTCTTGCCTAGAATCGAACCGACGAACTCTTGAACTATAGTCATTGGCTCTACCGATTACTCCATTGCGACATTAATATTTCTATCTTGATTTCTCTTACTAAAACTAGATATTTTTGATTTGGACTTTGTGTCGAGATAATATTGTATTCATTTGAACTCGAATGAAAATGAAAAAACACCAATAGATTTTAAATTAAGAGACATTAAATATATATTAATTAACGAGGCAAATTTGAGATATAATTGTCAGCGCGGCTCCAATCGATTTTCATTAACCAGGCAAATTTGAAATTCTAATTTCTAATTTGGACTCGAATTTTGAAATGAAAGACTCCAATTCATTTTGAATTAAGAAACATTAAATATATTGATCATTATTCCTCCCCCCCCCCCCCTCGCCACTCAAAAGTTAAAGAGGCGAAACTTTTAAGAGACGATGTATTTTCGGTAGTTTACCGGTATACATTTGGAGTGTGGTTTTTTAAGAGGAATAAAATTTTTTGGACCGAGACGCTGCCCGCCAGGGCACTAGCCCGGAGGGCCGAGCTTCGAGGGCGTGCCGAAGGCACGCCCTCGAAGCTCGTTAAAATATATCGAGTCTACCTCCTTGAGGCATAGAGGTGCAATTAATGGTATTAATTTTACCTGTATTTATTATTAATTAAAAAATGTAGCATTTGAAGTAAATTGAACATGAAAAATTTTTAACTTGAATTAAAGATTAAAATTAAAATATCACTCAGATATTCTATATTCGTTAGATTCGCGCTGAATAAGGTTAAGGCTGCATTGCCCTTCCTAGGACTTGGACGAAATATCAGAAAGTTCCTAGCGCTAAGGGAACTCACGCATTTCCTTGAGGCGGCAAACAGTTTTCATGGGGTTTGAGTAAATGTTTTTGTTGCAGAATTTTGTTAAAATAAATTCCGAGATGTTTATCTTCATAAATAAATAGTACATGATATTTATTGGTGATAATTCGGTAAACGAGCGGCATTCCAAATTGTTCTGATTGGGACACAATGGCACAATCTATACTCTAGCGATGGACCTGCCTCTCAAATCGCTATCAATTTCATTTATTCAGAAAAAGTTTGTTTCAAAAATTAAATCTATCCATAATACTTAATTAGCCCTTATAATTTTTTTTTCAAGTTACATCTTAATATGCAAATGATGAGATGTATGAAGAAGGAGATGGAGGTGATTCTAATAATTAAGAGAAGAAAAATTTTATATATGGGACATATCATGAGAGGGAGAAATATCAAATACTGCAAAATATTATGCAAGGAAAAATTATAGGAAAGAGCATCCATAGGGAGGAGTCGAAAATCATGGTTTGGGAACCTGTGAGAATGGTTTGGTTGTAGTAACCACCAACTATTTAGATCTGCGGTCTCAAAAGCAAAAATCGCCAACTGATTGCCAACCTTCGGAACGGAGACGGCACCTAAAGAAGAAGAATATTACTATTAATTAAGAAGAATATGCAAAGATTTTGAACGGTTGTAGCTTATGAGCTGGAATTTGGCACAGAACCTTGTAGCTGCACCTTTATGCCACGTTTTAGTTTTCTAATTTAACTTTTTCACTAATTAATAACTCAAGAAAATTTGAGTAGAGCTTAGCCACCTTTTATAAATTTTCAATGATTATTTTATTTTTTATTTATTTATTTTATTTTTAGCATCTTTTAAATTATCTGCAAATGGTGGATGCTTAGGATCATATATGAAATTATTCCTTATACACTTGGAACAAAAGGAAAAAAACTTTACAGAAATTATTTGTGATTTGAAAAAACTCCTCGAAAACGAAAAATTTGTACGAGATCCGCCAGTAATAAATAATATAAATATAGAAATAGGATTGATTTATTATCTAATTAAAAATAATTTATACGAGGCTGTTAAATTTTGGGAACATCCAATAAAAAATGTTGATAAATTTCCAGTCGTTAAGGTGAGTAATAATATATGTATACATAGTTAATGCTATGTATTTGCCTATACATTTTTAGAATTTTAAAATTAAAGTTTATTTTTTGGTTTTAATTTGTCACTGTTCTTAAGTTGCAAAATTTCGTGATAATGATACGATAAGGGCCAGGGTGGTGCAACCCCTCAGGCCAGGATTTATCGTGAAAAGATGCGGGTCTTAAAAAACTGAAAGATCTAAGATACGGGAAAAACAACGACAAAAAGCAACTTCCAGCTTCATCGGTGTTGAGACTTCGAAAATTGAGTGTTTCATAAAAATTCATAGAAAGAAACAAAGAGGTTGTCCTCTGCTTGATGCAAATAAACATACACACATATATATCTATCTATCTATCTATCTATCTATCTATCTATATATATAAAATAGAAAAGTATGTGGATATATATGTATGTGGAAACGATCTGATTGGCCAGTGCATAGCCAATGCCAAAGCGTTAAATTATTAGAACGATTCTGATTGGTCAGATAGTGATCGTGCTTAGGCAATGTGTTAAATAAATCTTTCCTTATTCTTCCTTATTTTTGAATCAATTTCATTCAGCACATTCTTTCGATACTTACAGTAAGATTTTAAATTTCAATTATTAAATTGGTATGAGACGAGACGCTCCCCGCCAGGGGCTAGGTGACGCCGGGCCGAAGGCCCGGTCGTCAACTAGTATATATATATATCAAATACTAGCTGCAAGGCCGCCTTCAGCTCGCGCCTAGCCAGGCGGCTATAAACCTCCCGCACCATGCACCCGTGCCCCCTCCCCATCCCTACACTGCCCCGACCCCTACGCCCCCTGGACCCCCACTCCATCCACCACGATCACCCCGCTCACCCCCGCACACACCCTCCGTACCCAGTTTTTGCATTTCTAACCTTCTAGTGACCCACAGATTATGTATACAGTTTGCTCCAAGATCAAGAATTTTCATTTTTTGACCCCCCCCCCCCCGCATTTTGGGTGGTTAGTTTTTGCATTTCTAACTCTCTAGAGGCCCACAGATTAGGTATACAAAATTTGGTTGGGTTTCTTCGAAGGGCAAGAATTTACATTTTTCTCTCTCCCCCCTTTTTTGGGTAGTTTTTTGGGGGGAATTTTTTAAAACAAAAGTTGTCAGAAATCACATCCCCTACAACTATGCTCATTACAAAATTTGCCGTAGAGTTAATAATTTACGAGTTATATGCATTAAATTTGCATTGGTGTGACCCCCTCCCCCCAAACCCCCTTTTGGGATCAAAATATCAATACATTATATAGCAATAAACGTATGTTAGAAGACATCTGATCCAAATATGAAATTTCATAATCCATGCAGTCGTTTTTGCGTGAATCGTGAGCAACTTTTCGCGGAACCCACGGAAACAGACAGACAAACAGACAGGAATTTTGTTGAGGGTGTTTTCGTTCATAACTTTGTCTTGAAACGTGTGCAACCAAAATTTGGCGTGATTTGGACCAATGTACGAGACAAAACCTTAATTTTATATATATATATATATATATATATATATATATATATATATATATTATATACTAGTATATGTATATTTGATATAATATATACGTAAATTTGATATAATAATGTGTATGTTTATTTGCATCAAGCAGAGGACAACCTCTTTGTTTCTCTTTATGAATCAACAACTCTGCTACTCTCGGAAAATTCCATCCCTAATCTCGATGCAACTTCGGAATTTAAATTATTATTTCCAATAAAACTTATATCTAATTTCGCCCTTTTTTTTCAGAAATTTAAATTTTTTTTTGGATTTCTAAAAAATCCACTAAACATATTAGAAATTGTCTTTGATGAAATACGTTTATCAATTCAAAATCAAGATTATCAAAACTCCGAAGAGGAAGAATTATATTTAAGAATTCTGAAATTCTTAAAAGTAAATAACCCGGAACTTATAAATAATATTAATTCTCCTCGACGAAGACGAAATGCAATTTTGAATAATAATTGCTCTAATGGTCTATTAAAATTTATTGAGGCTTAGTCGCGAAATAGAAGAGAACCCAGTTGACATGTTGTTTAGGCTGTTGTTAAAAATAGAATAACCACACTATAATTAAATAAAAAATTAAATAAAAAAATTAAATAAAAATTAAATAACAAATTATATTAAATAGACTAAAGATATATACTAACATATATATAGCCTGTCATTCAATAAGTTTATTTAGTTACCTTCTGTATTTCCTGAAGATGGGTTGATAGCCCGAAATATATATATTGAAAAAAGAAAAAAATTTTTTATATCGTTTTTAATTTTAATGTGAAATAAGTGACCCAGTATCCTTAACTCATAGTAAATCCATATTAAATAAAATATCTATTTACTCTTATCTTTATTAAAGATGTTTCACCTTGCACCAACACCACAATCTCTACTGATTAGACTAAAGATAGGTGATTGTATCTTTTCAACAAACAATCCCCGCCTCACTGCGTTTCTTGTAATAAGAGAATGAATGTACACCATCTTTTGATAGAGTGTCCTTTATACAATACCATGAGAGATAGATTTAAAATTCAAGGAAATTTAAAGAATATTTTGGTAGATCCGAAAGAATTTAATAATTTATTTCTATTTTTAAAAGAAACAGGGTTTTTCTCACAAATTTAATATATTATAGTTTTCGATTTATTTTTA
This sequence comes from Forficula auricularia, assembly GCA_024734495.1. Lineage (NCBI taxonomy): Eukaryota > Metazoa > Arthropoda > Insecta > Dermaptera > Forficulidae > Forficula > Forficula auricularia. Next base: position 502,242 of record JALMQS010000124.1, read on the forward strand.
TTATTATTCTGTTTTGGTTGATTTTCTTATTACCTATATGTATTTTTTGTAGATATTTCTCGTGTGTTTTGAATATGAAATATGATTTGTCGGAGGTTTTGTTTTTCTGTTGTTCTCTGTTTGCTATATTGTTGATTTTGATTTTTTGTTGTTGTTTTCTTTGACTTTGGTTTTTGTTTTGCTCCTCTGTTTTTTCTTAATTTCTTAATGTATAGAAGAGTGAATATGGAATTGAAGAAAGAAAAAAGAAGTCAGAAACTCGGTGGCACTAATGACCTTAGTAGTTGATATGCCATGTATTTTGTAAAATAAATAAATAAAAATAATTTTAATTTTAATTAATAATAATTTTAATAATACCTCAAGTATTCCTCCCGTTTGAATTCTGGATTAAAAAAGTAGTTACTTTTTTAGGAAATGTTTATAATTATATTAAAAATAAAATACATTTGCAAGTTGACAGTTATAGATAAAAGATATAACTAAACATAGCCGAGATGATTAATATATTTGTGGCTAGATGGCGCCAACGAACAAGCTAGTAAGCAAGTTTGTATCAAGTTTAGAAACAAACATGATAATTCACTCTTGAATGTATCAAGTTAGAAAAAAACTTAATTATTCCCCCTTGAAACATTCAAGATTGCTGCAAAATTACCACAAACTTATCTTGTCATATTTGAGATGCGAGGTAGGTTTCACAAAAAAATAAATAAAACAAAATTGAGTTTTGAATTCGATATATTTCAGGGGTGAGCCCATCATCAGGAGTCAAAGAAAACCGTTTTCTTTGACTCCTGATGATGGGCTCACCTAAATATATCGAATTCAAAACTCAATTTTGTTTTATTTTTTTTATGTGAAACCTACCTCGCATCTTGCTCAAGTTTTATTATTATATTAAAATGTTTCACCTAGAAACAACACCTAACTCCTTAAAAGTTACGAAAGTTATGAAGCTACTGAGCCCAAAGTTACTGGTTAAGTAACAGAAAAAATTTTGACACCAGAAAGAACTTAATACGAGTATCCATTCTTGAATTATCATCGACATTTGAATCCAGTGAGACAGACAAAAAGACATTTCTAAGCATAACTAAAGCCCAAAATTAGTGAATTAAATATTATGGTTACCCAGCGTGCTGTGATCTCCAACTCAGGTTAGAAGGAGAATCTGACCAAAAACATAAATGAGAAAAAGGGGCCAAGTTCGGTACAAACGACGTTCGACGTCGCCGATAAAAAAGTTGAGATCTAAACGAGTACAAGTTCCATATCAGTTGCTTAAGGAGGTCCTTTCGCTCCAGTTGAGTAGTATCTAATATTTAACAAAATAAGTTAAAATACAAATGAAAAATAATAGAATTAAAAAGCTCAAGCTTGAGTTGTTTGCCATAAATGAATTTAGTCTTTTTGATTTTAAGTCGATTCTTCCACGTTATCAGTAGAGGTTGCCATTAATAGTCAAAACATAAAAAATGGAATGCAATAAAGGTTATTCCGCTAGTATTAGATAAGAATCGATCGTTATTTTTGATTTTAAAAGCAAGAACTTACTCATGTAACTGTATTAGTTTACACAATGGTTA
>JALMQS010000124.1:503930-678706 GCA_024734495.1 Forficula auricularia
GAAAGTTGATTAAGTGAGAGGGTGTAGACGTAGGTGTCTATGCACTCCGGTTTTGAAGGTTTGAAGATTATAGGTGCTGGGAAAGATAGAGGCTGGAAGAGAGTTCCAGTTCCTTGAAGTCATGGGGATATATGTATTGGCGAATGAAGTGGTCCGGCACTTTTCTAGTTTGACCGCGAGAGAGTGTTGGGAGTCGGCAAAACGCGTGCTACGTGCAAAGCATGCTTTGGGGGGAATTATTGATTTTATCTCATCAGAGCACCTGCCGTGATAGTATCTATAGAAAAGGGAAAGGGCAGAGACATCTCTTCGATGAGCCAGCGAGTCGAGGGAGTCGGTGAGGGTAGAATCGTCAATTAGCCTGACGGCTCGTTTCTGAATTGCATCCAGGGTAGCAAGAGAGTATTTTGAGGCCCCTCTCCACAGATGAGAGCCGTATTCGAGACAGGGGCGGATTTGGGCCTTGTAGATGGTGAGAAGTTGTGGGGGTTTGTAAAATCGCTTGGACCTGAATAAGAAGCCAATCTTCCTTGCTGCAGATTTCGCCACAGAGGAGATGTGTTCATTCCAAGACAGGTCAGATGCGACAGAGACGCCCAACATGGATAGGCTGTCACACATTTTTAGGGTATTCGAATCGAAGTGAATATCAGGAAATCTCTATTTTCGCGCCTAGAAATTAGACAACATTGAGTCTTGTTTGAATTAAAGTTAACTAAATTTTGAGAGCCCCATTTATTCAGTTTGTCTAGGTCGAGAGTAATTGAGGAGGCAATATTGATTCGATTATTCGGGAGAGAGGGTTTGCCGTGTAGAGTGCTATCGTCGGCGTAACAATGAGTGGGGTTTGCCGTTTGATCAATAAGGTCGTTTATATAAATAAGGAAGAGTGTGGAGGAGATTACAGAGCCTTGGGGAACACCAGAGTTTGTGGAGAACGATTCAGATGATGTTCCATCCACCACAACTTTTATACTTCGGTTTGTCAGAAAGCTTTCTATCCATTTGCGAAGTGTTGGTGTGAATCCAAAGGCTGGCAGTTTGGCAAGAAGATTTTGTGCCAAACCTGGTCAAAAGCTTTGGAGATATCAAGGGCTACAGCGAGGGTTTCTTTTCCGGCCTCTAGAGTATTGTTGAAGGTGTGGGTGACATAGGTTAAGATGTCGCCTGTGGAACGATTTTGTCTGAATCCATATTGCCTATCGTGAATTAATTTATTGTTTTCTAAGTGATGAAGGACGTGTTGGTTTATGACTAATTCCATTATTTTGGAAAGAACAGAGGTGATCGAGATAGGCCTGTAATTAGAGATTTGTGATGTGTCTCCTTTTTAGGAATAGGTGTGATCTCTGGCTATTTTCCAGCTTTTGGGGAATATGCCCGATTCGTAAGAGAGTTGGAATAGCTTGGATAAGATAGGGGCAAGTTCAGAGGCGCATTTTTTAATGAGAATTGGTGGGATGTTATCCGGGCCAGCGGCGGATTTGGAATTTAATTTTATTAATGGCTTTTATGATTATTTGGGGCCTGAAAATTATTTTGCCCATGAGGTTGGTTTGGGGGGTATAATGGGCGGGTTAAGCCCTTTGTCATCTAAAGTGGAGTTAGTTGCGAAATAGGAGGCTAGTGATTCGGCTTTTTCAGCGGTGGGTCGTGGCTACTGAACCATTTGGGTGAAAGAGGGGCGGAAGTGAGGGAGACCCGAAATTTCTATTTATTGCCTTGTGTGACGAGAAAAAGGCCCGTTTTCCATTGGGGCAAGATGCGAGACGGTCAGCTATCCTCTGGTCGAATGACTTCTTTGCCTCAGAGATGATTTTTTTGCATGAGCTTCGCGACTTGGTAAATGCAACTCGGTCACATTCTAGATGTGAAAGTTGCCATTTCTGAAAAGATTTGTTTTTTTCACGGACGGAATCTGCGCATTGTCTACCAAACCAGGGCTTAGAATCCTTGTTCCTTTAATCAATTTTGTAGGGGATATAGGTTTCTAAGCCTATTTGAATTGCCTCGTTAAAGGCGTGCACGGGAATTCAGAAGCGTTTTTAAGCGGTAAAACTCACCCGGTATATACAGACATATAATTTCGATATATATGTGTGTATGTTTATTTGCATCAAGCAGAGAGGTCAACCTCTTTGTTTCTCTATATGAAGTGATCTATCTATTAAAGTAATAATTTCTACATTAATAGATTTTTCACTTTTTTCCTGTTAAGTAGAAAAGCTACCCAAAAGTTGCCCAGAGGCCAGAGGAAAAGTTCATATAATCTAATGTAATGTAATAATATTTATATAATATAGAAATACCAAGGCAATAATTTTCTTTTGTCTGTGTTAAAACTAGAAAAACAACGAGAATACGATATGGTTTTCTCTCTTTTAAAGAAATCAAATAATGAATTATCCGATACTTAAAGATATATAGAAAAATAAATGAAATAATAGTAATTGTTCGCCGGGAAAATGCGTGGGCGTTGACCCGGGCGAAGGCCAGACACCAGTGGACATGCGCATGCGCACAATGCTCTAGTTGGGGGATTCCCAATTCTCTTCCTTTTCATTCAAACGTTACTTTATCTCCACGGCGTGCAATTGCAAGGGTTTTGTTTTTTTCTATGAAATATTTTACATAAACGTAAGTATTTTTTTGACTATTACATTAAAGTATTTAATGTCCCTGGAGTTTAAAAGTTACTAGGTATATAAATGAGTAAAAGGGGGGAATGGGCCACAAAATGTGCTTTTAGAGTTTTTCAAGATCTCTTAATCCAGAAAAGATATCGATCGGGGTTTAGATTGGAAAGGTGAAGCATTGAAAAACAAAAAAAAACAAAACATATTTGAGATTTTTGCTCTATTTGTCCCCGAAAGGGAGATATAGTTATTTTGGGGTAAATTTTTGAAATATTTAAACTGCTCCATCTCCGCGAGTTTTCAAGTTTTAGCATTCATATTTGGTACATAGGTTTATTAATGCTAAATCTCGTGAAGGGTTTTTTTATTTTTTTGAAATTTGACCTCTGAACTGAAAAATGGGGGATTTCGAAAACACAAAAGGCTTCGTATCTTTCTTGCCCTTGGACCAAACTCAACCAAATTTTGTATACATAATCTGTGGACCACTAGAAGGCTAGAAATGCAAAAACTGGATGCGGGGGTGTAATGCAGGGGTGGGGTGCATAGTGTGGTGCTTTCGACGGGCGTCTCCGCTAGCCAGGGGGCTACGCCCCTGAACCCCATTCCACCTCCGCACCCACCCTAGTACCCCACTAAGCACCCTTCACACCATTTCACCCCCACACCTACCTTGGGCCTCGTCGAAGGCAGACGCGGATCCAGACCTCTGATTTGGGGGGGGGGGGGGCGGTTGCCGGTATATAAGATCTACTTTGATCTCGGAAGTGTGTCGCGGTCGAATTGCCCAAGCGGGGAGGGGGGGGGCAGAGCGCCCCCCACCCCCCACACAGAACTTTATTTTCTTGAAATTTAAAATTTAATGTTATAAAATAAATAAATAAATAAACATATAAAATATGTTGATCTCCAATGCTTTGGGGGGGTCCGGGGGCGAAGCCCTCTGGCTAGCAAAAGGCCCGCCAAAGGCGGGACTTAAAGCTAGGATTAAATATAAGTGAGGGGGCAGGTTGTATGGTAAAGTCAAGTGGATGGCCACATCAGAACACGTCAGCTTATTTTCTTTTACAGCAGAACTCCAATGGAGAATTTACTTATCCGCTAGTTAAAGATTCGAATCCTAAAAGATTAAATATGATAATTATGCCTGCCCCCTCGTACAAGTTCGGGATTATTCGCAGTGTTGTTCCGAGTGACGGACAGACACCAGTAGATACTGTTTCACTCTCAGATAAGCAATTCTTTATTTTTAATCAAAACATTCCTTCCTTTCTCTTTTCAGAGTGCAATTTGATTTTGTTTCTTTGGATAAACTATTTTACATAAAAGTAAGTATTTTTTCGTTTATTAATCTCAATATAGTTTAAAATTTACTATCAATAAGTAATAGTGAGTTTAAATAAATGAAAACACTTTTATTTATTTTTTTTTACTTTACCATACAGGGTGTGGTCAAGTATTGTAATCGTGCATGAAAAAAAGTGTTTTTTTGCTTCTTTTTTTCGAAATATCTCAAAAACGGCTGAAACTATTTTGATTAAAAAAATTGAACGAAACCAGGACATTTCGGTCTACAAAAAAGCCCTAATAAGTGAACATTGAAAAAATTATATTTTTCGAGATAATAATTGTTTTGTCAAAATGTCTCATAGTTAGTCTGTCTGTTAGTCTGTTAGTCTGTGTGTTACCAAATTTTTGTGGACGAGGTAGCTCAAAAACTAGTCTGAATATCTAAACCAAATTTCACACGTAGTTTTGGTCCATTGAGATTAAGAGCTGATTAGATTTAGGTGAATATCGACCCAAAATTAAGGGGGGTGGAGGGGGGGTTAAAAATTAAAAATCTAGGCCATTTTAGCAAACTCAACCAAATTTTGTATACACAATCAGTGGGACACCAGAAATCTAAAAATGGAAAAACTAAAAGCCCAAAATGGGGTAGGGTGGTGGGGGTGGGGTGTAGGGTCAAAAAATGAAAATCTTGGCCATATACTAAACTCAACGAAATTTCGTATACATAATCATTGGGACCCCAAAAGTCTAAAAATGCAAAAATTAACCGCCCAAAATGGGGGGGGTGTCAAAAAATGAAAATCTTTGCCCTTGTATCAAACTCAACCAAATTTTGTATACATAATCAGTGGGCCCACAGTAATCTAAAAATGCAAAAACTAACCCCCCCCCCTACATGATTATAAATAATTTTAAATAAATATTAAATATAAGTGAGGGCCCAGGTTGTATGGTAAAGTCAAGTGGATGGCCACACCAAAACACGTCAGCTTATTTACTCATTAAATTGAAAGTTTTTTTTGCCTAGAGTAGCAGAATTTTTATATATTGAAGGAGACAATAAAAGAGTGTGTCTTCTGCTGGAATTATAAATTTTATTTTATAATGTTTATCAATATGAACGAATGTTGGCAAATTGGTGTACGAGTAAACAAATATATACATAATATGTAGACCATTAGAAAGGTAGAAATTCAAAACTGGGTGCAGGGTGGGGTGGATGTGCGAGGTGCAGGAGGTGGGGTGCAGTTGTGGGGGATCCGGGGGTGCGAGGCGCGGGGTGGGGTGGGACAGAGTGGGGGTGTAGTGTTAAGGGCGAGGTGTATGGTTTCGGGAGGGAGGGGGGTCAGGGGTTATCGTGCATCGCTCGGTGGCTCCAGGTACTTTTTGATTTTAAGTCAATATGGACTTCAAATAGCCAGTAATAACTGATTATTAATAAAGGAATAAACAAATTAATATATCAAATTACTTTGGATAAAGTAAGTCTATCAACGATCCGTTGCAGTTTATTATAACTTTGCCCGTAACATAGTATAGCTTCTGCAACAAGTTCTTTCTCGAGATTAAAAATAATAAAAAAATATTTAAGGTCATCCATGACTCAAACAAGTTTATCATTAATTGCAACAAAACATGATATTGCTATCGCATGCTAAGAGATAAAAAAAAAAAATACTGATGAATTTGCAAGTATAAAAAACCAGTAAGCAAAATTTTAATATGATTCAACAACTCTGCTACTCTCGGCAAAATAAAAACATTTCAATTAATTCATAACATTATAATAATTAACCCGAAGGTTTAAATATTATGTACGTGGTGCGTGAAATTTTAGTGGACGCCAATATCTTAAACGTTGCGACTAGGATTAAGATCGTTAGACAAAAGTTATACTCTATTACGGGAAAAGTTAAAATAAACTGCAACGTATCGATGCTAGACTTTATCCAAAGTCATAATATGTTTATTCCTTTATTATTAATTTATAATTTGAAAGTTTATATTGGGAAAATAAGGACAAGTTTTTATGTGTGACTTTTTATTTATCATCAACGTTTTGTCGACTTTGCCGACTTCTTCAGGGCTTCAAATAGTCATGTCACATGTGTGACATGACTATTTGAAGCCCTGACGAAGCGGAAAGTCGACAAAATGTTGGTGACATAAAAAATCACACATACTTGTCCTTATTTAATATAAACTTTCAAATTATAAATTAGATTATGGACGGAAATGATAATAATTTATTATTAATTCAGTTCTCACTGGCTATTTGAAGTCCATTTTGACTTAAAATCAAAAATAACGAACGATTCTTATCTAATACTAGAGGAATAACCTTATTATAATTCTATATTTTTGATGTTTTGTTCATGAGCTATAACAAAGGTGGCCACAATGTGGCTCGCGAGCCGCATGCGGCTCTTCGGTCAATCTCGTGCGGCTCTTGAACCCTTTTGAATAATACTGATTTTAAAAAGTACAAGGTGTGGCATAAAGATCTACCACATTTTGAAGAGGTATAAAAAAATTAAATAATTAAACTAGAAAGAAACTGAATATATTTTTGAAAAGAACATAAAATAAATTTTTTAAAATGTATTTTAAACATTATCAGACAAAACAGGGGGGGAAGGGTCCAAAATGAAAATTACAATGTGGCTCGGGTTGAAACAGTTTTATAAATTTGCGGCTCCCAAAGTTAAGGTTAGTGGCCACCCATGAGCTATAATAAACCAATCAAATTAATAATAAAATTTAATATATAATATACCAGTTGCAGTAAAACCCCGTTTTTAGTAAGAACGGGTTTTTACTAGTTAAAACGTGTTTCACTGAATACCTTTGTGGCAACTAGAATTTACTGATGTTTGTTGAGATCGGTCCAAAGGTCTAGATTCTTCATTTTTGACCTTCAACCTCATTTTGGGTGTTTATTTTCAAAATTTTTTAAACGAAAATTTCAAAAATTACATCATCTACAACTACTACATCCTCTACATTTTCGTTTAAAATTTTTTTGAAAATAAACATCCAAAATGAGGCGGGAGTCTAGAATCTTATTTTTGACCTCCCGCCTCATTTTGGGTGTTTATTTTCAAAAAAAATTTTAAACGAAAATGTAGAGGATTTAATTTTTGAAATTTTTGAAAAATAAACACCCGAAATGAGGTGAAAGGTTAAAAATGAAGTTTCTAGACCTTTGGGCCGAACTCAACAAACATCAGTAAATTCTAGTTGCCAACAAAGGTATTCAGTGAAACGCGTTTTAACTAGTAAGAACCCATCTATATATATATATATATATATATATATATATATATATATATAAATTAAGAGTTTTGTCTGTACATTGGTCCAAATCATGCCAAATTTTGGTTGCACACGTTTCAAGCAAAGTTATGAACGAAAACACCCTCAACAAAATTCCCGTCTGTCTGTATGTATGTTTCCGTCGTTTCCGCGAAAAGTTCCTCACGATTCACGTAAAAACGGCTGAAGGGATTATTATTAAATTTCATATTTGGATCAGATGTCTTCTAACTTTCGTTTATAGTTATATAACGTTTTGATATTTTGACCCCAAAAGGGGGTTTGGGGGACGCACGAATGAAAATTATCAAATAACTCCTAAACTAAATATTAACTCTAAGGCAAATTTTAAAATGAGAAAAGTTTTAGGGGATGTGATTTCTGACAACTTTTGTTTAAAAAAATTTCCCCCAAAAACCACCCAAAAAGGGGGGGGGTCGTTAACTCCTTCTTCATGGTTTAAAATGGACATCGACGGAACCTCCGTGTAGATTAATATTATTTTTAATTGCAATTAAGTTCAAAACTTGGTGGACACGAGCGTTAGAGCGATTCCGCTTCTGCGTCGTTGTCTTGATGACGATGTTGAGGCGGGAGGCCCAAGTTCAGGCCTTGATCGCGCAGAATAAAAATTGACCGCCTAATCTCACTATCACTATAAACTATAGGAATAAGCATCGATGATCGGTGTTTTCTACATTAATGAAAAACAACCGAAAAAATTATTTTTATATATCTTTCTAAATTGATGAATCGGCAAGTTTGATGATATCAAGGTTGTCGATTCTGCACCTTTTGAGCGAGTAACTTACATACGAGTACATACGAGGTTTGTTCAAAAGAAAAAGTGAAGTTTGAATTTTTTTGAAAAGTATTTATTTATTCATCAATATCCATTTTTTGTCCCCTTCAAAGTAATACCCCTCAGATATAATGCACTTATGCCAGCGCTTCTTCTAATCCTCGAAGCACTTGCGACTTTGCTTTTGCTCAAAATTTAGCAATTTTGGAACAAACTTCGCTGTGACACGTTTCATGGCCAAAACATTCGAGAAAATTGCATGACATGAGCCGATTGATATGCTAACATCCTCTGCAACTTCCCTAATAGTGATTCGACGATTTTCCAAAACAATTTTTTTCACTGTTTCAATGTTTTCTGCACTTGTTGACGTGGTTGCAACTCCAGGACGCTCATCGTCATCAACATCTTCTCGGCCTTCTGTAAAGCGCTTGTACCACTTATAAACACTTTTTTGAGACAAAGTGGACTCGCGGAATGTCACAGTCAACATTTCAAGTGCCTTGGAGCACTTTATTCCATTTTTAACGCAAAATTTAATACATATTCTTTGATCCATTTTTTTCAAAAGTCAAAATTCGATGAACACACACAAATGTGACTAACCTTTTCAGTTGTCAACAACAAACTACTAATCCAAATGAGCTTATAATGCCAACATATGACTAACACATAAATAAAATAAATAAATAAATCTTTATTTCTGGACCTGCTTAGAGGCACAAGTCCTCGGTGGCTAGGTCCTCCAAACATCAATACAATCTAGCTGCAATACATTAATAAACATCAATACAAATTAATTACAGCAATTTAACAAATAATAAACAAGTAAAAAAAAAAAAAAAGAAAAGAAAAAATAGAAATGTATGCTCATTAACAAATAACATGACCATAGATTTCCATCAAAAGACAAAAAGTAATTTAAAAATTCCGCGCAAAAACCCGAAAAAACATGTGTAACAAAATAACAAAAAAAATTCTATAATCGAATGTACACAGCCCGCAAAAATTCAAAATTCACCTTTTCTTTTGAACAAACCTCTTACATACATACATACAGGTGAAGATAGAATAAAGCGTGTAATAAATCTATTTCTTTTCTTTTCTTCAAAGGTTGTACGAGAAATATATTTACAATGTCTCTCAAGAATAAAGAAGAATTATTAAAACAATTGGCCGAATTACCGAATTCATTTTCGTGGCAAAATGAAATATCAGATTTTTTGATTAAAGAATCAGATGTTATTGAAAAATTAAAAATAATTGATACCAGTGAAATTAGAAATGAAGAATTTAATATGTATACCTTTACTAATATTCTAATATTCTTTAATAAATTTTTTATTGATAAAAATTTGGACGAGTCACAAAAACTGATAAACATTTTGGAAAAGAAATTTGCTTATTTTAACAACGAAAATGAAAGAGAATTTTGGAATTCCCAAAAAGCGTTTCGATATATTTTTGAAATGTGCAAATGCCTTGTTAGTTTAATGGAAAATTCATTAGAAAAGGCCAATGAAATTTTCACTCGCGCGTTGGAGGAGGTGGATTTTGAAGACCGAAATATAAAAGCCGCCCTAAAGGGTCTAAAAGCTGATTATTTTATTTACTCTGAATATAAAGATTATTCAAAGATAATAGACTTACTAGAAGGCGCTATTGAATTAGAACCCGATCAGCATTATTGGCATTTCTGCCTCGGAAAAATTCTCTCACGACGACGACGTATTACTTCGAGATATAATTCTGGCGATGATGAAGGTGATAAAGAAATCAAACTATTTGAAAAGGCTTTTGCGTTGAAAAAATGCGGTATTTATGCAGCATTTTTAGCTGAATCTTTAGTAGAGAATTCAAATAATATTTATTTTAAAAATCAATCTTCAAATTCACTAACAGACAATGTTCAACAAAAAGTGAATGCGATGAATGAAAGATGCCTCGAACTAATCAAGTGAGTTATTTCTAATTTATTTATTAAAATTTAACAAATAAATAATAATTATTTTTAAGGTAGTTGTATCGCGACAAGAGTGGCAAAAAGTTAATGCTAAAGTATATAGAATAGACAATAAAGATTAATAATTCATAAGCCCAAAATTTTTTGCTGTTTATGAACCACTAATAGCCAATCCCGTGCTCTTTTGACAAATCTGGCAACACTGTCGGAGCTTGTATATATTTTATCATAGAAATGTCAGATAGATAAAGTGTACTATAGCAATGGAGACAAAGAAGAGTTTCTTAATTATAATTAAATATGTATGTAAACTTTCCGATATTCCGTATAGTGCAATGTATAAGAGTCTGAAAAACTCTATCTTTGGAATTTAATATCTCCGGAACTATATTGTTCATAAATTTCGTTTTGCCACCAATCGATGCACAAGTATTTAAATAATAATCTGTTTAAATTTCAAAAAAAAATCTTAAGAAAACCCATTTGGCAAAACAACTAACTTAATTTCTTATTAATAACTGGCTAGCAAGAGGGCCGCCGAAGGCACGCCCCCTGGACCCCTGACCCACGAACCCCACCCTCACACACCACTCCCCCAGCACCCCTACCCCCGCACCATGCATCCCCCCAACACTCCACCCCCAAAACTCACCCAGCACTCCCACTCCCCGCACCATGCAGCCGTGCCGAACCCCCTCCCCCACACCACCACCCCAACACTCGATCCTGCCCCCCCCGTACCACCTAACTACGCCACTAGACCCTCATCCAAACCCCCCACTCCACCAACCCTGCACCCCCGTGCCCTCCACCCCCGCCTAGCCTGGACCCCACCTTATGTATACAAAATCTAGCTGAGTTTGCTCCAAGGGTAAAAATTTACATATTTTTCACCACCCCCTTTTGGGTGGTTTTTAGGGGGAATTTTTTTAAACAAAAGTTGTCAAAAATCACATCCCCTACAACTTTTCTCATGATGAAATTTGCCGTAGAGTTAATAGTTTAGGAGTTATTTGATAATTTTCATCCAAACTCCATTTTGGCGTCAAAATATCAAAACGTTGTATAGCTAAAAACGTAAGTTAGAAGACATCTGATACAAATATGAAATTTCATAATAATCCCTTCAGCCGTTTTGACGTGAATCGTGAGCAACTTTTCGCGGAAACCCCTGAAACAAACAGACAGACAGACACACAGGTAGGAATTTTGTTGAGGGTGTTTTCGTTCATAACTTTGCTTGAAACCTGTGCAACCAAAATTTGGCGTGATTTGGAGCAGTGTACAGACAAAACCTTAATTTTATATTTATAGATGTAGGTACATATATGAATGTCAAAACAGGCAAAAAAAGAATTTTGAGACGTCTTTTAAGCTTTTAAGTTAGGTTTAATCACTCGCAGATAACCTACTAGTTATCTAATATATATCTAAAATTCGTTCACACCCTTTTCTAATCGCTATCGATTGAATAATTAATTGTGCTTATTGGGAAACTGAGAATTCCGATTCGCTATCTGGCGGTCTGAATTGAAACTAGGCACTGTGGGCTAAAAATAAGTAACACCCCTATTAAGTAACCGATGGGAAACTGAGAATTCCGATACGCTTTAACCGTCTAAATTGAAACTAGCCACAATGGGCTATCAAATTAAGCCTCAATAGAATTGGCTAGAGTCAACTAAACTCATTCTTTCGTATGAAGGAATTCGAATTTTAAATAAAAAAAACTTTGTATTTTCGTATGAAGGAATTCGAATTTTAAATAAAAAAAACTTTGTATTTTTTCTAGCGAGCCAACAAATCTAGACAATCAACTAGAGAATGTATATATTCGATGTGCCACGAGTTTAATCAAATTACGGAAACCATATTATGATCCGGTTCTGGCTGAAAAATTTCTTTTGAAAGCCTACGAATTAAACCCCAATAATATAATGGCTAATGGAAAGCTAGGGGAAGTTTATCAAAAACAGCACAAATTTGATAAGGCTAAATCGTGAGTATTAAATAATATATCCAAATCCAGTATCGGTATTTGTTTTTCATTTATTCAAGAAATTATGTCATTTTTATTTTTCTAAAAAATCAAAATTCCTCAAATCCTGCCACCCTATTGTTACCCCACTGGCCTTTTACTAAAATTTTACCTCTGCTTATTCTTTAGAAGTGCATAAAATAAATACTGAGGGTGGGGAAGAGAAAGCTGGGAGGGGGGAGCCATTGGTTTTATACATCCTGAGGATATCTGTAGAAGATTGTTAGAACATTCCTCGGGATATTCCCGGGGTGTGGATAGAAGATTCTTAGAACATTCCTGGGGAGATTCCCAGAATATCTGTAGAAGATTCTTAGAACATTCCTCGGGAGATTCCCAGAATATCTGTAGAGGATTTTTAGGACTTTTGGGTTTTCTAAGTATATTCTTAGAATATCTACGTAGATTTATAGGACTTCGTCGGGATATCCGAATGTTCGGAAAAGATATTGAAAGAATATACATAGAATATTCTTGTGCTACCTGGGTCCACCTTTTCGCTTGATCAATTTTCCCTTCTCTTTGATAATGCAAGGGTCTTTCGAGATCGGCTGCATCTTCCTTATTTGCATTCAATTTCATTAAAAATAAGTTGATGTGTTCTGATGTGGCCATCCACTTGACTTTACCATACATGGCCTCTCACTTATATTTAATATTTAATAAAATTATTTATAATCATGTAGGGGAGGGGTTAGTTTTTGCATTTTTAGACTTCTGGGGGGCCCACTGATTATGTATTCAAAATTTGGTTGAGCTTGGTACAAGGGCCTAGATTTTCATTTTTTGATCCTACCCCCCCCCCCATTTTGGGCGGTTAGTTTTTGAACTTTTAGACTTCTAAGGTCCCACTGATTATGTATACAAAATTTGGTTGAGTTTGCTCAAATAGCCTAGATTTTTTAATTTTCAACCCCACTCTTAATTTTGGGTCGATATGCAACAAAATCTAATCAGCTCTTAATGGTTGTGCGTTACCAAATTTTTGTGGACGAGCTAGCTCAAAATCTAGTGTGAATATCGAAACTAAATTTCACACGTAATTTTGGTCCATTGAGATTAAGAGCTGATTAGATTCACCCAAAATTAAGGATTAAAAATCTAGGCCATTTGAGCAAACCCAACCAAATTTTGTATACATAATCAGTTGACCCCCAGAAGTCTAAAAATGCAAAAACTAACCGCTCAAAATGGGGGTGGTGGTGGGGGTGTATGGTCAAAAAATGAAAATATTGGCCATTTACCAAACTCAACCAAATTTTGTATACATAATCAGTGGGACACCAGAGTATAAAAATGCAAAAACTAACCCCCCCCCTTACATGATTATAAATAATTTTAGTGGCCAGGTTGTATGGTAAAGTCAAGTGGATGGCCACATCAGAACACGTCAGCTTATTTTATTAAAAATAGCTATGCAGGGAAATTGGATGTCGACCCTATCAAGTTTTGTTTATTAATACATTATATTATCAAAATATTAATTTCATTAGGAAACTCGATAGGTAAGGTCGGCCTAAGTCGGGATCTTAGACTATCTTGATTACATATTTATGAATATTGTTTCAACAACCAAAACGACATTTTTTTACCCACACGCAGACAGACATTAAAAAAAACATTATTTTGAACTCGGGGGACTTTGAAACGTAAAAATCTGTAAAAAAAATCTCAATTTGAACACTTTTCACAAATATGTAGATATCATTGTACTTACAATCTTTCCATTTCTACTAATAGAATCGACGATTCTATTTATTGTTTGATACGTAATGGAAATAAATAAATAAATAAAATTAAAATTTGTATTCTAATAAATGTTTATTTATTTATCTTTAGATATTTAAAAAAAGCGGCCGATGCAGGAGTACATCAAGCCTGCTTTAATTATTTTGCAGTCCAGCTAGAGCTCGGAGAAAAAAACTTTCCAGAAATTATTCAAGAAATGAAAGGACTCATCCAAAAATATGAGAAAGATGCTCCATTAATTAATAATATCTATATACAATTAGGATGGACAATGTATCTAATTGAGGATAATTTATACGAGGCTGTCAAATATTGGGAACATCCTATAAAAGATGCTGATAAATATCCGAACATCAAAGTGAGTAATAAACCAGGTGTTCTAACCAGTGGTTTAACCAGAAAATTTTCATTGTAGGGGCGAGGGGGGATCAATTCATAAACCAAAATATTTAATGGGACTTTTTTTTATTAAAAAAAATTCCAGTTAAATTGTGTTTTTACCCGGAAAGTTTTGGGGTAGTTGTAATTTCTTCGACCCTTTGTTTTTGTCGAGGGGTGATCCGCTATTGGAATTAGGTGTACACCACTTTGGAAGTACTTGGAAATATTTGGAAGTACTTGGAAATATTTGGAAGTGCTTGGAAATATTTGGAAGTACTTGGAAATATTTGGAAGTGCTTGGAAATATTTGGAAGTACTTGGAAATATTTGGAAGTACTTGGAAATATTTGGAAGTACTTGGAAATATTTGGAAGTACTTGGAAATATTTGGAAGTACTTGGAAATATTTGGAAGTACTTGGAAATATTTGGAAGTACTTGGAAATATTTGGAAGTACTTGGAAATATTTGGAAGTACTTGGAAATATTTGGAAGTACTTGGAAATATTTGGAAGTATTTGGAAATATTTGGAAGCTACTTGGGAATATTTGGAAGTACTTGGAAATATTTGGAATTACTTGGAAATATTTGGAAGTGCTTGGAAATATTTGGAAGTACCTGGAAATATTTGGAATTACTTGGCAATATTTGGAATTACTTGGAAATATTTGGAAGTACAAGTGGAAGTAGGTGTACAGCATATTAGGTCGCGGTTCACCCCTTGGTTTTTGTGTATGCTGAATCCGAATCTGAGATTTGCTAACAAAATTTTGTGACGGAACATTGTCAAAAATGCAAAAAAATTAAAAATTCTCATTTTTGGCAGTTTTTTGCTTATAACTCGAAAACTATCAGCTTTTTGTAAATAACCTTCCTATTTAAAATGAAAGTATATAAAATTTACTACAAATTTTATATATTTAGATTTTTTTCTCAGACCAACCGTTCGGGCTCAAGCGCTAGTTGAATATTGGCATATTTTATCTGATTCCACTAATCCAAAAAACTCGAACATTTTTCGATTTTTTCCCATTTTGACCATGAAAGAGAACGTTTACGACAAATACTATTTTAAACATTTTTAAACCAGATTAAATTTTATATAATTCAAACAAAGTTTCATCTTAATTGGATAATGGTAACCCGTGCCGTAATTAGGTTGAAGTTTTGAAAAATTGCAATTTTTTTGGAAAAAATCGCAGTTGTCCCTTCATAAAATGAAAACCACTCTTCCGAAAGCTTGATTTCTATCTAATTATCTAGGAAATTTTATTGGCTTGAACGTTTACTTGGACCACTTTTTTTGATAAAAACTCTTGGATTTATAGATATCCAGCATTTTCCATGACACTTTTGGAGGATTCGGATCATATCCTTTAATGGAAAACGCTAGATATCTATAAATCTAACAGTTTTATCAAAAAATGGTCCGATTAAATGTTCAAGCCAATAAAATTTCTAGGATGAGTGGTTTTCATTTTATGAAGGAAAAACTGCAATTTCTTGCAAAAATCACAGTTTTCAAAACCTCTTGCGGCACGAGTTATCATTATCCTATTAAGATGATTCTAACTTACGTTTTTAGCTATATAGTATAACGTTTTGATATTATGACCCCAAAAGGGGTTTGGGGGGGGGGGGGCGCTCGAATGAAAATTATCGAATAACTCCTAAACTATTAACCCTACGGCAAATTTTATTATGACCAAAGTTGTAGGGGATGTGATTTCTGACTACTTTTGTTTAAAAAAATTCCCAAAAATAACCACCCAAAAGGGGGGGGGTCAAAATATGAAAATGTTTGCTCTTGGACCAAACTCAACCAAATTTTCTATACATAATCTGTGGGTCACTAGAAGGCTAGAAATTCAAAAACTAACCACCCAAAATGGGGGGAGGGTCAAAAAATGAAAATTCTTACCCTTAGAGCCAACTTAACCAAATTTTGTATACATAATCTGTGGGTCACTAAAGGATTTGAGGGTGGGGTTCGTGGGTTTGGGGTCCAGGGGGGCGTGCAAGAGGGCCGCCGAAGGCGGGCCTTTGCAGCTAATCTATATAATAAAAATGAATTTCTGTTTCTTTGTAAGCGCAGATCTCTCAAATGCCTGGACCGATTTGGCTAATTTTTTTTTATAATGTTCGTAATAGTCCAATTCAGGTTAATACGTAAAAAAAAATTAGAAAAGTTGCCCGGAAAATTGGAAAATTCAGGAAAAACTAAAAAAAATTCAGGTTAGCCAACATAGCTTGCCAAACAATAAAAGAACTAAACTAGCAAAAAAAAAACTATCTATTTTTTTTAAAGTACATTTAAAAACAAAAATTTAAAAAAAAAACGTCATGATAACTAAATTTTTGAAAAGGTTATGGTTATTTAAAAAAGCTATTTTTTTCAAAAATTCCTAACTTCTTTTGGGTTGCGTGAAAAAATTCTGAAAACCGTCTTTAATAGGGTAGAAAAAAATAAAAAAATTTCAGCCAAGCTTTTGATTATATATAGATGAAAAATATTTTATTTAAATAGCTTTTTAGAAATCTTTCAACTGTAAATATTATTTTTGGTTAAGGTAACAATAATTATAAACCTGGCCAAAAATTTAGATATACCAATCGGAGCACCAAACGGACATATGTTGCTAATATAGTTTCGATACGTCCAGTGGTTTAGGCTTGAAGCATAAGAGTTAGTCACAGAAACGCGTGGTCGGGTCAGCTATTATCTATATAAATTTTAACCTTAAAACGAGACGCTCCCCGCCAGGGGCTAGGTGACGCCGGCCGTCAGCTAGTCATTAATAAAGATATCATCTATTGAAACTAAAATTAATGGTCTGAAATATAAGCGAGAAATTACATCAATTTATATTTTTACTAATACACTACATATTTCTTTTTTTTTTCAGAATTCGAAATTTTTTTTTCATGGTTTTTCTAAACCGTTAAACGTTTTAGAAATTGTCTCTGACGAAATACAAATCAAATTACAATATAAAGATTTCAAAGATTCTCAAGGGGAAGAATTATATAACAGAATTCTTGAAATCTTCCGTCAAAAATATCCTCAATTATTAAATACAAATCCGAAAAAACGACGTAACACAATTTTGCACGGATGTTCTAATTTAAGAAAATGGCTTAAGAAATCGCAACATCGTTCGAATTGGAAACCAAGAAATAGAAGACACTTTTCTACATTTCGCAACCGTCATTCCCCGTATTAAAAATTTTTTACTTAAGTTTAATTTTAAAAAAATATACATCATATAAGTAGGTTATAATTAGATACCGGATTCCTATGCAATTGCATATTTTGTTTGCCGCCACATACGACCCAGGGGATCAATTGTCTACCCGAATCATGTATCTATGATACTGTGGGTTAAATTTTATACTGCATATTTTTGATATTTGAGAAATATTGCATAAAATTGCATATTTGAAGAATATTGCATAAAATTGCATATTTGACTGATTTTTTGGGCAAAATAAAGATTTTTTAAAAGTAAATTTTCGGAGAAAGATTGAAAAAAATGAAGAAATAAAACATTATTTTTTTTAAGGCCTTCGGTAACTATAGCCAATTTTGACCATTGAGTGTTCGTATGTTTGTGTGGAAGTGTGTGTAAATTAGTGTAGGAATCAGAGGCGGTCAAATATTTGTTTATTATTTGTAGGTAAGTCAATATGAAAAGTTTGTTAATCTATATAATAAAAATGAATTTCTGTTTCTTCGTAAGCGCAGATCTCTTAAATGCCTGGACCGATTTGGCTAATTTTTTTTTAATGTTCGTATTAGTGCAATTCAGGTTAATACGTAAAAAAAAAAAAATTGGAAAAGTTGCCCGGAAAATTGCAAAATTCAGGAAAAACTAAAACAATTCAGGTTAGTCAACATAGCTTGCCAAACAATAAAAGAACTAAACTAGCAAAAAAACAAGTGTTGGTGGCACTGTTAGTAAGATTTTTGAGTGTCATTCATTCTCAATAATTCTAACTACATTATCGTTGAAGAAGAATTTAATATTGCAACAAAGATTTAAAAAACTATCTATTTTTTTAAAGTAAATTTAAAAAAAACGTCATGATAACTAGATTTTTGAAAAAGTTATGGCTATTTAAAAAAAAGCTATTTTTATCAAAAATTCCTAACTTCTTTTGGGTTGGGTGAAAAATTTAAAAAAAAAATCGGTTGTCTGTAAGGTCGGTTTACTGACGATGGTTGAACGTGACAACGTCATAAGAAAATACTGATGGAATGGTATTTTCTTATGACGTTGTCACGTTCAACTATCGTCAGTGAACCGACTTTACAGACAACCGATTTTTTATTTATTTATTAAACCAATGTTTTTTACACAATTCAAAGATTAAGAATTAATTAAGTTATAAAACAAATAAAAAAATTTAAATATATATTATAGAAATACCAAAAATATAGTTTTAAAATCAGGTACGATTGTAAGAAAAAGTTGAAACGATTAATTATATTTAATATCCTTGAAAATGGGTTAACTTGTTAAAAAATATTCTTTTCGATTTGCTTTTGTCTACATAACTCTTTTTGTTATATAGTGTAATCTTATATTTTGAAATACTTTTAATTAGTAATACTATATGGTTTTCCATTGGGAGATTATTTAAAATATGGTTATTTAATGAAGAGAAAATATTCGAGTGTGATTCATTAAAGTCCATCATTAAAGAATTAGTCAAATATATTTCATTGTATTTTTTTTCATAAATTTTCCTCCACTGTCATTTAACGCCTCTCTAATAATTGATTCGGCTTTCCTACACACACTTTTAATAAAAAACAAAAAATAAATAAAGAAAATCAAACTTGTTTTTTATCACTGTTAATAATAAAAAGAACTGTCTTAAAGATGGATACTATTAACATACGTTCAGATGGGAAGAGAAGGTTTTGTGCCCTTCACACGATGGCGGCTGGAGGGGAAATGCCTGTCTTGACTGGAGACACCCCCACTCCTGCTTTTCTAGCCTAGCTGTTCCTCCTTAGATCCTTGCTCGTTCCGCGCTCTCGCTTGCACTTCAAGCCTTAAATGGAACGCCTCAGATGAGTCATGTTTTTTCGAGAGTGCAGCCGGCTTCATCGAATTATAAGACATTGTCACGTCAAAAACGTCTTTAATAGGGTAGAAAAAAATAAAGAAAAGTTTCAGCCAAGCTTTTGATTATATACTATATATAGATGAAAAATATTTAATTTAAAATAAAATATGTTATTTGTTTGTAAGATTTTTGAGTGTCATTCAATCTCAATAGTTCTAACTACATTATCGTTGAAGAAGAATTTAATACTGCATTTTAAAAAAAGTATTTATTTAGTAACATTTTTATTGTATAGATTATTTTATTTTATTTGATTTTCTCAAATTCCAACTATTTATTTTTTCCAAATAATTAATACAATATGGTAATTATTTTGTCAAAGTTTTTTTATGAGAAAAATAAATTAAAACTGGTAATCATCGAGAAATTTTCGTTTTTTGCAAAAAAAAAAAAAAACTAATTGAAGATAGGTTTGAAAAATGTTTATCTATTTTTTTTTAAAGTACATTTAAATTGCAGTTAAATAGAATCTTAAATTATATCTATTTAAGACTTATAATAAAACAATTATATTTATTCTCTGTAACTAATAAAACATCAATAAAGTTGCCACGTGGGGGTCCAGGGGGCGAAGCCACCTGGCTAGCAAAAGGCCCGCCTTTAAATAGTATAAAATAAATGAATAAAAGGAGTATAATACAATCGTGTCTGTTAAATAAACCTACCCCCCCCCCCCCCCCCCGTATTTTTTCGTTCTCATTTTTTGAAACATTATTATATTTATTATGCTGATTTATGACGATGTTCAAGCGGGAGGCCCGGGTTCGAGCCTTGCTAGCATATAAATTTTCGACCGACTAAATCTCAGTTCCCTCACTAACACTTTACTGATGTGCTGTCTAAATGGGCTGTGTTCCCGGTAAATAAAAAAAATATAATATATGGTATACCTAATGAGAATTTTGTGCAATTTTTTACGCAATAAAAGTACCTATTTGACACATGGTTTTATTTCTTTCATAGCACTCCTTCAATTATATAATCTTTTTGTCTTCAATTTTAATTTTTTAGTGCATAAAAAAATTTATTTTGCCATCTTTTACTGCATATATTTGCATATTTCAACCTATTCTGCATATTAGTGGCATATTTTAGCAATTTTAACTGCATATTTTGGCAGTTTTTACTGCATAAAAATCCGGTCTCAGTCAGTTGATAAATTATTCAATTTTATTCAATTTCCGACGTTTCGGAGACTTCTTTTTCTCTCCTTCTTCAGTGTATTGAATAGTTATTGATGCGTGAGTATAACTCGGTTCCCATTTAACTATTTATTACCCTGAAGAAGGAGGTAAAAATTTCCGAA
The DNA here is from genome assembly GCA_024734495.1 of Forficula auricularia. Taxonomy (NCBI): domain Eukaryota; kingdom Metazoa; phylum Arthropoda; class Insecta; order Dermaptera; family Forficulidae; genus Forficula; species Forficula auricularia. The sequence continues at coordinate 524,550 of JALMQS010000124.1, forward strand.
ACGTCGGAAATAGAATAAAATTAAATACATATATTCAAAATACTTTCAAATTGTGTTTGAATCCATCTCGTTTTTGGTATAAAAGGGTAGGCTGAATTAATTATAACGAGGGTCTTAAATTAATTCTTCTTTTTCATTTCTGTTTACATTGATAATCTTTAAGAATAAAATAGAAAATAAAATTTTTCTCAATCAATCGATGTATATATATATATATATATATTATATATGTGTTAGATTAGATGAACACGAAAGTTAAAACTTTTATCCGGCCACTGCCCTATTTTGGTGCAATTGGGACCAGACTCGCTTTGATACTGAACCAAGAGTTGAAAAAAGATAAGGACCCAGTCGGGTATGATCCCACATCTTCTGCGTTAAGCCCGCAGATACCTTTTCCATTTAAGCGATGGATCCCCCTGACTAGGTCATATAATCAAATTTTTATATATATTCTTATTCAGCATTCATCATACCCGGCTGGGTCCTGTATCTTTTTCAACTCTTGGTTCACTATCAAAACGAGTCTGGTCCCAAGTGCACCAAAATAGGGCAGTGACCGGATAAAAGTTTTAACTTTCGCTTTCATTTAAATGTTAACATATATATAAGTACATATATATCCTTAATATTTTATTTTTAAAAAAAATTTATACTGATTATTTATTAATTAAAATTACATTATTATATACAAAATCTTTTATCATTTGTTTATATTCTTCAAAGTATGTACATTAATTTTATATATTAATTAATCCCTTGTATAATAACTAATATATTGTTATTTAATTAAATATTCCCAGGTAACACAAATATCCTCAGAATATTCTAAGAAGATTTAAATGTCTTAGAATATTCTTAGGATATTTTGGTTACCTGGGTTAAATAATTGTTTCACCAATTTTCTATATATTAAATTTGTTAATAAATTTGATATTTTATTACAAAATTATATATGGTAATAAATACCTTAAAGGTTGTTGTTTCGCCATATGGGTTTTCTTAGGATTTTTTTGAAATTTAGAAAGATTATTATTTAAATACTTCTGCATCGATTGGTGGCAAAATCAAATTTATTAACAATATAGTTCTGGAGATATCAAATTCCAAAGATAAAGTTTTTCAGACTCTTATACATTGCACTATACGGAATATCGGAAAGTTTACATACATATTTAATTATAATTAAGAAACTCTTCTTACCATTTTTATAAAAAACTAAACCAACATTAAACAATAACTAAAACATTTTTAAGAAAATTTTAATTCATAGTTACAACCTTAGACCATGAAATATAGAGACACGCCCTCAGCTACTCTCCGCACAGAGTGAAGTGAGGCCAACATCGCCTACAGATGACGTCACGTTCTCGCATAAATATTTTGGTTATATTAATTTAATATTAATTTGCGATTATTGGAATCCAAAATAAATAATCCAAACTACAATTAATTTATCTCAATGTATAATAATTCCTATAGTGGCCATGCTATTTCTGGGTGTTCCTACCTACAGATGACGTCAAGTTCTCTAGGACAGTGGTTCCCAACCGGTGGTCTACGGACCACCTGTGGCCCATGAGATCCTCGAGAGTGGTCCGGCAGGGTCCTGCAGCATATACCTTAGAAAAGAGTTGCCAATAAATAGATTTTGATAGCAATAGTCTTTGAACGAGATGGGGTGGCCTTCGGCGGGCATCTTAGTGACCAAGATGCTACGCCCTCTGGACTCCGTAAGTGTGTTTTAAATTAATAATTTTTTTTTTTTTTTAATTTTATTAAACCAATTATTTTATATTAATTAATGTATCCATTGTATTTTTGCTTCGATTCCGGAGATTACTTCTCCACCATCGAGTGTCCTTATTCATCTTTAGTCCTTGTTTTTAATAAGAGGAAAAGTCTAATTAGATAAAAAAACCTCTTTTCCGATAATTATATAATTATTCCCCAATCAAGTCGATTGGTCACTTCCTCCATCCCCCAATCCCCAAATTAATAATTTAAATTTCCTAATTTTAATAAATTTGATTTATCATGAACTATTAGTGGGTTTTAAAATTGAAAAAAATGTCGTCGCGCAAGCCGATTATTATTAAATATAGAGTTATAGATTAGATATAGATAGTACCTACTCTTAATTTATGTTACTATTTAGTTTAACGAATATGTTAAGAGTTTTGATTTTGAAGTTTATTTTCAGATTAACACGGTTTATTATTCTTTAACTTTGTGGTCCCTGATAACAACATAAGATTCAAAATGGTTCTTGGTCGAAAAAAGGTTGGGAACCACTGCTCTAGGAGATGTTGGCCTCACCAAATCGACACCAGGGCGTGTCTATATATTTCATGGTCTAAGGTTACAATACAGTTTCTGAAGTAATCATGAAAAATGTATAAAGAAAAATTTACACTAAAAACAAGCTTGCAATAACGCATTTATTTAACCTAAAAAGAGTGTTGACTTTTGTACTTTTTTCGCTTCAGCCATTGTCGCAACACCTTTAAATCCCTTAAGAACTTTTGTTTTTTATAAATCGACCTTTATAATGTATTTTATCTGACATTTCTATAATAAAATATATATACAAGCTCGGACAGTGTTGCCAGATTTGTCAAACGAGCACGGGATTGGCTAGTAGTGGTACATAAACAGCAAAAAGTTTTGGGCTTATGAATTATGAATCCTTATTGTCTGTTCTATATAGTCTAGGATTAACTTTTTGCTAGTATTGTCGTGAAACAACTACCTTAACTAAATATCAAATATTTTATTAATACTCTTTTGTACATCAATTTATAGTTAAGCGTATATCCATATATAATAATTTGACTTGAGGCTAAGGTTGCCGTGATTTTGAAGGGATTGTTTACTAAAAGTAAATTACTTAAATTTAATATAGGATCAACTTTATACGAGAACACTTTTCTGGAAAAGGTAACCACTTCTTAAGAAACTGTTTTTTCTTTCTATTTTTCGAATTAATCCCTAAATTAAAGTCGTTGCGGATTTTTTGACAACATATTACACACATTAAAAGAGTGTGTCTTCTGCTGGAAAAATAAATTTTTTAAATTCATTTATAACTAGAGTAAAGTTTCGAGGGCTTTGCTCTCTTCATTAGTCTATTACAATTGATTCGCAGAAATTGATGTGTGAAACAATAAATTAAATAAATTAAAAAGTTTATTTTTCCAGCAGAAGACACACTCTTTTATTGTCTCCTTTAATTTATAAACATTCTGTTACTCTCGGCAAAAAGAAACTTTCACTATTAGATACAGTTGTGAATTAAATTGATACAAAACAATTCAATGATTCTTTAGGAACTTTTTATATTTAATCACTGAATTATTTCAGAAATGTATATATACACATTTGGTTAGTTTTTGCATTTCTAGTCTTCTGGGGGTCCACAGAATATGTATACAAAATTTGGTTGAGTTTGGTCGAAAGGGCTAGAATTTTCATTTTTGACCCTCCCTCCCCATTTTGGGTGGTTAGTGTTTGCATTTCTAGCCTTCTCGGGGTCTTCAGAATATGTATACAAAATTTGGTTGACTTTGATCGAAAGGGCTAGAATTTTAATTTTTGATCCTCCCTCCCCATTTTGGGTGGTTAGTTTTTGCATTTCTAGCCTTCTGGGGGTCCACAGAATATGTATACAAAATTTGGTTTACTTTGGTCAAAAGTGCTAGAATTTTCATTTTTGACCCTCCCCCCATTTTGGGTGGTTAGTTTTTACATTTCTAGGCTTCTGTTGGTCCTCAGAATATGTATACAAAATTTGGTTGAGTTTGGTCGAAAGGGCTAGAATTTTCATTTTTGACCCTCCCCCCATTTTGGGTGGTTATTTTTTGCATTTATAGCCTTTTTGGGGCCCACAAAATATGCATACAAAATTTACTTGAGTTGGTGGAGAGGGCTAGAATTTTCATTTTTGACCCCCCCCCCTTTTTTTTGTCTGATAATGTTAAAACATATTTAAAAAAATGTATTTTATGTTCTTTTCATTCAGTTTTTTTCTAGTTAAATTTTTTCATTTTTTTATACATCTTCAAAATGTGGTAGATCTTTATGATCCACCCTGTATATACAGAAGACATTTAAAATTGTCACTTGTATGTTATATATTCCAAAATTAATAGTCATTTTACAAGGTCTTTATTACTACACTAGATATATAAGTTTAATGGTATTTTTTATAGATCATTTTATAAGCTTACAATTAGACTTATAAATTTAAGCCGGGTTGTATTTATTTATATTCGGGTGCAAATCAACTTAAATAAAAAGTTATAGCAAGACTAGTATAATTTATTCAGGCTTAATAACTTATGATGTTAATATATATACAAGCAATTTTAGGGAATATTGAGCAGACCTGCACTACAATAAACAAATTGAAAGCTTGTAGCAAAAGTTTTCTGGAAAACCTTAGTCACACCTAGTTTGTATATTTGAATGCAGATCATCTGCGTGCTTAATTTAAAGTCACTGAAGTATAAAATGCAAAAATCCTGATCTGAACTTTCAATTCTTCAACTAGATATCGAACCACTTCTTCTGCTATCATGCAAACTCCGGTGTGATGTTTGGTCGTTGTTTATCTCATTTTTCGGTTCACAATCCTCCTCTGCACTCTCCTCCTCTTGAGATTCGCCAACGTCTGGTTGCTGAATTGTCGAAGTCTCTATCTCTGGCGTAACGTTGATCTGTGAAGTAGCCGGCGGCATTCCTGAACAGGCAGAGCACAAGCTTTGTACACTTCTCGCGAGCTGGATAGCTTCATCGTAAGACGGGGGTGCCAGTTGTGCGCGTTGTTGTTGCCTGGCGAGTTCTCTTTCTTCGGCTCGCCGTCTCTCGTTCTCGACAACCGACTCACGATGTTGACGCAAGAGTCGCGCTTGTATTTCCCGTGCTTCGCGTGCTTCTTCCGTTCTCCGTCGACGGTCTCTCTCTCTTAGAATGCGTACGCGATACCGCACCAGGCCGACCACCGCCATGACCAGAAATAACACAAGCATGAACGCGTAGAGGATCATGTTAAAACTGTCCGTTTTCTTGACTGAGTTGTGGTCAGTCCGGGGATACCACACACATAGTGATGAAAAACTTATTCGCATATTACAACGAATTTTCACGAGATCAACGACGTTTTGATCGCGAGCTGCTAAAATACGAAGATCCTCGTAGAGAGTTTTCAGTGATTTGTTTTCGCAATGACACTCCCAGGGGTTATCCGCAAGGTAGATGTTCGCGAGCGCTGTTGAGTATTCGAACACCAACAACTCGGACAGTTGCGTCAAGCGATTTCCTGACAACGAGAGGTATATGAGTGACGGGAATAACGAGAAAGTGGTGTTGTCCAAGAAAATCAATCGATTGAAGCTTAGATCTAGGTATTCTAGAGTCTCGGATGATTGCTTCTGGAACATCTCCAAACTGTTTCGTGACAGGTTTAGGAACTTCAAACTCTGAAACGTCTCCAGGCCTTCTGGCTCGATTGTCTGAATTTCATTGAAGCTCACATCGAATTTTTCCAGCGTTTTCGTTCTCAATTTGACAAATTTTTTCAGGTGGTTGTTGCTAAGAAACAACCGTCGCAGCCCAAAATTCCGCTCGAACTGTTGCTCGCTCACCTCTTTGATGTAGTTGTAATTGAGATTTATTTCGATTACGTTGTCGAGTCCGATGAATGCAGAACCGTTGAGGGAATGGATAATGTTCTTTGAGAGATCTAGGGTCAGAAGTTTAGCGTTCTTTTCGAAAGAGTTTGAAGCTATCACCTCGATGCGGTTGTCCGGGAAGCGGGCGGTCACCAACTCCGTCATGTTCTGCAATTTAGGCTCTGTCACACGACAAAGCGACGCGTCTAGATGGTGTAGACTGGTCGAAATAAGAGAGCTAATCCCCAGCTGAAGATTGCCGGTGAGAATCAACGTATGCAGACGGGGCATTTTCGTGAACACAGAATTAATGAGGTAATCGAGTTCGCAATATTTCAGATTGAGATACTCAACGGAATCGGATTCCATCTGCTTCAGCCACTTGATTGGGTTGTGTGCGAGATGGAGATTGTGGAGACGCGGCCACTGGCGCATCACTGACCCGTTAAAGCTGTTCAGTTGGCAATTGTTGAGGTTGATCTCCTCCAGCGAGACGCTCGGCATAGGTACGCTCTCCAGGCGGCCCAGGAGCGGATTTCCTTCCAGTCGCAAGACTCGCAAGTTCGACAATTTGGGCAGAATCTTCCCTAAATTAATATTCTCGAGGCTGGTGATCCCGTTGCGTGACAAGTCCAATTCACGAAGCATCAGGGCGTTATCGAAAGTATTGGCGTCGATCACGGTAATGCTATTGTCGGCCAAAAAATAGCTCTCCAATCGCGTCATCGAAATGTTTACAGGCACGGAAAAGAGGCGATTTTTCGAGAAATCCAAAATTTCATACTAGAAAAACAAAAACAAAAAACAAAATTAATCAAATTGCTCTTTTTTTTAGTTTTTATTTTTTGGCTTAAATAACTGTATTTCATATAAATAATTATTCTCTAGACCAGGGTTGTCCAAACATTTTGGCTTACACGGGCCGCAGATAAAATATACTAATTCTATTGATATTTGTTAATCAACAAAGATAGATAATATTGTAGAAGAATAATGATATCCATCATGACAAAGAGGCAAAAATGTCTTAAAAAATTTATATCTAATTAAAAAATGGGGTCAAAATAAGACAAAATTGTGATTATTTTTTCGAAAATCTTGATATATTTTTTCACATTCAAAATTTAAAACCTGCCCTTTTATTTTTCGAAAATTTTTGTGAAAATTGTCCAATTTCTTCTTTTTTAGAAACAAAAAAAAAAAAAATCAGGTCGAATCGTATCAGATATGTTTTCCAGTAAGTAAATAAAAATCTCAATATTTTAAGGAAGTTTATAATTTCATGTCGGGCCGCATTCATTGAAGTGCTGGGCCGCTGGTTGGACAGCCCTGCTCTAGACCAATGCTTCTTAAACTTTTTCATTCATGACCCAATTTTGGCTCAGACGTTTTTCGCGACACCAGATTGTATAAATATACTGAATAAAGAAGTAATAAACTAGTAGGTATATCATGGGTGTCCAACCCGGGGCCCGAAAATTTCTAATAAACTTTGAAATTTTTAGAAATACCGGCTGTGTTTTTTTTATCTTGAGACAGTCTTATAACTCAAAAACAGTGCATGAAGAAAAGTTTCAAATAAAAGTTTATTTATATCAGGGGAGAAACTAAACTATGCTATTGTATGTCGACCTAGAACAAGCTTTCAAGGGTATTTCGAGGTCAAGTTCTGTTTTTAAAATGGAAACCTATATGTTTCTGTACATATTCTGAATCTACAAAAAAAACTGAACAGCTTTTATTAAAACTATTTTTTATACAACATCAAATAAAAAATATTAATTCAATTATATTTCAAAAAAATCCTAATAATTATTATTTACAATCATTCAACTTAATTATCAAATAATAATGATCAAATATTTAATTATTAAATAAATAATTTAATAATAATTAATAATTTAATAATTTTTCGACACTGTTTTGTGACATTCCAGAGTATATTACAAGCCTTCTGGATGAATTCCAGTTCCAATTTTCTTATTTTGGCCTGTCCCAGTTTCTTCGTACCCTTTACATTTTTTTTTTTTTTTTTAATAGATTTTACAACACAATAAAATGAAGCTTGCGAGGGTGAATTCCTATCAGGAAAACGCTCGGCATTCAATTCAATGCCAGCCCCTAACACTTATTCCACATTCACCATAAAATAAGACCATTTCAATTCTTTCTTCAACAAAAAAATGCTCCATTTTTATTATGGTAATACAATATAACTATCTACTGGATTGACACGAGAAAAAATAAACTTTTTTAAATTCAATAATTTTAAGTAGCTCTATTAATTAGAAAATAATCTCTTAAATCTGTGTATCTACGTATAATGAAGTTTTAAGATCATTAAAAACACTTATTTTCCTTGTTTTGACTTTTGGAATTAATAAATATTTATTTAATAATTAATTATTTAATCATTATTATTTGATTTGATTAAGTTGAATAATTGTTAAAAATAATTATTAAGTTTAAATTTAGGGAACGAAGAAAATATTATTTTTATTATAGACAAAAGGATCAGCCGGGGCTCGAACCCGGGATCTTTGCATGTGTACTGCAATGCTTTGTCATAATAGCTTTAGCTCCTATATTCGAGCCCCGGCTGATCCTTTTTGTCTATAATAAAAATAATCTTTTCTTCGTTCCCTAAATTTAAATTTGTTATTAATTGTCTTTACACGGCCTCGTTGTGGTCGCGCCCCGGGTGAAGAGAAATTATTTTCGATCTTTGGGGTCTGCGATCGATTGGGAGGCGCTGGAATATTTAATTGTTCAATTAATAATTATTAAGATTTTTTTGAGATCTAATGGATTTAATATTTTTTATTATTTGATGTCGTATAAAAAAATAGTTCAAATAAAAGTTGTTCAGTTTTCTTTGTAGTTTCAGAATATGTACAGAAACATATAGGTTTCTATTTAAAAAACAGAACGTGACCTCGAAATACCCTTGAGAGCTTGTTCTAGGGCGACAAACAATACGGTAGTTTAGTTTTCCCCCTGATAAAAATAAACTTTTATTTGAAACTTTTTTTATATAATGCACTGTTTTTGAGTTATAAGACTGTCTCAAGATAGAAAACTCACCCAGTATATTAATTAATTATTTAATTCTAATTAGGTTGTCATGGCAACAACAATGTATTTATTATTATTGATTTAGAAAATAAATAAACATGTTCTACGTTTTAACTAATAGGTATATGTACTTCATAATTTATTTATAATATATTGATCATCATTTTTATACCATAAAGAGTCTTTGAAAATAACCAATTTGTGTGTTTACGAATTTAAATCCATATTACACGAAGTTTAATTTTTATTTTCGTCAATAAATACAGAGATTCAGCATAATCAAATTATACGATACACGGGCTTGTACGTGATTATTATCAATATTTTAACTATTACCCACAATACACATAGGTCTCTTTATACCATGGTATAGGGTGCAAATGCGAAATTTCGTACAAATCGATTAAAGGGTCTAGGCCAGTGATTCTCAACCTTTTTTGCCTCACGACACACTTTTAATAATTTAAAAATTTGACGGCACACTAAAAATAAAATAAATTAATAGAATTTTATTTGGTTTATTGATTGATGTACCTATAAACATATCATAGTACATGCATCCTGTAAAATGTTACTACCTCTTAAATAATAATCAAATAACTACTTGGATTAAATGTAGTGTCAATTGATAAAGAAATGTAAAAAAAATCAATTCGGGAGGGACTGTCTAGTAGTGGCGGCACACTTCAAGAATCATGCGGCACACTAAAGTTCCACGGCACAGTGGTTGAGAATCACTGGTCTACGTCTTATATTGATAGCTCTATTTTTTTGAACCCCACGATTTTTACCCTCGAAAAATAACTATTCTCTTTTTTTATTATAGGTCCTTTTATAATAAATTTCAATTTTCTTGGATTTTTTTTTTAGTTTGGAAATTTTCTAATTTAAATTTTTTAAGAAGCTCCATCATTTAATTTTTGGTTCTATTTCATCCAAAATCTAATCAGTTTTTAATATCAATCTAAAGAATCTACATATGAAATTTCGTTTTGATATTGACACTAGTTTTTGACCTAGAGCGTACAAAAAATTGGGTAACGCACTAACAGACATTTTAACGAAATCATTAATATCTCGTAAAAATAATTTTTATAAAAAAAATAAAAAAGACTTCAAAAAAATTAAATGCAACAAATAAGAACTCAAAAATCAAATAAAATACACTAAAAGGTATTAAATAATTATCTAATTTAAGTTACAACTAAACGACGAAATATTAGCATGAAATCACTTTTTGAAGTTGGTGCCAAACATATACATTTTATGCACTCGATGGATCTTACTTAGTACGTTTGGCGGGTACGCTCGCTTAGGGCCAGTTTCATAAAAAAAAATAATCCTAGGCTTACTTAACTCTAGGTTGAGAGTTACCCTGGAGTTCCAAACAATATGAATTTCATAAAACAAAATAGTGTCGAGTTAGCTCACCCTGAGTCAAGGGTAGGAAAATAGGTTGGCAACGGCCAAATTCCCTAGATTTTAGTTATTTTTAGAAAAAAAAAACAATTATGTTTAAATTTTGTTTTTGTTTTGTATTCATTTCATTCAAATGAATGAATCTCTTGTATTCTTTTATTATTTAAAAACAATCAAAATTTTTTTTTCTATTTAATCATATAAAAATAAAGTGGTAAAAAAGTAAATACAACAAAGTAGATACAACAAAACTGAGAAAAATCATGTAATTTTAAAAATTTGAAATGTATTGAATAAGTGAATATTAAATTTTAGGACCAATCTTCAATTAAGCGTAAAAGAACTCCCAATTTCACAATAGAAGAGGAGAAACATCTTGTTTTTCTCGTTAATAAATATAAAAATGTGTTGGAATCTTAGCGTTCAGATTCTGATGCTAATTTAAAGAAAAAATAAAGTAAAAATATGGGATGATTTGGCATCAGAATTTAATGCTGACTCCAACCGTTTCTGATCTAATTTTATTCTACGAAATAAATATACAAATTTAGCTATTTTATTAGAAATATCTGCTTTCTTCGATTTTAGTTTGAAATTTTTTTTAATTTAATTTATTAGATATTTACTTTTAAAAAATATACCAATATAATGAATTCTTTTGTTTTGTCCGCCTCCGTGGTGTAATGGTCAGAGTAACTGACTGGCAACCCGAAGGTCTCGGGTTCGATTCCCGGCTATACCCAGACATTTTTTCTGTAAGTATAGGGTCTGGTAATAAAAATTAAGTGGGAGATAAATTTAACCGAATTTATCGCGCGGAGAATTTACCACTGCTCGAAGCCCCTAAAACCTTAGTAAATTGGATATTGAATTGTATCTAAGTTTCTGAGATTGGCTCGTGATCCCGGCTTCTTTTTCCTTCTACTCTGTTCTTTTCACGATGGAGGGGCCAGCCCATACAGGCCTTTAGGTGATCCACCTTCTGGTGTATCTCCTTCTCACATCATTATCATTAAAAAAAAAAAAAATTAGTTCCGTGTTAACATATTATACATGTATATAGGTATATTTGACTATATTTAATATTATATAAAAAAATAATAATATTATAAAAATAAATAATATAACGATTTGTTTTGAATTCTTTTGATTTGAAACTCTAACCTATAAAATGTTTTTCTAGTGTAAATAAACATAGGGTTATCCCCAGGATAAAGGTTAACCCATCAATTTCGGAGAGTTAAATATAGGGGGTTAAGTTTGAGATCACCCTATGCTTTTTTTTATGAAACACATTTCGAGAGGTAACCCCAGGATGCTTCCTAGCATAGGGTCATCTTATTTTTATGAAACTGGCCCTTATAGGTATAGTTTGTTTGGCACCGACTTCAAAAAGTAAATTCATATTAATATTTCGTCGTTTAGTTGTAACTAAATAAGATAATTATTTTATACCTTTTAGTGCATTTTATTTTATTTTTGAGTACTTATTATTTTATTTGTTGCATTTAATTTTTTTGAAGTCTGTTTTATTTTTTTATAATTGGACTGCCTCATCGATATCCACTTAATTCACTTATCAGACCGTCTCCAAAAATTATTAAATTTAATCCTTTCGGGTTTAAATACCCGATTAGATAGGTAAATTCGTTTTGTTGTATCATAATAATAAGCTTGCCACTCAAGCAACCTCATTGAATTCCCCTCATAAGAAATCATGTTAATCCGAGACTGAGAATAGATGATTTACCGGAATTTGATCGAGTCCTTCAGGCGGAATGGACAGCGCCATTCCGGAGCAGTCGACCACCCTTCTGACATCCTTCCGGTAACACTCACACTCCTCCGGGCAAAACGGCTCCATCTGTTGGAGAAACTCCGAACTGACGACAACACCAGCAGCTATCCATAACAACAACCACACCAACATCGTCCTCACACTTGTTCAATCGCAATCCTATCCAAACAAATACAACCATTATTATTATTATTAATTTAAAAATAAATAAATAAATATAGGTTAATTGCACTTACTAAAATATCCATTTATAGATGAATGGACAGTGGAGAGAAAGAAAAACGGCCATGTGTGTCTGTCCCTCTATATCTGATATCCTATCAGGCATGCCTTGTCAGCAACGATAACAAAGATTACAATCCCTCCTCGCCCCTATATTTGTTCGATACGAGATAAAAACATTCCTAAGACGAAAACCAACCTTATCTTCCCCCCCCCTGCCCCCCACACACACTTATACTCTAATTATGATGTCAAATTCAAATAAATTTGTGAGTAATATGAGTATGTACTCCAGGTAGACTCAGTAGAAGCGATAACGATAATCGACAGCATCATATTAAAATGTTGTTTTAGTGCATTTTTCGAAAAGTAAGGAGTGGGGGAGTGGGGTAGGGGGTAGTTTTATCTTCAATAACAACCCTATAAGGCAGTGCTTGTTATAATTTATTATTGGTGACCCCAGATTAAATTATATTATATCGTCGCCTTAGAACAGTGTTTCTGAAACGAGCCAAATCTCAGAAAGTTAGATATACAATCCAATATCCAATTTACTAAGTAAGCAGTGGTAAATTCTCCGTTCGTTAAATTAGGTTTAAATTTATCTCCCACTTAATTTTTTCCCAGACCCTATACTTGCAGAAAAAATGACTGGTTATAGCCGGGAATCGAACCCGAGACCTCCGGGCTGCCAGCCAGACATGCTGACCATTACACCAGGGAGACCGACAATTTACCCTTTGTCAACTTTTACAAAGACTTTACCAACCGACATACAACTGGCCCTAATTCTAAAATTTCGCCACAAACTAAAAGTGACAAGTACAAATACTACTGTATAGTATACCATAGTTGTATAGTTTATAAATGTAACATCTACTCTTATTAAACGAGCAAAAATTGTATATATATTTATTTATATATTTATATATTTGTATCTTAGTTCTATTTTAAAAACGGCTCTACCGATTTTGATGAAACCAACTCTATTAACAAGTTTTGAGGATGAGAAAACGATCTGGCTAGGTCTGGACCTTGACAAATTTAATCTTAATTGACTTTTTCTTAATTAAAGAAATTATTGATAGATGAAAATGTCAATAAAAAAGTTTGTTTACATTTTTTTCATTTATCTATTATTTATTAATTGGTTTTTTTTTTATTTTTAAAACCCACTAATAGGTTATAGCAAATATTATTATATATTAAAAGTAAGTAATTTAATTGATTATAAAACGAGTTTTAAATCCCACAAGCAGTTCTTAAAAAATATTTTTATATATTAGAATTTGCCAATTTAATTAATTATAAAAGTCGATAAAAATATATTTAATTAAAAAAAATTAAAAAAAATAAATATACGGAATTTATTTATATACATATATATAGATAAATAATCTGTGGGCCACTAGAAGGCTAGAAATGAAAAAACTGGGTGCGGGGGTGGGTCAAGATGTGGGGGGTCAGGAGGTGAGGTGCCGTGGTGGGGGCTCCGGATGTGGGGTGGAAGTGGGGGGTGCAGGAGGTGGAGGGTCCGGGGTGGGTCGAAATGCAGGGTTTCGGGAGGAGGGGGTCCAGGGACGTGTACTATATATATTTGTATTTTTATCAGAATTTTAAATTAAAAATAATATTAATATATAGCTTTTAACTGAAGCAAAAAGTTGCCCAACATCGCTCGGTGGCTCCAGGTATTTACGATCTGGAAACAGCAAAAAATAATACACTTTTTATTGTTTTAAGTAAGTTTAATAGTCTGTCTATGTAGCTACATAACAAAATTATAACTTTTAAAGAAAAATATAAATTTTTAATGCGATGGGTGGGATTAATGTATACTGAATAAAGTTTTTTTATTCTGGGAGTTATCGATGGAGGCTCACTCTTAATTCCACTTCTACTGATTTTAGTCGTTCTCTTTTATTGCTAGAAACTTGATTTTATCTTATTCTCTAGTAAATTTTGTTGACTTGAACTTGGACTACCTTTTTGATAAAACTCTTAGATTTATAGATATCCAGCATTTTCCATGACACTTTTGAGAATTTGGATCATAAAATGCTGGATATCTATAAACCTAAGAGTTTTAACAAAAAAGTAGTCCAAGTAACCTTACAAGCCAACAAAATTTCGTAGACAATTAGATAGGAATTAAGTTTTTAGGATGAGTGATTTTCATTTTATGAAGGAAAACCTTCGATTTTTTGCAAAAAATTCCATTTTTTCAAAACTTCAACCTCATTGCGGTACGCGTTACTCTTTTCCAATTAAGATGAAACAACTTTATTTAAATTGTAGCAAATTTAATCTTGTTTAAAAATGTATAGAGCCGTCTTTGTCGAAAACATGCTCTTTCATAGTCAAAATAAGGAAAAATCGAAAAAAATATGAGTTTTAGGGATATTCAAAAGTGATCCCGGGGGTTGTGTTTTGGATCCTCATTAAAAATCGAACTACTGGACCAAAATAGATGAAATTGTTATCATTTTACGCGTAATTTAAACAGCTTAAATTTATCTATAGATTTTTTTATTTGATAAGCCGATTTAGAATTATTCAAGAAAAACTGAAAAAACACCGAAATTTTGAGGCGCGTAGAAAAATTTGAACACATATTTGGGGGAAAACTTAGGGTAGTAATATTGGAGTACCAATAAAGGTATACCAGAAATAAAATCCTTATCGCTAATTATTTCCTGTTTATGCCATTTTTCACGTAATTTACCTGGACTATTTAACATTACACTATTTAAAGGCGATAAAGTTAACAATTTTTGACATATTTTTTAATCCTTAGAATTTTAATAGTATCTATGTATCTATATGTATTATGCAGGGATCATTCAATGTCAATACTCTCACACTTGGCCGTATGCATTTTTTTAAATACTCTAGGCTAAAAAGAAGGAGTAATCAACATAGTAAGCAGTGTCCTCGAAGGGGAAAAAGGGGGCGGTAATAATATTTATTTATGTTTACTTTTATAATTAATTGTTGATTATTGAAATTTTTATTTACATTTATTCATTGAAAAATGGCCTCATTCGAATTCAACATGATTTTCTTGCTTTTGGATATTTTACTAAAGTATGGAGGAATCTCGAATAGAAAGTAAGTTAGTATTTACTTTCACCATTTATTTCAAATGAACCTATTTAAACTTGATTTTCTATTTCTTATCAGCAACAAGAGTGATAATATTCTAATCTGTGTGTGTGACTCATTATATATAGACTTTCCTCATATCAGGCAATCGATTATTTTAGTATTAACATTTAAATGATAAATAAAACATTTGTTAGACGAGATTCCCGATTTCTTGACACTTGACCTATATATTATATGTTGTATTAATGTTGCATTATCATCTTTGCCCCATCACTATGTCTATAAATATTAAAGCTTCGGCACGCCCTCGAAGCTCGGCCCCTGGGCTGGTTCCCCTGGCGGGCGGCGTCTCGGTCCAAAAATTTTATTCCTCTTAAAAAACCACACTCCAAATGTATACCTGTAAACTCCCGAAAATACATACTCTCTTAAAAGTTTCGACTCATTTTCGTCCTGACTCAGCTACAAAAATGAGGCTCTAGATATGAATCTGGGAGTATTTTTTTTCTTTAATCTACCGCATTGTGATATTTTTTGTGTGGAAATATGTAGATTTATTTAAATAAGTGGGATCGTGTGAGGAGAAGAATTATTTTATATCATTTTTTTTTAAATTTGGGATCGATAATCGATATAAGGCTCCAAATATTTCAAAGAGATCAGGTGTATGTTTGTATGACAGGCTGCCCCAGTATTGCCATGAGAAACTCGGGCATGCGTGTCTTAAGTCGTTCAATTTTGTAAATATCAAAAAATAAGAATAACAAAATTTATATTTTTAAAAAATTATAAAAATGTGGCAAATTATTAAAAAATAAACAAATAATATATAAAATATAAATCAAATAAGATGTGATTAATTTCTTCTTCTGTGCGCAAATAAAAGCAAATTGAATATTTAATTTTTGAGTGGTGAGGGGGCGGGGAGGAGGAATAATTATCAATATATTTAATGTTTCTTAATTTAAAATCAATTGGAGCGTTTCATTTCGAAATTCGAGTCCAAATTACAATTATATTTCAAATTTGCCGCAAATATACCGACGGCATCAGCGCTCCCCGTCGGCAGCATTACGTCAGCGTTGCTGCAAATTAATCTGGCCTATTCTATATATTATGATATAATTAAAATAAACTTCATCCCTTAGACCAGAGGTGTCCAACCTTTTAGCTTCCCTGGCCCACTTTGGAAGAATACGAGTTATTTTGGGCTACACATAAAATACACTAACGCTAATGGCTGGATGAGCCCCAAAATTTAGTAATAGCAGTGTCACTGGACCTTCGACGTGCCTTTGAAACTGTTAATCGAGATCTGCTTTTGGAGAAGTTGAAATTATATGGATTCAGTGATAGTGTACTTAAATGGTTTGATTGTATTTAAGAAATCACACCCGACTAAAATTAATAGTGAAATCTCCAAACCACAAAGTGATAGTGTTGGTGTTCCCCAAGGAAGTATACTTGGGCCTTTATTGTTTATCTTGTATATTAATGATATAGATAGCTGTATTCAGCGCCGTAACTAGGCAGGTGCAACAGGTGCACCTGCACAGGGTCCAGAGATCTAGGGGGCTCTAAAACGAAATTGTTAATTGAATATTCTTTACAAATTTGTTTTACAAATATTTTATTCTAAATTTCAAAACACAAATTAAAATTTGAAGCATCGATATTAGTAGACTATTTAAAAACTGCAATACCACTTGAAATTTTACAAGGTCTGAATGACTTTGGATTAATTGAATCTTATCCAAACATTATAATATTGCTATACGATTATTCCTCACACTCTCAGAATCAATTGCTTCGTGTGAGAGAAGTTTTAGCAAGTTAAAATTAATTAAAAACTATTTAAGGTCTACTATTGGATAAGATAGATTATCCAATCTTGCCATATTATCTATAGAGTATCGCAAAGGATATTAATTATGACGATATAATTAATGACTTTGCTCAAATGAAAGATAGAAGAGTACAATTAAATGAAAATTAAATATTCTTATAATATAAATAATATAATAGAGGGTCGGTAGCGCAATCGGTTAAATCACCAACTTTTATAATCCGATTAGGAGAACATCAATCTAGACTTCATCAGTTCGATCCCAGCAAGAAGCAAAGTGAATTTATTTGAAAATAATAAATAACCGGCCCCTCGGCTCCAGAAACTGACAATCTCTGGTTCTACAAAACCTCGCGCATGCGCAGGACGAAATTTCGTAACAAGCAACCATGAATCGTGAGAGGCAAAAACATGATTACCCCAGGTGGTAACCAATCCACTCACCCTCGAGTGGCAACCGGGCATTCAGATTCTGGGGGATCCGGACCATCACGAAGTCAAGGAAGAAACAATGGAAGAATAACACCAAAAATCCATACATACCTGGGCACCTTTAACATCAACACACTCACCCGGCCAGGAAAAATTACCTGACCATGGAACTCGATAACACGTTCCGGAAAAAGATAGAGGCGTGGAAGGTCCAAACCAGAAAGAAACATCAAGCTTTGCGTGATCCCAAGGGTCCAAACGCAACAAATAATAATAATAATAATAAATAATGTAATACATTTTTGTGTACAATAAATTTGTTATATGATATCTATTTGAACTATAATTACTTTTTCCCAAAAAAATAGGGGCCCTAAAAATTTTTTTGCACAGGGCCCTAAAAAGCTAGTTACGGCGCTGGCTGTATTGATAATGTTTTTGTAAATTTATTTGCGGATGATACTTTAATATCTGTAGAGGATAGTGATATCGACATGGCTTAGACGAGAGAATTCCTTCTCGGGTGCCTCTGTTTCTTCTAAAGCCGAACTGGTCTTCCCCCAGATTTTCTTCAACTCTTTGTTCACAATAGTAAATGAATTGCATGAACATTATACCAGGTATGGATATATGTACATAAGGTAAATAAAGAATTGACGAAAAACTCACTGTATTTTAGAGGGCTTGAGGAATTCAATTCTCTGCCCTCTGTAAAAAATTCAACTAATTTAACTTCATTTAAAATAAAATTAAGGAAACATATTAGTGATAATTGAAAAATGTTAAATAGACATTAGAAGCTAAGAACTTAATTCTAATTATGTAGTATAATGTAATCTATATGTATGTAAATCAGGGGCGTGCTGGCTGGCACGGGGCGGCCCTGGATATTCGACACAATATCAGCCCACTTATTTTTTTTAATTTGTTAATAATGCTTATTTATTCATTTCATGAAATACCACAGAAACAGTATTGGTGTTTGTAAGCTAGTCGTTAAAAGAAAATCTGTGTTTTGAAAATATCAGACGAAAGATTATTTCAATTAGATGCTATGTATAGGCGGTCGATTCTATAATCAAAATTTAAAAATCAACATTGAGCAAACGTGTTATTTAATAGCGACATAAATCTATTTAAGATCTAACACAGTAGGTAAATGTTACTTACATTCAGTGGCGTATTTACAATTTTCTTCTGGGAGGGGTCTATTATTGAAAAAATACAAAAATTTAATATTCTTATATTTTTTTTAATATACATTACTAGCTGACGACCGGGCCTTCGGCCCGGCGTCACCTAGCCCTGGCGGGGAGCGTCTCGTTCATACCAATTTAATAATTGAAATTTAAAATCTTACTGTAAGTATCGAAAGAATGTGCTGAATGAAATTGATTCAAAAATAAGGAAGAATAAGGAAAGATTTATTTAACACATTGCCTAAGCACGATCACTATCTGACCAATCAGAATCGTTCTAATAATTTAACGCTTTGGCATTGGCTATGCACTGGCCAATCAGATCGTTTCCACATACATATATATCCACATACTTTTCTATTTTATATATATAGATAGATAGATAGATACATGTTTTTTCATTAAGAGCGGTCGAACTTTAAAATAAAATAAAAAACCTCTTTAAGTGATATTGCCACAATTTTTATTTTATTTTAAAGAATATTCGATGACATTATGTTTGGAATATAATTTCAGCCAAATGGCCGCCAAGACTCCGTGTAGATGGTGTATCCTGGTGGACCAATTTCGGATGGCATCTTAGCATAAACATATAATAAGAGTAATTAAAAAAGTGGAAAAATATAATAATAAAATACAATATTACCTACCATATATTTATATATTTCAAATAACAAATAAACAATTCTTAGAGCTTTGGGGGGAGACCTTCCACCCCTCCTGTTTTTGCAACTGACAATATCACCGAATATAGCAGGACCACCGGCGAAAAATAAAGGAATAGATAAAAAGGAGAACCAAAGGGCTCTCGCAAGTGATCGAGATGGAGACCGAAGGGCATGAATTACGAAGGAGAGAACTTTAAAAACTAAAAGGAAGGTTTTTGCTATAATCATCGAATAGGCAAGTGGCCCTTGAAAATGAATCGGCGTCAACGATCTTGTTCTTTTAAAATATTCTTAATTTTTAATTTTGTGGCACAGCGGCCCACCAGGCATTTGCCCGTTGTCCCGGCGGGCCAGCACGCCCCTCGATGCAAATACATTTAAATTAAAAAAAATAATAATGACAATCATGATATCTGTTGAGCGAAAAATACGTAGAAAATATAATTATCATCGTTAAGTAATTTAAGCATTATTACTTTATTAATTTTTTATTATAAGAGTAAAAGGCAAGCAGGGCCTTATTTCTAAATGGGCTAAGTAGGCTGCAGTCTAGAGCGGCAAATTTTCAGGGGTGGCAGTTTGGCAATTTATTCAAAAGTTGAAATGAAGTATATCAGACGTTAATAATATTTTCCTTAAATATTTTTAAGAATACATGTTACTTAGTCCTTCTGCATAGCCTGCTTTCTAAAAATATAACATAATACAAATTCACAGCATGTTAAGAAAATATGAACTATAGAAGGGGCGACAAATGGATTTTAGCCTGAATACTCTTATATATGGCCCTGCCGGGTCAGAAAATTAATAAGATGTTTGACACAGTATTTGAGAAATTAATCCGTCGATATTTGGTTCAAAGGAATTCTCAATAAGTTCTCAAAATGCTCATCAAATATTTTGAATCTTGGTTCATTCTTTATGTGCTTCATACTTGAAAATAGTTGTTTGAATAAACATAATTATTTAAGAACCATTTTATGAATATCCCGCATTGCTAAATAACTTGTTAAATTTAAAAATTAATTAATCATAAATTACAAGCAAGTTAAAATTATTGTATTTTTAGTCGAAATCTCATAAAGTTTCTAAGTTTGCTATTTTTTTGGGGAACATTGATAGCCGTCTTGTGCTGCGGATTTGACAAGTCTGCCTTAGACCTTAGACCAGTGGCGGATTAAGCCGTAGGGTCCGTAACAAATGTTAACGCGGGGCCTTAGGTTTTGTATTATAATAAAATAAAACACAACTTTTACAAACAAACTTTTCTCGATTTAATGTGAGAAAATTTAGAGATAGCACTATACAAATACATTTTTTAAGTAAATTACATTTAATGTTCATTAAGTTGAGTACATTTAGACGATCTTGTCTCATCCTGTTCCTTAACTCACTTGTTACACGCTTAAATATCGAAAAGAAACGTCCTCCGCTGCAATTTGTCAATTCTAATAAAAAGATAGTTGATCTCTAATCGAATTACCTAAATTGAAACCTTGTGGTGGCTAATGGGCTGGCCGGCTGCCTCCCTAGGAAAACTACCTACCTACGCCAATGCGTATACGCTGCACTACTGCTCTGCCTGTATATCTTGGATAGATGTGTACTCCCCCTGTCCCAAATCCCAACCAACCACCCCACCTGGAATCACGACTTAAATAGAGTAGGGTATACACCAGCGACCGCTTAGGATTCCCTTACGCTAGTCGGCTGCCCCCCTAATAAAACTCCCTAACTATTTCAAAGATGATTAATTAACATTATTATCTTGAAACGTGTGGGATAAGGTAAAAAGAACAATAAAATAATATATGATATGCGACTTTATTTTTTATTATATTTATTTTAAAAGAAAGAAGAAAGTTTCTTTGTAAATAGTTTTTAAAAAAATAACAATTTTAATATTTATTTAATTATTATTTAATATTATAGATATATTTTACATTTGGATAAAAAATATTTATGATATTAACGTCTATTTATTTATTTATAGAATCATACATCAATCTCATTCATTCATTTTTTATTTTTAGTATTTTGATGATATTTTTTTTAATATTTAAATTCAAAAAAATAGGAATCAATGTGAAGTGATTGTGGTATTTTTGATGATTCAAAGAAGAGGCAACTCGGCGCCCAATTGCGAGGCGTCGCTATATCGCCGCGCTGCTGGCGTCGTCTGGTGGTGGCGTAATTGAAATAAACGACGCGATGATGGCGCAGCGCCATCCTGTAAGCCCGTACTTGTACCACCCTGGCCGCCCGTTTCGTCCACATTGTCGTCGTAGATTTTCAAAGTTTTCACATGATACCAAACGAAAATATCGAAAACCGTACCGGCCATCATGAAACCTAAAAAAAAATATAATATTAAAAATATAAAAATAATATATTAAAAATTTAAAAATAATATATTAAAAATATAAAAAATAATATATTAAAAATATAAAAATAATATATTAAAAATATAAAAATAATATATTAAAAATATAAAAATAATATATGAAAAATATAAAAATAATTTATTAAAATTATAAAAATAATATATTAAAAATATAAAAATATTAATAATTAATAGAGATTGCGGTGTTGTTGCAGGTGAAACATCTTTAATTAATAAAGATGAAAGTAAATAAATATTTTATGAGATATTAATTTACTATGAGTTCGGTTTTCTAGGTCACTTGTTTCAAGTTAAAACAGTAAAAGTTTTAACGTGAAACAAGTGACCTAGAAAACCTAACTCATAGTAAATTAATATCTCATAAAATATTTACCTATTTACTTTTATCTTTACTAAAAATATTACATTAAAAATATAAATTGATAAATAGCTAAATTTACACTTGTTTAAGGTACATATAACTCGAAAACAAATAGTAATTGCAGCCAAATGCTTTTTGCTAAAATATTTTTTGGCAAATAGCTTTCTAGCCTACAAATTTAAGTATAATTCTTGTTCTTGTTCTTGTTCTTATATATATTTTTCATTCATATCTCTTTCACGCAGTGTAATAATAAAATAATATAAAACTTTGGTTTCTAAAATTTTGCCACAGTGTGTATTACGAACATAAATATTCCTAAATGTTAATTATAGGTTTTAAAATTCACACATCAACTAAATTTATAATATAGGTTTGATGGAAAGTAACCAGTTAGATGTGCCTGTTATCGAGGAATATTAAACATATTATTAATAGAGAAAAATCCCGTATAGAAATAAATAGATTTTCGAAATATGTTTTTTATATATTTTTGAAAATATATTAAAAATATAAAATTTTGTCTTAAATTTATATAAAGTTTATGTTTTCTATATATTCTTAAAATGAAATTATTTTTATGTCGCTCTAGTATAAATTTTATATAAATTTAACACAGAAATTTTATATTTTTAATATATTTTCAAAAAATATATAAAAAACATATTTCGAAAATTTATTTATTTCCATACGAGATGGTGTTGTTGACCATAGCTGTATGACATTAGGAGGGGGGGTGAATTCGCATTGAATCAGCGCTACCTTATTAATTTAGATTATAATAAGAAAAAACCTTTTGCCTAATAAAGAAAAATTAATTAATTAATTGAAGGAGACAATAAAAGAGTGTGTCTTCTGCTGGAATTATAAATGTTTAATTTATTTATAACGAGACCATAGTTTCGAGAGTTTTGCCTTCTTCATCAGTCTATTACAATTGATTCACATGAATTAATGTATTAATGGTAAGTGAAATTTACTTTAAATAGATTATTGTAAATCTCACTTACCATTCATACATTAATTCGCTGTGAATCAATTGTAATAAACCAGAGCATCTTGACATTGAAAAAGCCACACACGGCTCGCGAGCCGCAGGTTGCCGACCCCCCCTGTAATAGACTGATGAAGAGGGAAAAGCTCTCGAAACTATAGCCTCGTTATAAATAAATTAAAAATTTATAATTCCGGCAGAAGACACGCTCTTTTATTGTCTCCTTCAATTTATAAAAATTCTGCTACTCTCGGCAAAAAACTTTCAATTTAATTAATTAATTAATTAATTATTCAATTACTAGCGCAATCTATTGACTAAACGAATAATTATTTTATTTTTTTAATTATTATCAATAAATATATATAGGTAATTATATTTAAGCGAAATTTAATTTAAATGTAAAGTAAAATAGCTAAGTTTAAAATAATGCCAAGAGATGGTGCTCAATTGTACTTAGGAAAATTTACTACTCCATTTAAATCAAATACTTGTTTCTTCTTAAGATTAAAATTGATAAATTAATGTGTGTCTCTCACCGACTGCAGTGAAATTGAGTGTATACCGCAGTACTTGTCCATCGTAAAGCCAGCAGTTGCCGGTTACTCCGCAGGTCATTCCCCATACCATACACGATGAGTCTTGAAACAAACAAACAAACAAATTTAAATCAAAATGCAATAAATTTTTTTTTCAATTTAGATTTCATCAAAATTAATAAAAAATAATAATAATAGCAATGATAAAGAAAATTCACATTTCTTTCCGAAAACATAAAAGGCCTATCCGAATTCATGAAATTTTTTTAATTAATTTACAATATTTATTTATGTCACTTTTCAACCAACCAAGAATATCTCTCATTCCTTTTTTCAAAATTAAAAGACGAAAATCCTCTATTAAATCGAAATTATTTAGTAAAAATTTGAGTATCTTTTTTTGAAAATAGATAGAATTTTAAAAAAAAATCATCTCGGGGTGTAGAAAACAATCTATCTACTCTTATTAAACGAGCAAAAATTGTATATATATTTATATATTTATTTGTTTGTATATTTGTATCTCAGTTCTATTTTGAAAACGGCTACACCGATTTTGATGAAACCAACTCTATTTACATGTTTTGAGGATGAGAAAACGATCTGGATAGGTCTGGACCTCGGCGAATTTCATCTTAAGTGATCTTTTCTTAATTAAAGTAATTATTGATAGATGAAAATCTCAATAAAAAAGTTTGTTTACATTTTTTCAATTATCTTTTATTTATTAATTGTTTTTTAATTTTAAAACTCCCTAATACTTTATACCAAACTAGCTGCAAGGCCCGCCTTCGGCGGCCCTCTTGCTAGCCCCCTGGTTCCCAGCCCTCGAAAACCCCCCTCACCCCCCACTCACCACAACACCGGAAACCCACCCAACACCCCCACACTCCGCACCATGCCCAACTCAGCCCCTACACCACCAACCCAACACTCCATTTCGCACCGAGTTTTTGCATTTCTAGCCTTCTAGTGACCCACAGATTATGTATACAAAATTTGGTTGATTTTGCTCGAAGAGAAAGAATTTACAATTATCCACCCTCCCTTTTGGGTTGTTTTTTGGGGAAATTCTTTTAAACAAAAGTTGTCAGAAATCGCATCCCCTACAACTTTGTTTATCATAAAATTTGCCGTAGGGTTAATAGTTTAGGAGTTATTTGATAATTTTCATTTGTGCCCCCCCCCAAACCACCTTCTGGGGTCAAAATATCAAAACGTTATATAGATAAAAATGTAAGTTAGAAGACATCTGATGTAAATTTGAAATTTCATAATAATCCCTTCAGCTGTTTTTACGTGAATCGTGAGCAACTTTTCGGAAACCACTGAAACAGACATACATACATACAGACAGACAGAAATTTTGTTGAGGGTGTTTTCGTTCATAACTTTGCTTGAAACGTGTGCATCCAAAATTTGGCGTCATTTGGACCAATATACAGACAAAACCTTAATTTTTTATATATAGATATTATTATATTATATTAATATAAAATTAGGATTTTTTAATTAACAGGTGTCTAAATCATAACATTAGCGGTGGATTCATAAAAAAAACAGATGTGTTTACAAATAAAGTGGTTGAAGTGGCTTTTTTTATATAGCTTGGAAACAAATCTTATTTAATTTTATGTTTTTATTTCAGATCCTATACGATTATTTTTTTATTATTTTCATTATCAGTCTCGAACCAGCTTACTTCGAGTCAGCGACCTGGCACTCTATCCACTGACCCACAGTCGCCTCTATATCTAAAGTGTATTAATCCAAAAACCATTTTTTCACAATTGACGAAAAACTTTTTCCTATGTTTCTATTTAAGGTAATTGCTAGCCAAGAGGATTCATCCCTTGGGCAATTGGAAGGCTCATTATCTGATATTTAGGGCCGGTTGTATGTCGCAAAGTAAATGCTTTTTACCACTAACCCTGGGTAGATGGTAAATGGAGGGACTGGGATGGCCAATCAGATGACATGCACTGAAAGTTCCTGTCATCTGATTGGCCATCCCAGCCCCTCCATTTACTATCTACCCTTGGTTAGTGGTAAAAGCATTTACTTTGCAACATACAACCGGCCCTTAGAATGCCAGCGTCTCTTCAGGTTGTCTAAATACAGGCGTTGCCATCCAAGTGCTGCCATCTGTTAAACTCAAAGCGGTGAAATTTATAGTTAGACTGTTCTCACGAGTTAGGGCCGGTTGTATGTCGCAAAGTAAATGCTTTTTACCACTAACCAAGGGTAGATGGTAAATGGAGGGACTGGGATGGCCAATCAGATGACAAAAAAGCATTTACTTTGCGACATACAACCGGCCCTTAGAATGCCAGCGTCTCTTCAGGTTGTCTAAATACAGGCGTTGCCATCAAGTGCTGCCATCTGCTAAACTCAAAGCGGTGAAATTTATAGTTAGACTGTTCTCACGAGTTAGGGCCGGTTGTATGTCGCAAAGTAAATGCTTTTTACCACTAACCAAGGGTAGATGGTAAATGGAGGGACTGGGATGGCCAATCAGATGACAAAAAAGCATTTACTTTGCGACATACAACCGGCCCTTAGACGTGTATCAAACGTTCCTAAAGATTGCGTTCCATAAAAAAATGCATTTGAAAATATATCTGTATTATAGTTGAATATTTACCGAGGATGATTCCGTAGACAATCGGGCCTGGTATTAAGGCCATGACAGTGAGGAGGGATTCCGAGAAACCAATTGACACCGCCTTGTCTTCCTCATCCACGCATCTGCACACCAAATACAAAAGAGAGAGAGAAAACAAAAACAAAACAAACAAACAAACAAAAATATATTAATGCAGAGATTTAACCATCTTTTTTTGAGTATCTTTTATGTTGTATATCGGAGAGAAATATCAATATAACTATTACAAATTAAGTCACTCTTTAATAAAGATTTAAATAGGAAAATATTTTCAATCTGTGTGATGACTGGCCTTATATGTGTTTGCTAAGAATGAATATTAATAGAATGACAAATATGCAAAGAAGTTAATTTGTTTGAGCCCTGAGGAAGTCAACAAAGTTGACGAAACGTTGGCAATAAATAAAAATTATTAGCATAAGCTATTGTTCTTATTTCCTTACAACAACTTATCTAGTATTTATATTGTTTTAATTTATAATGATAAATTTTTTTAACCCCTTTGATCAATTTCGAAAGAGTATTGCTATCGAATCATCAAATATGAAAGTATTTATTATATTTTTTATTAGTTTGAAAAATTATTATTATTATTTGATAGCGTTTTTCTTTAGGAGACGGACTGGTATAAAAATGCAATTGGATGTTGATGAAGGCAGTTCAAGGTGGTTGTAAAAAATAAGACTATAACGGTTTTATTATTTTACATTTATTCGATAACCGACGTTTCGGAGATTTACTCTCTCCCTCTTCAGGGTCTATATAATTGAGAGGAAGACTCATAATATGTAAAAAAAAATAATAATATACACAAAATAAAATAAGAATCATAAATCTACTTACAACGAAAAGTCAATGAAAGTATATCAACTCATAATTACTTCCTGTCTCCCTTGACACTCCCGAATAATCGAATCAATATTGCCTCCTCAATTACTCTCGACCTAGACAAACTGAATAAATGGGGCTCTCAAAATTTAGTTAACTTTAATTCAAATAAGACTCAATGTTGTCTAATTTCTAGGCGCGAAAATAGAGATTTCCCTGATATTCACTTCGATTCGAATACCCTGAAAATGTATGACAGCCTATCCATGTTGGGCGTCTCTGTCGCATCTGACCTGTCTTGGAATGAACACATCTCCTCTGTGGCGAAATCTGCAGCAAGGAAGATTGGCTTCTTATTCAGGTCCAAGCGATTTTACAAACCCCCACAACTTCTCACCATCTACAAGGCCCAAATCCGCCCCTGTCTCGAATACGGCTCTCATCTGTGGAGAGGAGCCTCAAAATATTCTCTTGCTACCCTTGATGCAATTCAGAAACGAGCCGTCAGGCTAATTGACGATTCTACCCTCACCGACTCCCTCGACTCGCTGGCTCATCGAAGAGATGTCTCTGCCCTTTCCTTTTCTATAGATACTATCACGGCAGGTGCTCTGATGAGATAAAATCAATAATTCCCCCAAAGCATGCTTTGCACGTAGCACGCGTTTTGCCGACTCCCAACACTCTCTCGCGGTCAAACTAGAAAAGTGCCGGACCACTTCATTCGCCAATACATATATCCCCATGACTTCAAGGAACTGGAACTCTCTTCCAGCCTCTATCTTTCCCAGCACCTATAATCTTCAAACCTTCAAAACCGGAGTGCATAGACACCTACGTCTACACCCTCTCACTTAATCAACTTTCCCTTCTCTTCGGTAATGCAAGGGTCTTTCGAGATCCATAGGGGCTACATCTTTACTGGTGCAGCCCTTCTTGCATTCGATTGCATTAAAAAAAAAAAAAGAAAACATTATAAAATTTCATCTCGATAGAAAAAGCAATTGATGATTAATGTTTTCATGAGATATATATAAATGAATGAATGCATAACATGTCCCCACCAATCACTGGATGCGCAGAATATCGTTGCGCATATATAGTTGTTGGTTTTTTTTTATATTACAATTATTTACACATTTACAAATATGGTCATCATCAGTCCCAAAATTTTACAAAAATATATACAAAGTTCTTTTTTTCCCTTTACTTAAATTTTCGTTTTTTCTTTTAAAAACATAGTTCGAAACGTCATTAATTTATTTACATATTATTCATTTTATTAATTTTTTTTATAATTAAATTCGTCACATGAGTTTTGCTGGGATGGCATAATTAATGATTTAAAACTCATGTGACGAATTTAATTTAAAAAAAATTAATAAAATGAATAATATGTAAATAAATTAATGACGTTTCGAACTATGTTTTTAAAAGAAAAAAGAAAATTTAAGTAAAGGGAAAAAAAGACTTTGTATATATTTTTGTAAAATTTTGGGACTGATGATGACCCTATTTGTAAATGTGTAAATAATTGTAATATAAAATAAACTGCAACGGATCGTTGCTAAACTTTATCCAAATTCATTTGAAATATTAATATGTTCTTGAGTAAAGTACTTTAAAATATAATTTTACTAAAAACTTTATTTAACCTTATTTGTGGTCCCCAAGGTACTTAATTAGATATTAAATTTCATCAAAATTGGTTAAGTCATTTTCAAGATATTTAGAATAAACTAAAAAAGTACTGAAATAAAGTACTAATGTTTGTGGACCGATATGTACCAAAAACTAATCAGCGCTTCATTTTGTTAAACTAATGGTAGGTTTTCAATTTCATTTCAATCAGCGCAAAGTGTGGAAAAAATCGTGGACGAAAAAAACGATAACACACACACACACATCCATCCATCCATCCATCCATCCATACATCCGCACGCACTTCCAAAAAAATGGCACTTTTTGGCCTCTCGACGAGATTCCAGGTAATTTTTGGCAAAACCGTCACGTGCTAAAATTCAATCTCATTGAATACTTCAATTTGTGGCCTTAATTGAGTCTATGGGTTCCGTAGTCTTTACCTGAGGACCCTTTGAAGTCGCGTTTGCCGCGAGAGCGATTCCAATACTTTCTCCCATGCTTCGCATTGGATAAAGTAAAAAACAAAAACCAACAACTATATATGCGCAACGATATTCTGCGCATCCAGTGATTCGGAGGGGACATGTTATATATTCATTTATATATATATCTCATGAACACATTAATCATCAATTGCTTTTTACTTTATCCAATGCGAAGCATGGGAGAAAGTATTGGAATCGCTCTCGCGGCAAACGCGACTTCAAAGGGTCCTCAGGTAAAGACTACGGAACCCATAGACTCAATTAAGGCCACAAATTGAAGTATTCAATGAGATTGAATTTTAGCACGTGACGGTTTTGCCAAGAATTACCTGGAATCTCGTCGAGAGGCCAAAAAGTGCCATTTTTTTTGGAAGTGCGTGGGGATGGATGGATGGATGGATGTGTGTGTGTGTGTTATCGTTTTTTTCGTCCACGATTTTTTCCACACCTTTGCGCTGATTGAAATGAAATTGAAAACCTACCATTAGTTTAACAAAATGAAGCGCTGATTAGTTTTTGGTACATATCGGTCCACAAACATTAGTACTTTATTTCAGTACTTTTTAGTTTTTTCTAAATATCTTGAAAATGACTTAACCAATTTTGATGAAATTTAATATCCTAATTAAGTACTTTGCAGTTTATTTCTATCGAGATGAAATTTTATAATGTTTTCTTGGCATTGTCAAAGGAAACAGGAAGTAATTATGATTTGAACTACTTTAATTGACTTTTCGTTGTAAGTAGATTTATGATTCTTATTTTATTTTGTGTATATTATTTTGTTTTTTATATATTATGAATGACATGTGGATATTTCCCAATACTAAATGATGTTCGTCTTCCCCTCAATTATAGTGACCCTGAAGAAGGAGAGAATAAATCTCCGAAACGTCGGTTTAACGAATAAATGTA
The DNA here is from genome assembly GCA_024734495.1 of Forficula auricularia. NCBI lineage: Eukaryota > Metazoa > Arthropoda > Insecta > Dermaptera > Forficulidae > Forficula > Forficula auricularia. The sequence continues at coordinate 554,824 of JALMQS010000124.1, forward strand.
AAATAATAAAACCATTATAGTCTTATTTTTTACATCCACCGTGGACTGCCTTCATCAACATCAAATTTCCTTACAACAACTTATCTAGTATTTATATTGTTTCAATTTATAATGATACATTTTTTTAACTCTTTTGATCAATTTCGAAAGAGTATTGCGATCGAATCATCAAATATCAAAGTATTTATTAGATATTTTATTAGTTTGAAAAATTATTATTATTATTATTTTTAATTAGGTATGCATAATTATTAACAATAATTTTTTCTGGAAATGTAAAATAAATTAATCATTTCAAAATAATTATCTTTATCGAACAGCGATTAGGTTTTTATTTTTCAATGGATTTATCTTTTCTTCCAAAAAACGAATTTTGATATCAAAACCTTTCATTCGTTGAATTCGATTAGAAAAATAATTTCTTTCGCTTTCCACTATTATCTTATCTTTACTAGATTGCAAATATTTATTTGAAATATTTAATATAAAATATGAATTCTCTTTAAAATATTATTTAAAAATTGATAAAACGAAATTTATAGAATATCATAAAATGATTATTTGAACTTTTCTTATTAATTGTCTATATGATGACTCTGGAGGGAATGATAAGATAGACCAGCTAACGTTTTTTTATTAAAATGTATTTTATTCTTCAGGCAAATGTGCATGGGGAACAACCACTCTGCTTCTGCTCAGCTCAAATTTCCAGCATCTTGGTAAGCTTCTCTATAGATTTATTTTTAATTGAAGGAGACAATAAAAGAGTGTGTCTTCTGCTGGAATTATAAATTTTATTTATAACGATAGTTATAATTCCAGCAGAAATTTTATTTATAACTATAGTTATAATTCCAGCAGAAGACACACTCTTTTATTATCTCCTTCAATATATAAAAATTCTGCTACCCTCGGCACAAAAAACTTTCAATTTAATTTATTTTTAAGTTAATATTTTCCAATACAAACTATTATCTACTCTTATTAAACGAGTAAAAATTGTTTGTATATATATATATATATATATATATATTTATATTTGTATCATTGTTCTATTTTGAAAACGGCTTTACTGATTTTGATGAAACAAATTCTATTAACAAGTTTTGAGGATGAGAAAGCGATCTGGCTAGGTCTGGACCTCGACACATTTAATCTTAATTGATCTTTTATTAATTAAAGTAATTATTGACAGATGAAAATCTCAATAAAAAAGTTTGTTTACATTTTTTTCAATTATCTTTTATTTTTAATTGGTTTTTTAATTTTAAAACCCACTAATAGGTTATAGCAAATATTAATATATGATATTAAAATTAGGAATTTTTTGTTTGTTTTTAATTAGCAGGTGTCTAAATCATAACAAAACAGGTTTGTTTACAAATAAAGTGGTTGAAGTGGCTTTTTTTATATAACTTGGAAACAAATCTTATTTAATTTTATGTTTTTATTTCAGATCCTATACGATTATTTTTTTTATTATTATTTTCCTATTTATTTTTTATAATGTTTATCAATATGAACGAATGTTGGCAAATTGGTGTACGAGTAAACAAATATACACATAATATATATGTGGACCATTAGAAAGCTAGAAATGCAAAAACTGGGTGCGGGGTGGGGTGTATGTGGGAGGTGCAGGAGGTGGGGTGCAGTTGTGGGGGATTCGGGGGTGGTAGGCGAGGTTGGGGTAGGGAGGGGGGGGGTATTGGTGGGGGCAAGGTGTGTGGTTTCGGGGGGGGGGGGTCAGGGGTTACCGTGTATTGCTCGGTGGCTCCAGGTACTAATTATTAAACTCGACATCAGAATAGAATCAATTACTCTAAAATCAAATCATTATTTCAAATAAAATATATTTTTTCAATTCTCTAGGACCGTCTAATTCCAAATATTATAGTAAAATTTCTATATTTTGAATATTTCAAATTTTTTGTCATCATCAGAAATTTCACAAAGCTTGCCTTTTTTTCGTTTATTCGACAAATTTTTTTTGTGAGATATTTCAAATAAAATATATTTTTTCAATTCTCTAAGACCGTCTGATCCCAAATAAACTAAAATTTTTATAATTTGGATATTTTTAATTTTTTTGTCATAATCAGATTTTTCTCAATCAAGTTGATAAGGGTCCCCCCTTTGTATTAAGAACACTTTTCAGAGGGTTAAAAAAGTGATTTTTTTTCGCTATATTCCATCAAAATTATACTCATTAGAGCATTACTCTTATTGGACCCTAAATATGCTTGAATAGGTTAGGACATATTAATATCGCAGAATTTTAATGCGTTTTCGCGCAAACCAGCCGACTTAAGTAAAAGCTAACTCGTATGTACTTTAATTCATATATCTCCTAAACTAATATAACTTCCATTTTGAAAATTTTAGTGTATTATTTCTATACTTTAAGCTATATTTTGAAATTAAAATAATTAAAAAAAAAAAAAAATGGCCGGAATTATTTAAATTCTGATTTGAAATGTTTACTTCTGGTTTTTTACATGAAAAAAAATTCAATTTCAAATCTGATTTCATAATTAAAAAGAACAGTAAATTTTCTACGTAAACCACCATGTTTAATATTTTATTGTAAATTTGTTTAATTCAAAAAAATGGTTCCAAAAAATCTGAAATTCAATAACGTCAATTCTTTAGAAGCCTAAAACTTGACAACCGCGGGGTGAACCGTGACCTAATATGCTCTACACCTACTTCCACTTGTACTTCCAAATATTTCCAAGTACTTCCAAATATTTCCAAGAAATTCCAAATATTTCCAAGTACTTGCAAAGATTCCCAAGTACTTCCAAATATTTCCAAGTACTTCCAAATATTTCCAAGTACTTCCAAATATTTCCAAGTAATTCCAAATATTTCTATTTCCAAGTACTTGCAAAGATTCCCAAGTACTTCCAAAGATTCCCAAGTACTTCCAAGTATTTCCAAGTAATTCCAAATATTTCCAAGTAATTCCAAATATTTCCAAGTAATTCCAAAGATTCCCAAGTACTTCCAAGTATTTCCAAGTAATTCCAAATATTTCCAAGTAATTCGAAATATTTCCAAGTAATTCCAAATATTTCCTAGAAATTCCAAATATTTCCAAGTACTTGCAAAGATTCCAAAGTACTTCCAAATATTTCCAAATAATTCCAAGTATTTCTAAGTACTTCCAAATATTTCCAAGTACTTCCAAATATTTCCAAGTAATTCCAAATATTTCCAAGTACTTCCAAATATTTCCAAGTAATTCCAAAGATTCCCAAGTACTTCCAAGTATTTCCAAGTAATTCCAAATATTTCCAAGTACTTCCAAAAAGGTGTACACCTACTTCCAATTGCGGATCACCCCTCGTTGACAACTAAACCTCACTCCCAAAAAAAATTGTGTGTTCACATTTATACCTTCTTGAAGTACAATTAGGCCAAAATTTATTAAAATTTGGAAATTTAAATTATTATTATTATGTCAAGTAAAATTTACTAGTCCGCTAGACAGCAAATTACCCGCCGAAGGCGGGCTTCGCAGCTGATTATTTAATAAATTATTTGACTTTCGATCTTAATTTAAATAAGAAATTGTTATTATTGTTGTTGTTGTTGTTACCGGAATTGAATGATGGTATTTCCCGCTCTTCCGGTGCTGCTAAAAAATCGCGCCATACATTCGACAAAAATAAAAATGGTGAAATTGCGTAGACAATCGATTGGACAAGCGCCGTCGACTGCGTAGCCTGGACCAGTATCCGAAGGGCCAATGCAGCTGCAATTGCCATACACCTGTTGGAGGGAAAGAAAATACACAGATTAGCCATTGAGAGAGAAAGAAAAAGAGAATGGGAATCCCACAAAGAGATAAATAATGTGTGATTTAAGGATCAATATCAATCAATAAACACCGAAGTGCAAAAAAATCGATCCACCAATAAAAACTATATTAAATAGTAAATCATTTTTAATGTTTTTACAAGTAACCAATAACCATACATTATTGAAATTATTGCTTATTGCAAGTGTACTTACCACTTGTTGTTGACTTATCCCTTGATTAATTAGGCACATAATTTGAACTAGTTGAACTACAGAAATATCCATTTTGTATATTTTATCTTTCTATCAATGATGCTTAATTACAAATTATTCATTTTATTGAGAGATTTCAAAAGGAATTTGATCTTTTATTAAAACTTTATTTAAATTAAAGTAATATTGAAAAAAAGTATGATAATTTGTAATTGTATGTTTTAATTTAATTTTAATTATTTTTTTTTTTATAAAATTCAAAAATTTCAACAATATTTATTGAATATGTTAGTTTAAGAGTTAATGGAACAAATTATTTGAATATTTGTACAAATTTTTAAAATAATTTGCTATTTAATAAAGTTGTTATTAGTGGGTCGAATTTTTTGTGCCGTAGTATATAATCAACTTAAGGTATTTATTACTATATATAATTTTGTAATAAAATATCAAATTTCTCAATAAATTTATTAACAAATTTAATATCGAAAAAAATATTGATTTTTTGTTTTCATAATATTATAAATAAATATAAATCTATAACTTTTTACTTTCATATATACGGGGGTTTCATAATTGAATCTCAATATTGAATGGGGTTAATCTGTACATGATTTTAATAGAGTTCGGGACAGCTTATCTATCTGGTTGATCTTTGAAAAAATCTTTTGTATTTCTGCCTACCACATTTTTTTTAATAAGAAAATTGTTAATAATGAGGTTAATTTCGAATAAAAATCTTTGTTTTGAAAGTATTAATAAAAAGATTATTGAGATAAATTTTTCCCCATTATAAAAACATATATTTAGCACAAAAACGATTTCAAGAAATAGAGATGGAATTCTAAACTAATGCTTTTGTTAAATTCTGTTGGCTGAAAATAACTTTTTATTTTTTACATTTATGTATAACTAATTAACTAGACTGTCAAATTTATTGAAAAATGTATCAATCGATTCATAAAAGTTGAATTATTGATTTTTATAAATTTGTTGAAAATGCTATAATTTGTATATAAGTTATAGTCCTTTTAAAATCTCGCTCCATTTACTTCCATGTTAAAAGGACAATTTTCAATAATTTATTTCTCGGTAATGGGACAAACGATCAACTTCAAATTTCGGAAATAAATATTTAATACATCAATGATTCGATGGAAAAAATTTGAGAATTTTCTCATCAAAATGATAAACAGTCCCGAAGCCCCTTAAGACAAAAAGAAGTTCTTATAAAAACATTCGTCCCTTTTTGCTTTATTTTTGATATAATACAGGTTGAAAAAGATTTTTTTTGAAAATCATTTTTATTTTAATAACTTTTATAATTTATCTAACTTTCTGAGATTTGGCTCGTGATCCTGGCTTCTTTCCTTCTACTCTGTTCTTTTCACGATGGAGGGGCCATCCCACAAAGGCCTTTCGGGGATGCATCTTCTGGTGTATCTCCTTCTCACATCAATATCATAAAAAAAGGTGTAGAGACACGTCTTTTGTAAAAATAAACGAATTGTGAGTTTTAATCAGTGGCCTCCCAATTAATTTCACCCTGATTATTTTGAATGAAAAAATAATACGCCACTGCTTTTGTTGAAAAACAAAAATTATTTTATTAATCGGGGTTCATTTTGTAATAAAAAGATATTTTGACATTTTTCGTATCTTGAACTGTTTTTCAGTAAAAAAAATATAGAACAACAATTAATTATCTGTACCTACGTGCAAATAAAATATTTTTTACACTTAAAATACTTTTTATACTTTTGTAAATTATAAGATATAAATTATCAAATTTAATGTAAGGTAATGTCGACTGAAGATGGCGTCGAGTTGAAGCCGAAACGCTTCATGATCAAAATACTGGTAAAATAAATTAACAACCTTGATGAAGATTTTTTATCTGGAAAAATAACCATCATTCTCAAAGGATTCCATCTTCCACCGGATTCATTAAGCCTCGTTCCTGATCTCATAAAAGAATTTGTGTTTTTGAAAAAAGCAGTCGCGTATCATTACTTTTATTCATTCAAAATAATAAGGGTGAAATTAATTTGGACGTTACTAATTGAAACTGAAAATTCGTTTTTGTTTTTTGTTGTTTTTTTTTCATAAAAGATGTGTATCTACTTCTAGTTTAATGTAGTTTCGGAGTTATTAAAAAAAAAAAACATTTTTCAAAAAAATCTTTATCACCCTGTATATCAAAATAAAGCAAAAACGGATCTTGAGTTTTGTGAACTTTTTGCCTTAAAATCATGCACAGATTAACCTTTTTCAATATTGACATTCTATTATGAAACACCCTCTAGATTCCATATCACATAAAGAATCGTCTGGGAAAGCGTCCGCCTGTATCTATGCAACCAAATGGACGGTTCTGGAACGAACTAGCCTACCGTACAGGCGTCCCTGTTAAATGAATATTTTTCATATAGCCCAGGCAAATGAGACTTTTGTTTTTTAATAAATATGCACAAACTGGAAATTATTTTAATCGACGTTAGGAAGCCCAAATAAGAGTTATATGAGTTTGCGACGGTTTCTGGCTGGTGATAAATTTTTGAGGGCCTAAAAACCACGAAAATTTTAAACATTTTTCATATTTTGGCTTATAACTTAAAAATCATGAGTTATACAGAAAATGTATTTCTTAGCAAAATGAAATAGCACAAAATCTTGAGTCGAATAACATACTAAAAAGTTAAAATTGATCAGCCGTTTAGCCACAATTTTTTGCAGTTTTTCAAAAACTTCAACCTCATTGCGGCACGGGTTACCCTTGGGCAATTAAGCTGAAACTTTGCCAATCTAAATTTTTAGCCAATTGTCAACTATTATGGGTGTCAGCTCCGCACAAACTTGAAGAGTGGTTTCTTGTGACCACCTAATGAGCAAGCATAATTCACTTTTCCTCCAAGTTGGTAAAAATGGCCTATCTTTGACGATCGATTGTGGCTATATGGCTGAACTAATTTTAATTTTTAAGTAAGTTATTCGACTGGAAATTTTATGCTCTTTCATTTTGGTAAGAGTAAAACTTTCTGTTTTAGGCATGATTTTCGAGTTATAAGTTAAAATCAGAAAAAAGTCCAAAATTTTCGTGGTTTTTAGGCCCTCAAAAAATTTAGCATTTAAAAAAATTAGGAAATTTAAATTATTTTTTGAAAACCTAATACCGATTCCAGGTGGTGTAGCCCCCTGGCCAGCAAGATGCTCGCCCAAGGCGGGCATCTCAGCTCGTTGGAATTATATTAGGACAATGATTGCTGAAGCCAAGGTTCATTTTATAAGGCTTTCTCGTAGACCAAAACACCATGATTTCACTCAATTGTTTTTTTTGTCAAAATAAGCTCACTTTAATTTTAAAATCCACTAATAGATCATGACAAATAAAATTTATTAAAATTAGGAAATTTAAATTTTTAATTGAAAAGTTTTGTTTTGCCGAGAGTAACAGAGTTGTTGATTCACAAAGAGAAACAAAGAGGTTGTCCTCTGCTTGATGCTTTAATTCTAACTGGCTCCCAGCTAAGTAAAGATCAACAATTTTCAATATCCATACGGTATTGACACCATGAAAAACAATATTTATAATTAAAAATGACTGATGATGAAGACCAAGTCTTTGAAACTATAGTCTCAAACAAATAAATAATATATTTATACAGATATATCATCTCGATATACATGGGTGTATGTTTATTTCCATCAAGCAGAGGACAACCTCTTTGTTTCTCTTTGTGAATTTAAATTATTATTTTCAAACTAATTAGTAGAGATTGTGGTGTTGGTGCAAGGTGAAACATCTTTAATAAAGATAAGAGTAAATAAATATTATATTTAATATTGATTTACTATGAGTAAAGGATACTAGGTCACTTATTTCACATTAAAATTAAAAAATTAAAAGATATAAATTTTTTTTCTTTTTCAATATATATATTTCGGGCTATCAACCCATCTTCAGGAAGTACAGAAAGTAACTGAACTGTACTTCCAGAAGATGGGTTGATAGCCCGAAATATATATATTGAAAAAGAAAAAAAAATTATATCTTTTAATTTTTTAATTTTAATGTGAAATAAGTGACCTAGTATCCTTAACTCATAGTAAATCAATATTAAATATAATATTTATTTACTCTTATTTTTATTTTAAAACTCACTAATAGACAAATACAATAAATCACACTTAGGAAATTTTTATTAGAATATTATTTTAAAATCAAGGCTCTTATTTCCCCTCTATTAGGTTATTTCCCCTTAATTGTAACAAAAAAATTGAAACAGATATGTTGCTAAAGAAATTTAGCTTTAAAAAAAATTTTCATTCACGAAAACAATACCTGAATAGTAAAGTAAACAATTCTAATTCTGAATGCAATGAGACCTAATGGTCATTGCTCACCCAAGAGCCATTGATCATCTCCTGGGTTGTACAGCCCGCATGGCAGGCACTGTAGAAGGTGGACAGTCCGTCATAGCCGCAAACTGGCGAGTATTTCACTGTCGAGTCGCACTCGCATCGAGTGTTACAGTCTTGGGTTAAATTCCAGGTGCTGTACAACATATACATTACATTATGTTAAGTACTCAGGATCTGAGAGAGAGTAATTTGGGGGGTTGGATTGCCTGCCTGTCTGCCGCCCATGATCCGTGCAGATCTTCAATCGGGCAGCCAATAAAGGCGTAGGTGATACGGGCTGCCACGTCCACCATCTCGACGACAACGTTCCATGCTGCGATATACCGAGCCCGGGGTTTGAACTTGGATATGACCAGCCCGGAGACCATCATCCCTGCCGCCGTGCACAACAGACCTACAGCCCCTAGAGACAACAATAAACAGTATAACAATCAGGCATTGTCTCTAAAACCCTAGAACAGTGATGGCGAACCTTTTTGAGAAGTGGTCATTAATTTGTCCGGTCCAGTCCTAGCGCTCACCGCTACATGGCACTGCGACCTCATACATAGTAGTTTATTCAATTAAACAATACTTTAATTGTAGTAATAATACTTTAAGTAAACAACAGTCAAATTGTCAAACACATTGTATACTACATGAGTCAATCTATTTATAATGAAATAATAAACCTATGAATTAATGAGAGTCGAGTCAGCGCGTTTAGTGGCGTGAACCATGATATTCTTTGAATGTTATATATGCGCCAACTCGAATCGAGCTAATTCAGCTACCACCAAATCATGGTCTGCTCACGTATTTTTGATCACACATTTTTCCAATACCTTACTTTCCCTCGCCACTGGAACCAACAACTGGGGTCAAGGGGCATTCCCCTTCTCTGACGACCAGCCCCTACCATATCCTAGTTAGCGTCGAATACCCCCACCGCTAACACTCTAGTCCGCCTCCCTGGTCTAATGGTCAGCATAACTGGCTGGCAACCCGGAGGTCTCGGGTTCGATTCCCGGCTATACCCAGACATTTTTTCTGTAAGTATAGGGTCTGGTAATAAAAATTAAGTGGGAGATAAATTTAACCTAATTTATCGCGCGGAGAATTTACCACTGCTCGAAGCCCCTAAAAACTTAGTAAATTGGACTATATCTAACTTTCTGAGATTTGGCTCGTGATCCCGGCTTCTTCCTTCTACTCTGTTCTTTTCACGATGGAGGGGCCAGTCCATACAGGCCTTTAGGGGATGGACCTTCAGGTGTATCTCCTTCTCACATCAATATCATTAAAAAAAAAAAAAAACACTGGCGGCCGCCACCAAACGGCCCGCCCAGTAACAAATTTTTTAATACTAGCCCGTGGGTCATTAAATGGGGCTACTTATGAAGGGGGGGGGGTACCAATAAATTAGAAACACCCAAAATTTGTTAACAGAATATCGTGACATTTGATTTTTACTTTTATAATTCTTTAAAAAATTTCATACGTTAAGGTAGTTCTTTCGCGACAATTCACACAAAAAGTTTTAGCCTCGTAACCACTCTATACATATATATAATTTTAGGTTATGTTTTTTTAACGTGACTGTACTTCTCACACTATTTTTCATGTTATTTTATGCCATTAATTATTATTCACAAAAGTTTCCAAGTGTTTTGTTTAAAATTTTCTGAATATAGAAAAGTCAAAATTGAATTTTTTTCTTACCTGTTATAAGTGAAGCTCTTGATGCCGATTGTCTGAATTGGGTTTCCATATATTTGGGCATAAATACCCAATAGCCAATAAATCCGAACATAAAACACACTGAGCTCATCGAATTGAACACTAAGGTGCGGTTTTTTGTCAATCGACGAATGGTCACCCAAAAATCTACAACAAAAATAAAATAAATATTAAGTAAAATTATAGCAATTTAATTTATGTTTATCATTAAATAAAATTAAGTAATAAGGCCACCCACATGACTTTACCATACACCTGCCCCCTATCTTATAATTAACCAGCTGCGAATCCCGCCTTGGGGTTACGGCCCCTGGAATCCGTACTGAGTTTTAAAATAATAATTTAAATATCGTAATTTTAATAAATTTAATTTATTATGAACTATTAGTGGGTTTTAATATTAAAAAAATCACTTCGGTGCCGTCGCACAAGCCGATTATAATAAGTACATAAATAGTATATTTAATAAAATAATTTATAATAATTTACAAAAGGATCCCCCGTCTGAATTTTGGACTCATTATCAATTTATGATATCTCTTTTTATTATTATTTATAATTAAGTATTACAAAAAAGCAAATTGAAAATTCAGGAGGGGCTTAAGATCCTAATTTAAATTTAGCTTAATGTTAGCCTTTTTAATTTTAACTGGCTCTCAGCTAAGTAAAGATCAAAAAAAATTTCAATATCCATACGATACTGACCCCATGAAAAATAATATTTATAATTAATGAAGACTGATGATGAAGTCCAAGTCTTCGAAACTATAGTCTCAAACAAATAAATAATATATATATACAGATATATAATTCCGATATATATATGTGTGTATGTTTATTTGCATCAAGCAGAGGATAACCTCTTTGTTTCTCTTTATGAATCAACAACACTGCTACTCTTGGCAAAATAAAAACTTTTCAATTATATCTATTGTTATTTATCGCTGATAAGGAGAGAACGAATGAATTTGCAGATTTTTTTACATAATTTTGACGTGACAACGTCTTATAATTCGATGGAGCCGGCTGCACGAACGAAAAAACATGACTCATGCGGCGTTACCTCGCTCTGAGACGTTCCATTTAAGGCTTGAAGTGCAAGCGAGAGCGCGGAACGATCGACAAAGTTTGAGGCGGGCTTTTTAAAAGCTACAGTTACAAAAATTTTAATGATGTTTCCAAATTTTAAATTTTAAATTTAAGATTTATGAACAATAATTTAATCACAGTTTATTCTTATAATAAATTATTCAAAATTATTACTTTTTTACAACAAATTACAATTAAATTTGCAAAAATAATTAAGTAACTAATTGAACAACAACTTTTATTCAGTTTACTTGCTGAAAGAAATAATGTCAATACAAAATTTATTATTATAAAATAATAAAATCAAAAATTAAAATTTAACAGTCGAGTAGAAATTTAAACAATAAATTTTATTCAAGTATTTTGTAAATTTAAAATGATTTTCTGAACGAAGAATTTTATTAGAAAAAATCGGTTGTCTGTAAAGTCGGTTTACTGACGATAGTTGAACGTGACAACGTCATAAGAAAATACCATTCCATGAGTATTTTCTTATGACGTTGTCACGATCAACTATCGTCAGTAAACCGACTTTACAGACAACCGATTTTTTAATTTAAGTTTTTAAATGCCGACAGGTACAAAAATCACCTAAAAATAGCCTAATCGGACCTTATTCACTCACACCGCACATTTAAATCGAAATAAATTTAAAGTTAATTAAACTTAATTCTATGTAAAATGAAATAGTTCACAATATTTTTTTTTATTATATTCGAACCTCCCCAAAATATACTATAGGTATCATATGATTAAAATTTTAATAGGATCTTTGATTCGCTAAAAAATGAGTTATACATATAAATTCTAAATTTCAAGTTTTTTCTTCTAATTATTATTTTACGAGCTACAATGCTCTGACACACGGACAAATAGACAATGTAGCGAATCTAATAAGGTTCCATTTTACTATCTAAACCAAATCCTTAAAAAATCACCTTAATATATTATTATTATATTCATAACTTATTTTAAAATTCTTATAAAAATTAATACAAAAAATCAAACACTTTTTGAAGTATAATGTTGTTAACAATAATAATAATAACGTCTTCAAAGGTGTGGTAAATATCTATAATTCTAATAATCGGCTTGCGTGACGAAGCCGGCGTGATTTTTCTAATTTTAAAACCCACTACTTGTTAATGATAAATAAAATTTATTAAAATTATGAAAATTTAAATTATTATTTTTAATAACCACTAATAGTTCATGACAAATAAACTTTATTTAATAAGGGATTAAATAAGAGACGTGGAGCTTTTATTTATTTCGTTTTTTTATGAACTCCGCTAACGTTTCGGCTATTGGTTTTAGCCGAGGGGTGGACCGCGACCTAATAGTGCTGTACACCTACTTCCACTTGTACTTCTAAATATTTCCAAGTACTTCCAAATATTTCCAAGTACTTTCAAATATTTCCAAGTACTTCCAAATATTTCCAAGTACTTTCAAATATTTCCAAGTACTTCCAAATATTTCCAAGCGCTTCCAAATATTTCCAAGTGCTTCCAAATATTTCCAAATAATTCCAAATATTTCCAAGTGCTTCCAAATATTTTCAAGTAATTCCAAATATTAAAAGTACTTCCAAATATTTCCAAGTACTTCTAGATATTTCCAAATACTTCCAAATATTTCCAAGTACTTCCAAAATATTTCCAAAGAGGTGTACACCTACTTCCAATCGTGGATCACCCCTCGGTTGTAGCCATCTTTAGAGCGGAAATTTGTCAATATGTCAATACCGTTCTGAAGATGGCTACAACCAATAGCAACTACATCTACAACTGTAAAGAACTCTTAAAATAAATAAACTTATATAGTAGCCAAATGGACAGCAAGAATCCCGCCGAAGGCAAACTTAGCCGCTGGTAATAAAATAATCGAATAAGTATATTTTTTTAAGTTTTTTTTTTAAATAAGTTTTTTTTCTTTATTTAAGAAAAGAATATCTATAGGGTGCTCTCTTGTTTGTGTGTGGGTTTACCTGTGAAGGACTTTGGATTCTCGATGGGTGGCTGTTGGTTTCCGGTTGCAGAGGTGATTTTTCGTTGAGCCGCTCGTGGTAAAACTTTCGGGAAAAACGCTAAGGCGATACTCAAAATGGCAATGATTACACCAAGGGGTGTCCAGCCTATGGTAAAAAAAACAAACAAACATGAATTAAGACAATAATTATAACAAAATTGATAATAATAATCTTATTAGTATAACTTATTATATATGGTCATTTTCATATTAAAAAAAAAAAAAAAAAAAAAAAGGACAAATCGCAGGATTGTCCCTCCTTCTTCAGGAGTTAAAATGGTCAACAAAGGAAAAACCTCAGTGTATATTAATATTATTTTTTTAATGCAATTAAATGTTGTTGGAAATCGTGGTTGTGATGAAATTGCAGTGGATTGATGGAGATCTCTGAGGCTTGGGCTCAACCACGACATAAACTACACGAAGCTAAAATTCGTATTGTTGTCAAAACTAGGTGCAATCACTTCACTGTAATCAATTAAAATTAGATTTGACCATCATTATCATCAAGATTACGACAAATAAATTTAATATAATTCATATATTCATACATATGGTATATATGGTACATTTTTTAATCAATATATATTCTACTCACTGGTCAGTGAAAGAAATAGGTGAATGTCACATTATAGATTTTTTATTAAAAAAAATTTATAGGTATGTCTGAATTATATTGAATTTATTTCTGATATTCTTGATTATAATGATGGCCAAATCCCATTTTAATTAATTACAGACCCTGAAAAAGGAGGGAATAAACCTCCGAAACATTGGCTTTGAATAAAAAAGATAGATATAATTATTTCTCTTTTTTTGAACCTTCCTTGGACTGCCTCATCACTTCAATTTACTTTCCAGTTCGTCTCCAAAAAATACTTCAATCGTATTTTTTGGAAATGTTTTCCTTTATATTATTTTGAAACCGGCGTTTCGGAGGATCTTCTCTCCTTTTTCAGGATTCAAAAGGGTCAATATAAGAAGAATATCGTATTCTAGAGTTTTTCTACTATTGATGATGGAAAGTTTAAAAATATTCTCTATACCTACACCAAGGAGGACGCATTTGCTATCGTTAATTATAAAATTTTCTCACAAATTTAGTATTTAACAGATAGAAGTTTATCCATTTTTACTTTTAAGCAAGGTTAAATGAGCTATATTAAAAAACCAAATGAATACATTTTAAAATTTTTTAAAAACTACGATCTTACTGTACAGTACTTTTTTCGGGTCCTAAAATTTAACCTGAATTAATTCTACAATTTGTGTCTTTGGTTGAGACCATGGTTTCCGTAGTCTTTATATGAGGACCCTTTGAAATTGCGCTTGGCCCTTCACATTTATGGATAAAGTAAAAAAAAAATAATATTTCCTTAAAAGAGAAAGAATAAAAACAAGCTCTCACGACACAGAAAGCCAATCGCAATACTTCCCCATTATATTCTATAGAATATAAATGTGAAAGTAAAAAGGAAGATGGATCGAATTTTTCAAAGTATTCTATTGGTAAGAGACTTTTTTTATACCCTGTAATGAAATTTATTTATTTATAGTGATTTATGGTAAATGGCTAGATAACTTGCCGAACCACCAGGCGCCAATCCATCGGGGGTCGTCACTTGTGATGGTCGGGTGGAGCGTCGGGTCCACGTAGAGCTCCAGGGCGTAAGAGGCCAGGCTGAACCCGCACATTGGACCCAGCATTCGAAGAGACGTCCACACAGCTACAAGTTTATAAAGATTTAATATTTATATGTTATATATAAAAAGAGAAGGCGATGTTTCATTCATTCATTCGCCCAGCCACAGCCCAAACCGCTTGACCTGGAAAGATAAAATTTGGAGTGTCTTTTTGCGAATTATGGGTGTGCTAAGGATAGATTTTTTTGAAATTCGAACCCTAAAGGGAGAAAAAGCGCGCAAATTTGTTTTCAAAGTTTTTCACAATCTTAACTTTGCTTAAAAGATAACTTCTTTACACTCTCCTAACGATAAAAAAAAATTGAAATCAAAACAAACTAATCAATGCTTGGGAACTCATTCTAATAATAAGCGTACAGGCCAAAAGTCTTTCGTCTGGGATCAATGCGATAAATATTTTAAACAAAATGGTAATATCAAAAGGCATTTATTAATTCATACCGGCCAAAAGCCTTTCGTCTGTGATCACTGCGAGAATCGTTTTTCAGAAAAAGGATCTCTCAGAAAGCATTTATTAATTCATACAGGCGAAAAGTCTTTCGTCTGTGATCAATGCGATCAGATCGATCAGTGGCGTGGGGTCCATGGATGCTGGTTAAAATTTTAAAACCTTAAAAGTATTTTCAAACCGTGTTACAAAAATCTAATGTTAAATTTGAAAAATAGCACAAAATTCTGCGTTTATCAATGAATTTTACAAAAAAGTGAGTGTGTGTAATTAATCGAAAGACAATACCAAAAGTTTTTCATTTGAAATCTGATAGTATAAGTCGAGGGGTGATCCGCGATTGGAAGTAGGTGTACACCCCTTTGGAAGTATTTTGGAAGTACTTGGAAATATTTGGAAGTAGTTGAAAATATTTGGAAGTAGTTGAAAATATTTGGAATTGTTTGAAAATATTTGAAAGTGCTTGGAAATATTTGGAAGTACTTGGAAATATTTGGAAGTACAAGCGGAAGTAGGTGTACAGCATATTAGGTCGCTGTTCACCCCTCGGTATAAGTCATATGATTAAAGTCGGCTGATACGGGTGAGATTCTTGGAAAGCTGTATTTTAGAGGATCGCTTATGTGCCGATAGGGTTTCTTTTTTTCAGCAGACCTACCATGAACCTTGAAATTACGCTGTATTTCAAGTCTAGATAAACTATGTTGTAAATAATCATTTTATTTAATTCAACCAATTAAAAACTCTCCTCTCTTTAGTACGTTTCGAAATTCTCCATGCGTAATAAAATAACATTTTAAAAATTGAAGGGTTATATTTTGGACAGCATACTGATATCGATATGAATTGAGCTTAGAAAGGTGAATTATTAAAATACAAAAAAATATATTTGAGTATATTGCTCTATTTTTGTCTATGTTACCTGATATCTTCGCCAATTGTGTGCCGATTTTGATTATTTTTTTGCATTGGGTTCAGTATAGTTTCTGATTGGAGCTTTTTTGTTATGTTTGTTCAGGCATAACTTCTTTGTTTATGAACCGATTTTAATGATTCTTTCTGCGTTTGGATCAATATAGCTCCAAAATACTCAAGATACCTAGTTAATTATTTAATTATTCATTTTTATGTATGTTCAGCGAGAACTTTTTGCCACGTGGACCGATTTCGATGATTATTTTTTTATTGGAAAGGGGTACCTTAGGGATGGTCCCATATTAATTTGGTCAAGTTCTGATGATATTATCAATGACGAAATAACGTAAATCTCCAATCTTATGAGCAAATAATCAAAATTATAATAAATAAAATCTTTTATAAAAAAAAAAAACAATCTTAAAACATTCATTTAAAACTCGCAAACGTTTCGAGAGAATTTTTATATTTATGAATTGAATTTTATTATCATTTTCTGATTCATTCCCCCGACGCTTTCTCTTACGAGATTGATACAAAGTATTATCTTAAGTCACTATTAATAACGTCACTAAAAAAGAAAAAAAAGAAAAAATAATTTTTATAAAAAATAAAACCGACTTCAAAAAAATTAAATGCAACAAATAAAATAATAAGAACTCAAAAATAAAATAAAATGCACTAAAAGCTATAAAATAATTATCTAATTTAGTTACAACTAAACGACGAAATTGTTATATGAAATCACTTTTTGAAGTCGGTGCCAAACAAACTATATAAGCGAGCGTACACGCGAAACGTTCTAAGTAAGATCCGTCGAGTTCGATTCATAAAATGTATTTGTTTGGCACCGACTTCAAAAAGTAATTACATGTTAATATTTCGTCGTTTAGTTGTAACTAAATTAGATTATTATTTTATTTGTTGCAATTAATTTTTTTGAAGTGGGTTTTATTTTTTTTTTTATGATAGTATATAGTTTTATTGTTGAAATATCTCGAGATAGTTTTTTCATTTTTTCAAAATTTGACCCCTGAACTGAAAAATGGTAGATTCTCTTATGTTTTTTAAGTTATGAAGTATTTTTAAGATATGTCTTTTTCAAATTACATAAGATTGGTGGGGTGGAGAGTGATTGGAAGTGGACGAGAATATTATAATATTATATTATTATTTGATATTGTATTATTTTTTTCATATTAAATAATTTCAATTCTTTTATAAAAAAAAAAAAAGATGCAAAAATGTTTATTAGAAATCCAAATTCTCTCTTAATCAATGGAAATTTGAAAAAATGCATGGCACTTGAAACTACTTATTATTTTAGAAAAAAAATAAGGTCGAAATGTATCAAATATGTAACAGGAATAGAAGGGAATTGGATAAAATTAGAATACACAGTTTTTTTTATTAAATGGGGCAGACGTTTCGACAATTATTTTGACCTCTTCAGTTGCTCATTTTATCACCCTTTGTTAAAGAAAAGTCGCTTACAAGATTGTTGATTAATTTAATCCAAGAATATGTTAAAGAAAGTTTAATGATGTTTTGTCTTATAGTGAGATTATTTTTGACAAAGAGTGATAAAATGAGCCACTGGGGAAGTCAAAATAAATTGACGAAACGTGTGTTTTTAATTTTATCCAATTTCCTACTATTCCTGTTATTAATTTACAGTGTAGGATTTACGTACAAGCTACACAAGCTATAGGTTAGGGCCCCCACTTTTTTGTCCCCCCCCCCCCCCCAAAAAAAAAAAAAATTCTCCGAGTGAAGAATCATATATACTGCAGCATTATTTGTCCGAATGCCGAACGTCCAGAACGTCCCATACTCTTCATTCAAAGTACAAAGCGCTATTGTACCTAGGGTTTGCATTACCGATAACCGGTTGATCGGTATCACCAGTAATTATGACTACCGAAATTACTGATAAATTTCGACAGCAAATGCCGGTAATTTCGCTAATTTTTAAAATTATTTTAGTATTATTTTATAATAGAAATGGAAAGTGTAAAGTATATAATTTATTTTACTATAAACACGAGGATTCCCCTTTGCTATGAATAAAAATGATTTTAAGTTAAAGATTTATTATTTCACTATCTATATTTTTTAATTGTATTTCAGTTTAACCCTCTAGGTTTCCGAAAATCCTATTTGGCACTGACATATAATATCTGGACTTATAAAGGGCCCCATATCTCAAATAGCTTAGAGCCTTATCAAGTCTAAATCAGGCCCTGCTAATTTATTATGGATACGAATTATGCAACAAAATCAAATATGTTATTCCAGTACCCATTTATATGTATGTACAAAAAAAGAACAAACGAGACAGGAATGCATCAAAATTAGCCAAGAAAACCTAGAAGGAGTTAAGGAATTTCGCTACCTAGGAGGTAAAATAGCATGGGATGGGAGGAGCGAAAACGAAATTAAATCAAGAATTGCCCAAGCAAAAATGGGGTTTAATTCAAAACAAAAACTACTATGCTCCTCCTCAATCAGCTTAGAAAACAGGAAGTTGCTATTGAAGACATATGTATGGAGCATAGCCATGTACGGGTGTGAAACCTGGACAATTAGAGAAGAGGAGAGAAAGAGATTAGAGGCTTTCGAAATGTGGTGCTACAGAAGAATGATGAATATCAAATGGATGGATAAAATTACAAATGAAGAAGTTCTTGGAAGAATCGGAGAAAGAAGAACCTTGTGGAAGAGTCTGAAGAAGAGAAGAGGTCAGCTGATGGAGCACACACTGAGACATGGGGGACTACTTAGAGATATCTTGGAGGGGGAGGTGGGAAAGAAAAGGGGAAGGGGAAGACCCAGATTAGAATATTTCAACCAAATAATTGGGGATATGGGATGCCACACATTTAGAGAGGTCAAACAGCTGGCGGGGGACAGAGTCGAGTGGACACGGATTGTTGTATCAAACCAGTCTTAGGACTGTATATTCAATGATGATGATGACGAGTACCCAAGTACATAAAAATCTCAATGTTTGTAGCAAGTTGATAATTTTATATCGGGCCAGATATTTCGGATTTTAGTCAGTGTATAAAATAAAGAAGTGTGGTTCTCGCCTAGTAGCATAGGTGATTTGTTCTTCTTGGTGTTATCGTCCATGTAGGAGATGCCGAGGGTGTAGTAAGTGCTGGAGCCGACCCCTAGGCACAGTTGGGCGAGCATCAGGATCCCAGCAGAGATCAAAGAAGTGCTGCCCGCATGGTCACAATCCTCCTCGTCCTTCCACCCGTTGCCGCAAAGAGGACCACGCATCTCCTCTACAAACAACAACAACAACAATTGTACAATTCAATTTATAACCCAATAAAACTACACATTTTATTAGTGTATTTCAGAAAATTCCGATCGTATATTTCAGAAAATAGTATATCGTCGCCTTAGAGTGTAAACCTGCTAAATCCATTTTTTATCATATATTTTTTTTTTTTTTTTTTTTTTTTTTAAAGCGGTTTGTTCTACAGCATGCGCCGTTTTCCGCATCCAACACGCCAATTCTCTCTATCCAGGATGTCTTGCTCTTGTAGTTGCCTACTGGTCATTGCCTCATCTACTCCCTGCTTCCACGTTCGTCTCGGTCTTCCTCTTCTCCTCCGTCTTTCCGTGGGCATCCAGGTCCATTTATCCATTTTATCATATATGACATATTAATACCGTTCGAAAGAAAAAAGATACAGCATCGTCCAAGTAAAACTGCTACTTAAAATTACGATCGTAAGTTGTAGAAAAAAAATAGCTTCTTTCCATAACAACAATAATATTAAATTTTGTTTGTTTTTACTCTGCCTGTAAAATTTTTCTAAGTTAGCAGGTTTACACTTTGAGGCGACGATATATAAAATTCATAATTACAATTGTAAGTGATGGAAAGGCAGCCCAGAAAAAAATTTCTCTCAAATAAAGTAAATTTATTGGATATTCATTTATTTCATCACTCAAAAACCAACGTTTCGGAGGATTTTCCGCCATTTTTCAGAGTTTAAATGGGGTCATTGAGGGAAAAATACAAGCAAGATATTTCTACCTTCTCTCTTCTATCAGTGCTCGAAATTAGGTCATTTCACAACAGAGTCAACAATAGAATTTTCAAAGAATGTATTTTTTTCTTTAATCCTTGTGCTGCCTTTGCATCATATAATTTCTACCAGTCCTCTCTTCGAAGAGAAGATATCTTCCAATCTAATCAGTTCTTAATCTCATTATAAGGAATCTACATTAGGGTGGTCATAAGAAATCGAATTTTTGAATTTTTCCTTTGCGGACCTCTTAATAGTTGCCAATTAGGTAAAAAATGACATTGGCAAAGTTTCATCTTAATTGAATAAAGGCAACCCTTACCTCAACAAGGATGAAGTTTTAAAACACTCAGTTTTTCCTTTATAAAATAAAAACCACTGATCCTAGAAACTTGATTTGTATCTCATTCTCTAGGAAATTTTGTTGTTTTAAACTTTTACTTGAACCACTTTTTTGTTAATCTCTTAAATTTGTAGATATTCAGCATTTTCCATTACAGGGGATGATCCGTTTCATGTTTAGCGGTCCTAATATCATGTCCTGTCTGAAAATTGATGAATATCTACAAATGTAAGAGATTAACAAAAAAGTGGTCCAAGTAAAAGTTCAAGTTAACAAAATTGCCTAGAGAATGAGACACGAATCAAGTTTCTAGGATGAGTGATTTTCATTTTATGAAAGAAAAACTCTATTTTAAAAAACTATTTTTACTCTGAAAATTTGCCAATCTCATTTTTTATCCGATTGGAAACTCAGACCAAAAAAATTCGAAAATTTTATATCTTGTGACCACCCTAATCTACATGTTAGATTTCGTTTTGATATTCGCACTAGTTTTTGAGTTAGAGTCTACACAAAATTTGATAACATACTAACAGAAATTTTAACAAAATCATTAATATCTCCTAAAATATAAGTTTTTAGATGTTTACTCATTTCTACTTTTTTATAGAGCAAAACGTCATGGTTTTGCTTAATTTTATTTTAACAAAATAGTTTCAACAATTTTTGAGATATTTAGAAAAAAACGAAGCAAAAAATACTATTTTTATGCCGATTAAAATGCTTGAATAAAAAAAAAAAAAAAATGAAATTATTAAATTTCAACTCCATAAAACAAAAATAGACGACACTTCGTAGAAAGGTCTGCCTTTATATAATAAATTTTGAGAATAATCGTCAGAAACCCAAAATATGGGTCTCTATTAGTTTGATCAAACTCTCTCATGGAGAGACAATGCTGTTCCCATATCAAATAAAGTTTTTAGATCCCTTTATCAATTTAAAAAATCCAAGGATTGTCTGCCCGTACCCATCAGAAAACTTCTTATAAATTCTTTGGTCGCTCCTCTGATTGACTACTGTTCCCTTGTTTATAATAGTTTAAATCAGGAATCAAATACTAAGCTTGAAAGATTGATGAACAGCTGTATTAGGTTTATTTTCGATGTCCCTCTTGATGAACATATTACACCCTACTACAATAAACTGGGATGGTTAAAGCTTCCAAAGAAGAGAGATTACATTTTGGGAATTTTTCTATTCAATCTGTTTGAGAGCAAGTCCCCTGATTACTTATTTAATAAATTTCTGTTTAAAACCTCTGTAAGTTCCAGAGCTTTGCTTTGACCTCCAAATTCCAATACATAGGACATCATCCTATGCTAGGTCATTTTCTGTTTATTCCGCGAAGCTCTGGAATAAAATTCCAGCAAGTGTGAGAGGGGCGAAGTCTCTCGGCGCTTTTAAGGCAAGGTATTTCGATCTATTAATGAATCAGCAGAAGGCTGGTTGATGGGTGGAGTGAGGCTGAGTTGTTGTATTTTAAATTTATTTTGTTCATGCAGATCATTTTGTGTTTTATATTTATATATATATATTTTTTTGTATTTCGATTTCTTTTGTCAATTAATTTCAATTATTTTTTTTCTTTTATTTTTAAATGTTAAATGAAATTGTTTTTGTACTCTCTAGGTTGAATTGAACTATTGTAAGCAGATCTTTTTTTTAATGTAATATAATTTGTTTCTGTTATGCTCCAGGAGAATTTTATTCTCAGAGCAAAATAAAATCTATCTATCTATTAAATACTGACTCTCTACAGTTGGGTTTGCTAGCGCTCCCAATGGTCAATTTAATTACTAATTCATAGCAATTCTCCGGTAATAGCAATTAAAATGATATTTATTTTCTTTATTCATATTTTGTAATATTTAACTAGCAGTATTAAACAAACATTACATAATACTTAACGTAGATTGCGTTACACTTTTTTTTATATTATTATCCAGTATGTATTTTTTGTTCTTGTTCATTCGAAAATGATTTTCTAATTAGGCTGTTTGCCTAATCGGTCTCAATTTATATAAAATGGACCAGGCACACACCACTCACTCACACAGTTGATTAATTGCCGGGACGCTTTAATTTAAACGGTAAATTATTATTGAGCATTTATTGTATTTACGCTTTAAATGATTGCTAAAAAAAAACATTAGTAAAAGTACACTACTATAGTGCGTGACTATCATTTAACCCTGAAAAAATTAATAATAGTTTATTTATTAGTAAACAAACAGTACTATAAGCAGAACAATAATAAGTACCTAGTTATGAGATAAATGGAAAAAGCGTTATATAATTGTTTTATTAATTATTTATTTATTTTTATTATCATTCAACACGTTTTTCATATTCATTCTATATTTACTCGCGAATGAAATTGTTTGATAATATAACAAAGGTCGGGAATTGGCTGTACGCTATTTACAGGAATAATTTCGAGCGACTTTTGACCCCTCCTGCAGCTCTGAACCCATTTGAGATATAAAACTGAAATCATACACGTGTAGTTATGTAATTGATCTCATACAGAGTACCAAATTTCAATATTATACCATTGATACATTCTGATATAATTATAGTCATGAGAAAATATATTAGCTAATTTTGGCATTACAGCGTTTTTCTACAATTTTTTCAAATTTCCGTTTTTGACGATAAAAGAGCTTTTAAATCTTTACTTTACCATACAGAATAAAATATAGTCAAGTATTATAGTAATTGTATATATGAAAAAAGTGGATTTTTTTGTTTCCTTTTTTCAAAATTTCTCGAAAATGGCTTAAACTATTTTGATAAAAAAAATAGAGCAAAACCATAGCGTTTTGATCTACAAATAAACTGCAACGGATCGTTGCTAAACTTTATCCAAATTCATTTGAAATATTAATATGTTCTAGAGTAAAGTACTTTAAAATATAATTTTACTATAAACTTTATTTAACCTTTTTTGTGGGCCCCAAGGTACTTAATTAGGATATTAAATTTCATCAAAATTGGTTAAGTCATTTTCAAGATATTTAGAAAAAACTAAAAAAGTACTGAAATAAAGTACTAATGTTTGTGGACCGATATGTACCAAAAACTAATCAGCGCTTCATTTTGTTAAAATACTGGTAGGTTTTCAATTTCAATTCATTCGGTGCAACGGTGTGGAAAAATTCGTGGTCGAAAAAAACGATAACACACACACATCCATCCATCCATCCATCCATCCCCACGCACTTCCAAAAAAAATGGCACTTTTTGGCCTCTCGGCGAGATCCCAGGTAATTTTTGGCAAAACCGTCACGTGCTAAAATTCAATCTCATTGAATACTTCAATTTGTGACCTTAATTGAGTCCATGGGTTCCGTAGTCTTTACCTGAGGACCCTTTGAAGTCGCGCTTGCCGCGAGAGCGATTCCAATACTTTCTCCCATGCTTCGCATTGGATAAAGTAAAAAGACATATATAGTGAACATGGAGAAAATGATATTTTAGGAGATATTAATTATTTTGTCAAAATGCCTGTTAGTATGTTATCAAATTTTATATACGCACTAGCTCAAAAACTAGTGTGAATATCAAAACAAAATGTGAAGTGTAGTTTTGGTGCATTGAGATTAAAAGTTGAATAAATTTTGGTTAAAATTGAACCAAAAATAAAGAGGGGGTGGTTGAAAAATTAAAATTAAATGATTTTCAAAAAAAAAAAAAAATGAAATATTCAATAAAATGAACCTATAATAAAAAAGAGGGTTATTGCTTTTTTTCAGGGAGAAAAATTTGGTGGGGGTTCAAAAAAATTGCACAATGAATATAACCCCGTTTAATCAATTTGTAGGAAATTTCGCATATTATGCACTCTATAGGACCTTATGAAAATAACAATGTAAAATTGATAATGACCAAAAAAGGGTAGAGGGGGGGGGGGGGGGGTTAAAAAATATATTCGAACAAATAATCGAAGGAAGCTGATATTTCTAATAGTCTCAAAACAATGCCCAACAAAAATTTGTATCACTAAACCTAGCAATGGATTCCAGTAGAATTTTATACCTTGATTATCATGCAATTTCCCGATTTTCTACAACAGGTTAGCGTTTTGCGATATTATCGGTCAAAATGACGAAAAAGGCCATTTTGACCAATTTTTGAGTCCCATTAAATATTAAACAGCAATATTTTAAATCAAAATATTTTGTTGACGTAATAGAAAACAGCTTCCTCTTTGATTTTCAAATTACCACTTGATTTTAGCTCAATTAGAACACGAGTTATAACTAAAAAAACTAAGACCATATGTTTTTATTTGTTTATTATCCTTTATAATCACGTAGTTTTAGTATTTTAGTTATAACTCGAGTTCTAATTGAGCTACCATAAAAACAAGTGGTGATTTGAAAATCAAAGAGGAAGCTGTTTTCTATTACGTCAACAAAATATTTTGATTTCAAATATTGCTGTTAAATATCTAATGGGACTTGAAAATAGGTCAAAATGGCCTTTTTCGTAATTTTGATCGATAATATCTCAAAACGCTGACCTGTTGTAAAAAATCGGGAAATTGCTTGATAATCAGCGTAGAAACTACTGGAATCTTTTACTTAGGGAAAGTGGTGTAGGTTCCCAGGTAACACACAATATCCTCAGAATATTCTAAGAAGATTTAAATGTCCTTAGAATATCCTTAGAATATTCTTAGGATATTGTGGTTACCTGGGTTTTAGGTGAAACATGATATTAATTAATAAAGTAAAGGGAGTGTAGTTTCACAGTGAATGAAATAAAACTCAAAGAGGTTTATACAAACTCAATATATTTCGGATTATTAGTTTATCATCAGAAGTTCACAGATTACAATATAATTAATAAAGAAAAGGGAGTGTAGTTTGTAATCTGTAAACTCCTGATGATGGACTAATAATCCGAAATATATTGAGTTTTTATAAACCTCTTTGAGTTTTATTTCATTCACCGTGAAACTACACTCCCTTTACTTTAATAATTACTACTGGAATTCATTGTTAGGTTTATGGATTTATGCCGTGTAATTAAAAGAAGATATTATTAATTGCTAATGGATCCAAAATTCTTTCGTAAATGATTATAAATTATTTTATTAAATATAAGAGATGGGGTCTGGTGTATGGTAAAGTCATGTGGATGGCCACATCAGCTTATTTGTATTTCAAATCCGAGGCATGCTTGTACTTGTGTGTGTTACCTCCTGTTCTGTTATTGGACGAATTGGCGAGTAAAAAGCTGTACTCCTCGGTAAGCTCCATGGCGTCGATTCCCGGGCCGAACATAATATGCGGCAACAACCGGATGAAACAGGAAATGGCGACGAAGAGTGTCCCGACAGCAATCCATCGAGTCCGATGTCCACCTCGGCTTCCCAGATAAGAGAAGAGCAGAGTAGAAAAGAAACCGCCGACATCCCAACTCGACGAGATTATACCTGAATTAGCAACAACAGAGAAAGAGAGGCTGTTTATTATATCAAGAAAATAAATTATTATCTATAAATACGGTGACCATATTGTTTTTGGGAAAATAAAGGACAGTACCTGGAACACCGAGAGATAATCGGTAATTTTTTGTTTCAGTTAAAACCAATATATTAATATTATTTTTAATTTTAAATTCAGGTAAAAAGGTCGATTTTTATTCGCAGCTAAAATAAAATAAAATTGAAATGAAACTTAATTTATATTTTTACCAACTTTTACACCCTCTATGACCATGATCAAGAACTGGCTACAAAGTTTTGAATGTAATTGCAATTAAAAATAATATTAAAATACTCGGAGGTTCTTTCGATGACCCTTTTAAATCTTGAAGAAGGAGGTAGGATCCTTCGAATTGTTGGATTTTTTAAGAGAATTAAATTGATATTCCAATAAATTATTTTATAGAAAAATAGATAAATTGACAAATTCTAATATATATTAGTATTTGTAATGATCTGTTAGTGGAATTTAAAATAAATAAAAAAAAAAAAATTAATTTAATTAAAAGAAAATTGAATAAAAATGTAAATATACATTTTTATCGAGACAATTACCTGTGAATAATTATTTCACACCCATCAAAAACAACTTAGCCGTAGATGAGAACGTGACGGATCGAATTGTCAACCAAAAACCCCCTAACCCGTGAATTTCATCCAAATCGATAGAGCCGTTTTCGAGAAACCGATATATATATATATATATAAATTTACTACAATTTCCATCTGTCTGATTCTTTGTGGGATCGAAGCAGATGAATTTTGTTCAGATTTTCAATAAAAATTTTTATTTAGAATCTTTATATGTAAACCTTAGATGAACGCGAAAGTTAAAACTTTTATCCGGTCACTGCCCTATTTTGGTGCAATTGGGACCAGACTCGTTTTGATAG
This sequence comes from Forficula auricularia, assembly GCA_024734495.1. Taxonomy (NCBI): domain Eukaryota; kingdom Metazoa; phylum Arthropoda; class Insecta; order Dermaptera; family Forficulidae; genus Forficula; species Forficula auricularia. The sequence goes on from JALMQS010000124.1 coordinate 581,954, forward strand.
TGAACCAAGAGTTGAAAAAAAGATACAGAACCCAGCCAGGTATGATCCGACATCTTCTGCGTTAAGCCTTCAGATGCCTTCTCCATTTAGGCGATGGATCCCCTGACTAGTTTTAACTTTCGCGTTCATCTAACGTTTACATATATATATATATATACAAGCAATTGGATGTTGATGAAAGCAGTCCACGGTGGTTGTAAAAAAATAAGACTATAGAGGTTTTATTATTTTACATTTATTTATTAAACCGACGTTTCGGAGATTTATTCTCTCCTTCTTCAGGGTAACAAAAAGTCAATGAAAGTAGTTCAAAACATAATTACTTTCTGTCTCCTTTGACAATGCCAAAAAGGAGACAGAAACTAATTATGTTTTGAACTACTTTCATTGACTTTTTGTTACCCTGAAGAAGGAGAGAATAAATCTCCTAAACGTCGGTTTAACAAATAAATGTAAAATAATAAAACCTCTATAGTCTTATTTTTTACAACCACCGTGGACTGCTTTCATCAACATCCAATTGCATATTTATACCAGTCCGTCTCCTAAAGAAAATCTCTATCAATATATATACAAGAATTGTTCGTTTAATATAATAAGATATGATAAGATTTTTCAATAATAATATTCATTTTTTTTTATTAATTTATATAAGGATTTGTAAAAATAAATAATATATAAATTCTTTTTTACTGTTTTTACTGTTTTAATACACAGAAAACCTCCGAGTCTGAGAGGTCCGTCTTGTGACTTTGTCTTTGAAAAATGGTTTCAAGAAAAATTAGGGATATACAATTTTATTTTTAGAAAAATCCTTTAAAAATCTTTTTTTTTATAATGATATTGGATCAAGAAGAAGTTGCACCAAGAAGGTACAACCTCTGTAGTCCGCGTTGGACCCTTGTATCGTGAAGATAAGAAGAGATTTAGGGATTGGGTAGGAGTCGAAGGTATCTGTGGATGCTGGTCTTTAAAGGTTGAAGGTTATAATTTGCTGGAAAAAGACTGTCGGGGGAAGAGAGTTCCAGTCTCTAGATGTCATAGGGATTATTATTATTATGTATTAATGAAGGAATATTAAAAACTTTGAATTTTTAGAACCCCTTTTCTGAAAGGCCCGGGTTATGCCTACTAGGGTCAAACTGATTCAGACTCAATGCGTTCTTCACCTCAGCTGCCAAAGTATTAAACTCCTCAAGTCCTCTAAAATATAGTGAATTTCTCGTGCCCTGCTTCACCCTATATTATCCCTATTTCTCGTATCATGACCACTGTGAAATTTAGATAAGCTAGCAACTGCCTATGATATAATTTATACACAAAACTCATCTTCTGTAAAAATAATAATTGCTTCAAACTTATAAGTCCTAAACATTCCAGCATATATATTGATGCATATCTTGCATATCTGCCATATTTCAAAAAATTTTCTGGCATCTATTTTGGAAGATCTGCAGCTTATTAAAATGCTCTCAAGTACCAAAATATAATATTATAGGACAGTAAGAGAAACCAGGACTAATTATGGTTTTATACACCTTAATTCTAGTGTTCATATTCAAATACTCCAAAACAAAGTGCTGAGAGCAATCGCTGATGCCCCCAGAGGGATACCAAACACGACTATACTAAAAGACATAGAAATAACTTCCGTCAAAGACGAAATAAGACAACACAACTACAAGTACCTGAACAAACTAACTCACCACCCAAATGAGTACCCTCAAGACATAATAAATACATTACCACCAACAAGATTAAAAAGATACAGACCAATTAACCTACCACAACGCTTCACGTGAATATGCCAAACCTTTTTGAAACCAATAAATCCCACCTTAATGATAAGTCAATGGAAATATCATTAAAATAATTGTAAATCATGTAATATTTTATTGTAAATCATGTCATTTTTCATTAAACCTGTAAAGAAGCCTATTGCCCGCTAGGGCAGATTGCTGAGGTACTCTTGGAGACTAATAAAAAAAATATTCAAATTATTACTAGCTCTACCAAAGTATTGCACTTTTCTATTTACATTCTTCAAGAGCTTACTATGATGACTCTTAAACTTAAACTTCCCGTTGAATATAACCCCCTAACTATACGAAATTTCCAAAATTCAATATTTAAAAATGAAGAAATTTTACCCTACCACCAGCTATTGAAAGAGGAAAAAGTCTGTGTTTTTCGTATTTTTGCTTCAACATTGCTGAAACAATTAGGGCCAGTAGTATGTCCGTTGGTAAACTCTTTTTAAACCTGTAAAGAAGCCTGTGTCATCTGATTGACAGGCACTTTCATCTGATTGGCCATCCCAGCCTTTTACCCTTTGCCAACGTTTAAAAAGAGTTTACCAACGGACATACAATTCGCCCTAAAAGAGTCTTCTTTTCTAATTTTATGGATTCTTGAAAATTAAGTTTTTTAAAATTTAAGCTAACCAAGATTCATTATCTGTGAGTAAACTAATAAAATGCATAATATAAATGTTCAAATAAGTTAAGAACAATAAATAAATAAATATAAAGACACTAGATGGATAGATAATAATCTTTTTGATTGTTTTTCAACTGATTACTTGATTTATATGATTACAGGTATTTGTTTTGTATGTTTGTTCTCTATTTACCAAATTTACCTAATAGTTCATATTATCATGTACCTATAGTTAAAATAAGATGAAACAACATTCTTCATTTATTTTAAATCATTCTAGACTAGATGTTCATTAAAAAAATTAAAAATTCACGGCTCTGTAATAACAGGACCATATTCGTGTCGCCACAATGCCATTATACCAATTTCAGCTCCGAAGCCCGTCTTCGGAGGACATTTTGCTGCCCAGGGAGCTAGGCCTCCTGGACTCCGTAGATGGTTTTGAAATAAGTACCTGGAGCCACCGAGCGATGCTCGGTAATTTTTTGATTCAGTTAAAATCGATATATTATTATTATTAATTTTAAATTCAGGTAAAAAGGTCGATTTTTAATCGCAGCCAATTTTTAACCGACTTCAAAAAAAGGAGGAGGTTCTCTATTCGATTGAATTTTTTTTTTTTTTTTTGTGCCTATGTTACCTCATATCTCCGCCAATTCTCAACCGATTTTGAAAAAAATTTTTGCATTGGGTCCAGTCTAGCTCCCGATTGGTCCCATTTTTTTTTTGTATTTTTTTCATAGGTATTAGACCTTTTTTATTAGGTTTGTTTAGACCTAACCTCTTTGTTCGCGATGGTTATTTTTTTATTGGAAAGGGGGTGTCTTAGGGATGGTGTCATATTAATTTGGTCAAGTTCTGATGATATGATCACTATTAATAACATCACTAAAAGAGAAAAATAAAAATAATTTTTAAGAAAAAATAAAAACCGACTTCAAAAATTAAATGCAACAAATAAAATACACTAAAAAGGTATAAAATAATTATTATCTTATTTAGTTACAACTAAACTACGAAATATTAACATGAAAATACTTTTTGAAGTCGGTACCAAACATATACCTCTTTATGAATCGCACTCGACGGATCTTACTTAGTACGTTTGGAGGGTATGCTCGCTTATAGGTATAGTTTGTTTGGTACCAACTTCAAAAAGTAATTTCATGTTAATATTTCGTCGTTTAGTTGTAACTAAATAAGATAATAATTATTTTATACCTTTTAGTGTATTTTATTTGTTGCATTTCATTTTTTGAAGTCGGTTTTTATTTTTTCTTAAAAATTATTTTTATTTTTATTTTATTTTTTTTTATTATTATTACAATTACAATCTAGCTGCCCAGCAGCTAATAAGTAATGTCAGTCGTATATTTAAAATTTATACAATTTCAATCAATATTTTACATAATATTTGATCAATTTTAAATCATTTGTCTTCTTTTTTTTTTTTTCTTCCTATCAGTTGACACCTTCCACAAGTTCATGCGGTTTAATTCGCCTGAGCCTCCGTGTCATGTTGTCCTCATCGCTGGGCAGCTTCTTCATTAATATGTGATTCCAGTCTCGCCTGGTGGGCTATGGCCGATTTTTTGATGACTTCACTGACCGTCTCAATTCCGAGAACACGATGGAGGTCTGTGTTTCGAATGTACCACGGTGCGTTGACAATGCTCCTCAGAACTTTGTTTTGGAAAATTTGTATTATGTTTCTATTTGTCTGGCTGGCACACCCCCACAACTGAATGCCATAAGTCCAGACTGGTTTAAGGACTTGGTTGTATAAGAGCAGCTTGTTTTGGACAGGCATTGAGGACTGTCTGCCCATTATCCAATGAATATTTCGGTATTTATTGTTTAGTTCTTCTTTTAACCGACTTCAAAAAAGGAGGAGGTTCTCAATTCGACTGATTTTTTTTTTTTTTGTGCCTATGTTACCTCATATCTCAACCGATTTTGAAAATTTTTTTTGCATTGGGTCCAGTCTAGCTTCCGATTGGTCCCATTTTTTTTCGTTTTTTTTTCATAGGTATTAGACCTTTTTTATTAGGTTTGTTTAGACCTAACCTCTTTGTTTATGAACCGATTTCGATGGTTCTTTTTTTATCCGAAAGGGGGTGTCTTAGGGATGGTGTCATATTAATTTGGTCAAGTTCTGATGATATGATCACTATTAATAACATCACTAAAAAGAGAAAAATAAAAATAATTTTTAAGAAAAAATAAAAACCGACTTCAAAAAACTAAATGCAACAAATAAAATACACTAAAAGGTATAAAATAATTATTATCTTATTTAGTTACAACTAAACTACGAAATATTAACATGAAATTACTTTTTGAAGTCGGTGCCATACATATGGTATATCTTTTATGAATCGCACTCGACGGATCTTACTTAGTTCGTTTGGTGGGTATGCTCGCTTATAGGTATAGTTTGTTTGGCACCGACTTCAAAAAGTAATTTCATGTTAATATTTCGTAGTTTAGTTGTAACTAAATAAGATAATAATTATTTTATACCTTTTAGTGTATTTTATTTGTTGCATTTAGTTTTTTGAAGTCGGTTTTTATTTTTTTCTTAAAAATTATTTTTCTTGACATGAGCTTTCCAGCGAAGGCGCACGTCCAGCGTCATGCCGAGGTACTTCGCTTGATTAGAGTATGGAACAATTTTGCCATTGAGATATACCGGCACATAGTTAATCTTTTTATTGGTAAAATCAACATGTACCGATTTGCTCTCATTTAATGCAGCCAAAATAAAAAAAATTGAAATAAAACTTAATTTATATTTTTACCAACGTTTACATCAGCTATGGTCAAGTTTTGAATGTAATTGAAATTAAAAATAATATTAATATACACGGAGGTTCTTTCGTTGACCCTTTTAAATCCTGAAGAAGGAGTGCACTGATCCTTCGAATTGTCGGATTTTTTTAAGATAATGAAATTGATACTATAATAAATTATTTTGTAGAAAAATACTTTTAATTAATTAAATTAAACCAATTATTTTACATGAATTTATGCATACATTGTTTTTGAGCTTCGATTCCGGAGATTACTTCTCCACCATCGACTGTCCTTGATCATCTTTTAGTCCTTGTTTTTAATAAGAGGAAAAACTAATTAAATAAAAAAACCTCTTTTCCGATAATCCATATTATCCATTCCTCCCCTCTCTCCATCTATCAATTAATTAAATTTTTTTTTTTTATAAATTTTATTAAACCAATTATTTTACATTAATTAATGTATACATTGTATTTTGCTTCGATTCCGGAGATAACTTCTCCACCATCGAGTGTCCTTATTCATCTTTAGTCCTTGTTTTTAATAAGAGGAAAAATCTAATTAGATAAAAAAACCTCTTTTCCGATAATTATTTCAATTCCATTATTCCCCAATCAAGTCGATTGGTTCAATCATCACTCCAACTCCAGTCTTCCATTAATTAAATTGTCAAATTCTAATATATATATTAATATTTGTAATGATCTTTTTGTGGAATTCAAAATTGAAAAACCAATTAATTATTAAAAGAAAATTGAATAAAAATGTAATTATCCATTTTTATCGAGACAACCACCTGTGAATAATTATTTCAATTAACAAAAAACCCATCAAAACCAACTTAGCCAAACTTTACCAGTATGCCAAAATTCAGCTTTCTAGCTTGATTGTATTTTGACTATATGTTAATTAAGCCTACAAATTTCACCCCTTCATTTTAGATCTTGTAAAAAGGGAAAATTTCACTTTTTCTAATTTTCTCTTTAATTATAGCCCAAGCTCTGCTAGTATACTAAATTTCAGCATTTTAGGATCAGCGGAAGTACTCTAGTTTTTTGATATATGAGTCAGTGAGTGAGTGTTGAAAAATGGCGCTTTTCGGACCTTATTAACTATTATATAATATTTTTATTCATGAAATTTGGGATTCAAGGTGTTCCAGTGGGTCTTATTAAACAGGCAAAATTTCAAGTGTGTAGGTTTAATATTTTTGAGTTATGGTCGAAAGTAGAGTAGAAATGGTTCTTGTAAATATACACATGGCCGGTGGATCGCCCGTTTATCTGAACTTGGCTGACACGGTACCGCGACATTTCAGCCCCCGACAAAATATCCCCCGACATAATATCTTCTGACAAAATATTCTCCAGTATAAGGGAGAATACAAAAGAGATTAAGTGAGAAGCTTATAATCATAGTTTTGAATAATATAAACAGACTTTCATATTTTGGCGGCTAATTAGCCGTTTGAAAGTGCTGCTGTCTGTCGTTAGATTTTCTAGCTAACAATTTATTATTTTTACTATCTATAATATAGTATTTATCATCTATATTTACTTATTTATCGTCTATGTTTACATTACACAATTATTGATTGTTTGTTAAAAGTGTTATTAATCATTATCGTTATTAATTATTATTATAATATTGGCCGAAAATATAGTGCCCCAAACACACCCCGCCCGACGATTGACTGGTTCGGTTTTCAATGTGTGTTTAATTAGAAAAAAAAATGGGAGCCCGAAATACACCCCGCCCGGACTAAACATTCGGAGGTTCGGTTAATATATATTCAGTTCGGCTCGGTTGGGTTCGTATAGCTCCTTTTCGGGCTGGTTTTTAGACGGTTCGGTAGATGTCAGTCGATTTGCATTACTCATAAGAATCACGCGGAGAAAGTTTATTTTGTCATGAGATATTTTGTCTGAAGGATATTTTGTCGGGGGAAGAAATGTCGCGGAATCGGCTGACACACTGCCCTGTGTATAGATTGCTAAAATAAATGAAGCAGAAGATCATAGATTTATTCATGAAATTTGGGATCCAAGGTGTTCCAGTCCACAAGCAAAATTTCAAGGGTGTAGGTTTAATAGTTTTTGAGTTATGGGGGGGGGGGGGTCGAAAGTAGTTCGAAATGGTTCGTGCAAATATACACATACATGGCCTTTTCCAAACTTGGCTGAGACACTGCCGTGGGTCTAGATTGCTAAAATGAATCAGAAGATCAATGTTTTTAGCAGGAATGAATCAAGTCCTTGGAGGATTCTTAAAATAAAATCCATGCCTTCTTAAGCCCTGAACATTACAATTTAAGGATTAGTTTAGTTCCTTGACTCCTTAGTACTAGTTTATTTATATAGTTATATATTTTAAAATTAATAAGAATTGCTCTAAGAAAGAAAGAAGGATCCATTTGTCCGAATGTTTCTTTCTATTAATAAAATAAACATTTTCAGGCAGTCAAGTGAGCGTGAGTGACTCTGTTAAAGACCAGCCAGCTCTCGGCTCATCTTCTTGTTCAGCAGCTCCTCTAAGGGGGGCAAAGAGGGACCCGTCGTCCATTAACGACAATTGTCCTGGACCTCAGTGACTGTGAATCCAGGGGAATCCCACCACCAACACCAAATTACTAACCCACACACATACACACACACACATTCAATCCCTCATACACGCGCTATTGTAACGTAATCTAAAATTAAATAATCGTTTCAATTTTAATTACAATAAATCAAATCACCCATATATATGTGTAGTAAAGTACCATAAGTTCAAAGCCATATATTAAATATTATTTTTAATTTTACAATCAGGTAAAAAAAAAAGATCGATTTTTTATATCCGCACTCAGAATTAAATAAAAACGTTTTGACCCCTCAGGCATCGTTTTGGACTTAATTGCAAATTAAAAATAATATTAATATACACGGAAGTTCCTTCGTTGATCTTTTCAAGCCCTGAAGAAAGAGGATTTTTTAAAAGGATAAAAATGACGTTTTAATAAATATTTTTATTCAAAATTTATCGTTTTTATTATCCTTAGTATTTCTTTGTTAGTTCTACCAGTCAGTCTTCAAACGAAAATACCTCTAATTAATTACATTTTTTCATTTTTTATATAATATATAAGAATATTTGTAATTTAATTAATAAAGTAAAGAGTGTAGTTTCACAGTGAATGAAATAAAACTCAGAGGTTTATACAAACTCAATATATTTCGGATTACTAGTCCATCATCAGGAGTTTACAGATTAAAAACTAGACCGAAATATATTGAGTTTGTATAAATCTCTTTGAGTTTTATTTCATTTATTGTGAAACTACACAACCCTTTACTTTATTAATTAATATCATCTTTCACCTAAAACCTACACCACTTTCCCTAAGTAAAAAAAGAAAAAAATTGTAATAAACTTATTAATGGATTTTAAAAGTAAAAAAAAAATTAAATAAAATTAAATTAAATTTAAATATAAATTTTTATTGACACACCAACCTGTGAAATATTATTTTAATTAAAGAAAAACCTATCAAATTAAAGTTACCCTAAGATATAAAACCTTGCCCGTTTTTTCGATCCAAAAACCCCTGGTGAATCCCTGATTTTCATCGAAATCGTTAGAGCCGTTTTTGAGAAACGGATTCTATATAATAAAAATAAATAAATAAATATATACAAGAATCGCTCATTAATATTATTGTATTTTTTCTTTTTAATTCACTAAACAACATAATCTTTCTATGGTCAGCCATCTTAAAATTATTTACAACCACAAAAGTTTCATAATTAATCATTTTTGAAGATGAACATTTTTAGAAATTCAATAATTTTTTTTTAAATATATTCTGGATATATATATATATAATATATATATATATATATATATATATATATATATATATATAAATTCATGAATTTTTTTTAAATATATTTGGAGATATATATATATATTAAATAAATTTTTTTAATAAATATATATATATATATATATATAAATTCAATAAAAATATTTTTAATATATCTTGGATATATATATATATGGGTTTGAGAGTTTTACTTTCAAAACTCTCAAACCCACGCGGAGAAACCCGAAAAACCTCTAATGACATAGAACCTATCCGCGAAAGCTTCACTGAACATATATATATATATATATACCATATATATAAATTCAATAAAAATATTTTTAATATATTTTAGATACCTATATATATATATATATAAATTCGATAAATTTTTTTAAATATATTTGGGTATATATATATAAATTCAATAAACATTTTTTAAAATATATTCTGGATATATATATATATATATATATATATATATATATAAATTCAATAAAATATGTATATATTGAAATGTTTAATTATAGGTGAATTGAAATGTTGTTTTTGAGGGACTTGTTCTTGTCTCAATTGAATATCTGAAAAGAAACAAGAGAGAGAAAGGCTGTGTGAACATTATGAGCCTTGCTTGAACTGACCTGAGGTCCTGCTTGGAATTTTGAACCTCTTCTCGAGTGTGCTGATCGTGGCTACAAAATAGGAGCCCAGTGCGAACTGGGCCATCCCCGTAAGTCCAAAGATGAGAACATAGGTCTTTTTGCTGGCGAGGGGCTGCAGCCAGACCCCCTTGAAGGAGCCGAGGCCGCATTCGGTCTCCTGGCTCTGCGTGCCTGGCTGTGCCCCCCGGTGGTTGGCGTCCGCCGTCTTCATCATGCCTGCCGCATCGCAGCCGCTGCTTCCCGAACTGCCACGATTAACAATATCGCCCGTTAAATAACTAAGTGGTCTATTTTCTTTGATAAGAATCCGCGCAACAGCCGTGCTGAAAATATTGGCCCTCCAACAGAGAGTAGAGTGGACGGCCTTCGTAACCACCAGCCAGCCAGCCCAGCCACCCACCAGCATACATTACACCATTATTCACATTAACATTACACACAGATATATATTGAATGAAAAAATTCTTAAATAATAAAAACAAAACTTTTATAAAATAACAATTTTCAAACGTTTCGTGAGAATTTCTCACTTTATCAAAGAAATTTTAAGAAATTGGAAAAGTAGTTGCTTTAAAAAAAAGTTGCTCGGTAATTTTTTGCTTTAGTTCAAAATGGTATATTAATATTATTTTCAATAAAAAATACCCCCAATTAATCAAATTGGCAAATTCTAATATAAATATAATAGTATTATTGGATAAAAAATTTGGTAGGTTTCACATTAAGATATAAAAATAAAACAAATTTATTTTTGGAGAGACTTTAATCTCGATATATAGTTATTTTCTGTTGCTCCTGAAGATGGGTTAGCCACCCAAAATATATATATCGAGATTAAAGATTCTCCAAAAATAAATTCGTTTTATTTTTATATCTTAATGTGAAACCTACCAAGTATTTTTTATCCAATAATTAAAAATGTTTCACCAAGTACCAGCACCAAATTCCTTTAAAAACTATAATAATATTTGTAATAAATTATTAGTGGGATATAAAATTAAAAAATTATATTAAAAAAACTAAAAAACATGCTTCTAAAAAGTACAAAATAATATAATACTTAAAAAATAAGTGTGGGGCGAAGTAACTTTTAATTAATTTAGACAAATTGCCCCACGCTTTATGATTAAGTATTACATTAGTTTGTACTTTTTAGAATCGTGTTTTTTAGTTTTTTTTTTTAAATATAATATATTTTTTTCTTTTTAGTCTTAATAATTTTTATAGAGAAAAGTTTGCAGAATTTTACAGAATGAAATGTATTTATTTTTATTATTTTTAAATAATTTCATTTAAATTGAGTAGGTAAACAGTTATTTTTATAGAAAAATGTTTGCGGGATTTAACAGAAGAAAAGTCAGATTGATAGATAAATACATAGATAGATACATACATACATAGATATAGGTGAAGCTAATATAAAGCGTGTAAAAACAAATCGTTTATAAAATAACAATCTTCAAATGTTTCGTGAGAATTTCTCCTTTATCAAAGAAATTTTAAGAAATTTGAAAATTAGTTGCTTTAAAAAAATGAATATAAAGAAACTATAAACAAATAAATCTATTGAAAATAGACAATCAATTTGAGATATTTAAAAAAAAAAGAATCAAAAACTACTTTTTCATGCACGATTACAATACTTGACCATACACTGTATGGTAAAGTAATATAAATATTTGCGAATAATAGTTTTTCCTTAAATTTTTTGGATAAATATTAGAAAAACAGTCCATATCAGACTTTTTTAGAAGAACTTAAAATATTTGATAACTGTAAAGTTTATAGTAAAAAAATTACAGATGCCGTTTTGAGAAAATTGAGAAATATCAAAAATCTTCAAGTAAACATGTACTAATTTTGTGACTACTATAATTCTATTAAGATTTGTATCCATAAACCTAACAATGAATTCCAGTAGAGTTTTATACGCTGATTATTACCATTCAACCAATAATAATTGATCATAACTCCTGTAGAAATGTATTTGATTTTGTAAATTTGATATGAAATTTATTACTAGGTTGTGGGCGAGGGTTAATATAATAGCTTTTAATGAAGCAAAATGTTACCGAGTATCGCTCGGTGAACAGGTATATATATATATATATATATATATATATATAGTATATGGAATCGGTTTCTCAAAAAAGGCTCTAACGATTTGGATGAAATTCACGGGTTAGCGGGTTTTTAGGTTGACACTTCGATCTGTCACGGTCTCATCTTCGGCTAAGTTGTTTTTGATGGGTTTTTTGTTAATTGAAATAATTATTCACAGGTGGTTGTTTGAATAAAAATTTATAATTAGATTTTTATTCAATTTTTTTTAATCAAATTAATTTTTTTTTATTTTAAATTCCACTAATAGAATATTACAAATATTAGTATGGATTAAAATTTGCCAATTTAATTAATTCAAGGTATTTTTCTATAAAATAATTTATTAGAATATCAATTTCAATTAGAAAGAATTTAACTTTTAGGACAGAATCTAAGATTTTAATAGAAATATTATTAAATTGCGATATCAGAGGAGATTCAGTTTTTGTCTCGAGGGTGTGAGCTAACTGCCCGGAAAGCAAGTTAGTTCTCAGGTTCGAATCCTGGGGGGATGAATCCCCTCTGATATCGCAATTTAATAATATTTCTATTAAAAATCTTAGAATCTGTCCTAAAATTAAATTCTTTCTAGTTTAAAATTGATTTGTTAATCTGAACCCGAGCTCATTTTTGAAAAACATTCAAGTCTTTTCAAAAATAAGATGCTCAAATCTTTATCAATTTCAATCTCTTAAAAAATCCGACAATTCGAAGGTTCGTGCCTCCTTATTCAGGATTTAAAAGTGTCAACGAAAGAACTTCCGTGTAGGTATATATTAATATTATTTTTAATTGAAGGAGACAATAAAAGAGTGTGTCTTCTGCTGGAATTATAAATTTTATTTATTTATAACGAGACTATAGTTGCGAGTGCTTTGCCCTCTTCATCAGTCATATTAATAAATTAATTCCTGTGAATGATGAAGAGGGCAAAGCCCTCGAAACTATAGTCTCGTTATAAATAAATAAAATTTATAATTCCAGCAGAAGACACACTCTTTTATTGTCTCCTTCAATATATAAAAATTCTGCTACTCTCGGCACAAAAACTTTCAATATAATTATTTTTAATTGCAATTACATTCAAACGTTGTGGCCAGTGATACGTCTATTGATGATGGCCATAGCGGGTGTAAACGTTGGTAAAAATATAAATTAAGTTTTATTTTATTTTTGCTCTGATTAAAAATCGATCTTTTTACGTGAATTTAAAATTAAAAATAATATTAATAATATCGCTTTTAACTGAATCAAAAAATTACCGAGCATCGCTTGGTGTTCCAGGTACTAATGATTAATTTAAAAGTTTATTCCCATAAAATGTCGATTTTTAATTAATTAAGAAAAGGTAAGTGAAAATCACCTGACCGACGTACACGCTAGTGTTTTTAAAATAATCTCCAATCAATTGGGCATGTCTTGCATACGTTTTTATTTTATATCTGGAATTATTTTCCTTTCTGATATCTAATCAAGTAACGGGATTCTTTTCCTTTGCTTTGTTTTTTTACATTGAAATGAATTTATTTCATTCTGAGTCGAAAACCCAGCGGGTCAAGTGCGTTATAATTGTGTTTTCTCTGGTTGTCACGTTTTCTGTATTTCTTTAGACAACTGCTTTTTTCAGAATTGTTCAAACCTTCATGATAGACAAGGTAAACATTTAAATACAATTTTTTAAATCTTTTGGATAATTTAATGATTCCAAAATAAAAAACATCTCATATCTACATAATATATTCTTTATTGGTGTATATCATTATTTTAGAGTATTAACTATCATTTTTTATTAACAAATATTAATAGTATTAGTATATTTTATCTGCGGCCCGAGAAAAATTTTTTCTTCAAATTTTGCCCGAGTAAGCCAAAAAGGTTGGACATCCCTGATTCTTCCTTAACAACAAAAAAAAATTAAATATGCAATTGGATGTTGATGAAAGCAGTCCACGGTGGTTGTAAAAAAATAAGACTATAGAGGTTTTATTATTTTACATTTATTTGTTAAACCGACGTTTCGAGATTTATTCTCTCCTTCTTCAGGGTAACAAAAAGTCAATGAAAGTAGTTCAAAACATAATTACTTTCTGTCTCCTTTGACAATGTAATGAAAATGACAGAAAGTAATTATGTTTTGAACTACTTTCATTGACTTTTTGTTACCCTGAAGGAGAGAATAAATCTCCGAAACGTCGGTTTAACAAATAAATGTAAAATAATAAAACCTCTATAGTCTTATTTTTTTGTACAACCACCGTGGACTGCTTTCATCAACATCCAATTAAATATTTATACCAGTCCGTCTCCTAAAGAAAATCTCTAAAAATTAAATATGTTCCTCATCCACATAACGGGGGAAGTGAAAATAATAAATGTTATTGAAATAATTTAAAAATCCTAATTTTAATCAATTTTATTTGTCATGAAATATTAGTGAGATTTAAAATAATAATTTAAATTTCCTAATTTTGGGGCCGGGGGGGCTAATACACCCACACAAACACATTTATCAGCTATTTTCTTCATTTTAATTTGTCAATTTGTTAATTTTTAATTTTATTTTCATTTTTGTCATCCTTCCTGGGGGAGGAGGGGGGGATTCAGCCCTTAGCCCCCATTACGTGGTGGAACAACTCTATATACGTAATATGCATAAGTTGAATATTAATATATTTATTGATATCGAAGTCATATTTTAAATTTGAATTTTCGCATTGTTTGAACAATCTATTGTTTGCACAATGTATTCTTTGAACCGTAGAGACTATTTGCTCAAAGCCTATACACCATTAATACCGCCTGCACATTTCGATGCAATTTGGATTAATTTTCTAGTCGATTTTTTGATATATAATCTTTAAAAAGTTTAGCTTTTGAACTTTTCTAACTATTTAATAATGTGAAGTGAAATTTTATAGAATCAATCTAAGAGAAAGATGAAAATTCAAAGGTGAGATTCCAAGATATCAATTAAGCCATGTTTGTGTTGACATGACTAATTAATTGTTTAAGAATTTGAAATATTTATTTATATATTGTTAATTATTATATTATTGATTGAAATAAAAGATTTATTCATGAACTAATTAATTTAATGTGCAAAACAATGTTGTAATATTATTGTGTGTGTGGACAAACCTAAACTTAATACCTACTTACTTAAAAATTATCTCAATAATAATATTTCGATATCTACAATTTAAAAAAAAATTCTGATTAAATTTTTAAGCCAGAGCACATTTTTCGGGACAAGTTATAGGATATAAAACTTGCCAAGTTATAAATTTAATATCAAAGAATGTAACAAATTTTCTTTTAAATCAATTGAGGATCGTTGTTCATCCCTATAGCTATGATTTAAGCAACTGCTATGGAACCTGTTTAGATCTCAAACCTTTTTTCGGCGAAACCGTTTGGACCGAACTTAGCCCCTTTTTCACATTTATGTTTTTGGTCAGATATCATTAATTGGGATCATGAGGCCATCGCAATAATTACATATTACATTTTTTAAATATAAATGTGAAGGTCAAAAAACGGTTTGTTTTAACTGGAAGTCTTTTTCACAAAGAACAAAAAAAATGTCAAGAAATCAAATAAATCAAAATTAATATTTTTCAAACTGTTCGATTTGCTGTGAACTGCCACATACATAATATTTTAGTTCAGAAAAAATGAAAAACAAATGTAATAATTGGCCATGTGATATTGAAAGCCGACTTACCCCTGGCACAGCCCCTTGTACCCCCGGTAAACAACCACTGTTCTAATGATTTACAAGATAACACGATTTTTAACCGACTTCAAAAAAGGAGGAGGTTCTCTATTCGACTGAATTTTTTTTCTTTCTTTTTTTTTGTGCCTATGTTACCTCAATATTGTGAACCGATTTTGAAAAAAAAATTGCATTGGGTTCAGTCTAGCTTCCGATTGGTCTCATTTTTTTATTGGTATTAGACCTTTTTTGTTAGGTTTGTTCAGGCCTAACTTCTTTGTTTATGAACCGATTTCGATGATTCTTTTTTTATTCAAAAGGGGTATCTTAGGGATGGTGCAATATTAATTTGGTCAAGTTCTGATGATATGATCACTATTAATAACACCACTAAAAAAAGAAAAAGAAAAATAATTTTTAAGAAAAAAATAAAAACCGACTTCAAAAAATTAAATGAAACAAATAAAATACACTAAAAGGTATAAAATAATTATTATCTTATTTAGTTACAATTAAACGACGAAATATTAAGATGAAATTACTTTTTGAAGTCGGTGCCAAACATATACCTTTTATGAATCGCACTCGACGGACCTTATAGTTAGTACGTTTGGTGGGTACGCTCCCTTATAGGTATGGTTTGTTTGGATCCAACTTCAAAAAGTAATTTCATCTTAATATTTCGTAGTTTAGTTGTAACTAAATAAGTTGTAACTGAATAATAAAGATCCAACCCCTAGAGAATTATGTAATAACATTGTCTATCAAATTAACTGTCTAGATTGTCCATCAAATTCTAGCACCTATATAGGGCAAAGTTCACGTTCACTAAAAATTAGGGTATATGAACATAAATTAAGTGTTCGAAATAAAAAGAGCAACACTGCACTCTCCACCCACGCAGCTGAACATAGTCATTTTTTTGATTACGATAATGCGAGAATATTGGTCAAGATTGATAACTACTATAAAAGATCCATAGCCGAAATGCTATATATAAAAATAGCAGGTGATAAGGCTATCAATTTTAAAAGAGATTGTATGTTTCTATCCAATATTTATACATCTATCCTGTGTGATATGAGAAACTTTTCTGGAATTTTTTTATAAGAATTTGTATAATTTGATTGAATGAAAAAATGCATGTGATTTAAAAGTAATTAGATTCTAATTTGGATTTTTTGTTTGTATATAAATAATGATGGGATATATGATGACCTCACATAAGGGTCAAATAACTAATTATAATGTAATATATAGAAAAGATTTATATAAACTCATTACTTTCATTCTGAAACTTTTGGGTCCAGGCACGTTATAAATTCGCATGAAGCTAAAAGAAATTTTTATTTTTGACAAGGCTTGGTTCGATCACATATATGTACCGCATTTTGTGTATAACTGTAAGTCTAAACAACCAATTTGGTCAATTTATAATTTTTTATAAAAAAATATATCAATCAACATCCATTTGTAAAAAAAAATTTGGCCTAATTGACTGAAGATGGCCAAACAAAATTTAGGCCGAAACGTCTCATTAAAGGTGTTTTATTGAACCCAGTGATTCCATCTTTGGCTGATACCTCCTCCTTCATCTAGTACAGTTTCATCACAGCCACGAACTCTTACAATAATAATAATAATTATTTTATACCTTTTAGTGTATTTTATTTGTTGCATTTAATTTTTTGAAGTCGGTTTTTATTTTTTTCTTAAAAATTATTTTTTTCCATGCAATCCATCTTGGCGAATGTACTCTAGGTCAGCGGTTGCCAAAGTGGTGGTCCGCGGACCACTAGTGGTCCGCGAGAAAATTTCGCTGATGCGCAGAAAAATGTGGAATATACTTACTCATCATGTTAAGTTATGTTTTAAAACATGATTGGACATCTTTCAGGAATTGTTGTAAAGGTGAAGAATGTTGGTCACCCAGACATTTTATCTACACACTGCATTATACATCGAGAACAACTTGCAGCGAAAAAAATGTCCCCAGAACTACACGAAGTATTATCAAATGTCATTGAAATTATAAAGGAAATTCGACACAAAGCACTCAATTCTCGAATATTTGAGGCACTTTGCGAAGAAATGGGTTCCGAGTATACTCATCTTCTTCGTCATGCTGAGGTGAGATGGCTGTCGAGGGGCAAAATATTGACCCGACTATTCGCCTTGCGGGAAGAAGTCAAATTATTTTTCCAGCAGCAAAATAATCCGAAATTGCAAAAATGCTTGTCCGACAATGAATGGCTAGCAAAGCTTGCATACCTGGCAGATATTTTTTCCCTGTTAAATGAACTTGCAAAGACAACTTAAGGACGTGTTCACACTACGAAGTAAAATGGATGCGTTTCAAAAGAAAATATTACTGTGGCAAACGCGGTTGGTTGAAGACGATCTGCAAATGTTTTCTAATTTTGATGAATACATGAAGGAGAATGATGTTAACCAGCAAGTGGTAACCCTAGTTAAAAAGCACTTGGAATCACTTACAGAATCTTTTGCTCGTTATTACCCAAAGAATGAAGATCCCAGACATGGTAATATGTGGATAATAGATCCGTTTGCAGCGAACATTCAGGATAGTAAGTTAAGCATGCATCTAAAGAAAGCCTCATCGACCTATCGTCCGACGAAATTCTCAAATTTAAATTTCATTCATCCTTATCAAGACCTCAGTTTTGGCTTTCCATAAAAAGTGAATACCCTTTGCTTAGTGAACAGGCGATGAAAATTCTGATTCAATTCTCCACAACTTATTTATGTGAAAAGGCCTTTTCATCTGTCACAGTCATCAAAACACGGTACCGATCTCGGCTTGAAATAAATGCAGTTCTCCGTCTTGCAGTAACAACATTGGATCCAAATATCCATAATCTTATTTCAAGTAAGCAGGAACATCCATCACACTAGGAATGTATAACGCTAAAAGTTTGATATATTTAAACCATCTTTTAATTGTTTTGTTTGTACAATTTTTGTTTATTTTGTTTATTTTATTATGGTTTATTAATAAAGCTTTCATAACTTGGTTACTATTAATAGTTTCATTTTATTAACTAGGTACATTTTATGTGTTCTTTGATCACAATTTTTTTTTATAAATATATTTAACACTTAAAAAATCCTATTAGTGGTCCGCGGGATTTAAATTATGAATTAACTGGTCCGTGAGGTCAAAAAGTTTGGCGACCGCTGCTCTAGGTGGCTTCCTCCCTCCCGGGGTCAATTTCCCCTCGCTTACTTCTTTCTAGTTCACCGGGTTGCCTACGAACAAGGCGTCTCCATGAACTCAAACCAAAGGATCAGACGCTCTGGACTGGGAGATTGAATATATAACATCTCAGATTTCAAATTCATTTGGTGATCCATCCAAATGTCATGCGGGCTAAACGCAATAATGACGTTGGATTATAGCTAAATGGATCATATTTTTTTCATTCTCTCTAGGTCCAGACTTAAGACTCAGCAGACTCCAATAGCTTCAACCAGCAATAGTCTCGCGATATATATCTTGTTCAAAAAGCCCGATCAAAACAATTCTCATTAATGTGTTTATTATTCTTTAATATATTAATGAGAAAATTATAAATTTATCAAACCAAAGACTTCCCAAACCGGAACTTTTGGGCTTCAAAGCCAGCAAAATCAGGGAAGACGAATTTTTATAATATATTTACTTATAATTGAATGTAATGGAAGGCAGCCCAGAGGTAAGAAAAATTAACACATATCAAATAAGGTGTAATTTATTGGAATCCTTCCTCCTTTCCTTTCAAACCGACGTTTCGGAGGATTTTTCCCTCCTTCTTCAGGGTTTCAAAGGGTCAATGAAACAAACAAATAAAATCCTCCGAAACGTCGGTTTGAAAGGAAAGGAGGAAGGATTCCAATAAATTACACCTTATTTGATATGTGTTAATTTTTTCTTTCCTCACTACCTCTGGGCTGCCTTCCATTACATTCAATTAAAATTTCTAACAGTCCGTCTCTCTCCAGTGAAAATTTCGTTGCAAAAAAATATTTACTTATTACTATAAAAATCTTTTTAGTTAAATTATCATTTAGATGGCATTTTGACAATAAATATTTTTTAATACCGTTTTATTTTTTTAGTCTCGTTCTGTATTCTACGATCGATTTTTTATTCCGGTCAAAGTAATGGTTCAAAAAATTTGAAACTCTATAGACTTTATCCTTATAATATTAGCTCTCATTCAGAATTTTATGAATTTTTTAGTTATTTTAATTTTGGAGTTACAGTTAGATAAAATACTGCTAAATATCTTAGTGTTAGTAAGTTATAAACTCCAAAATTATAATAGCTAAAAATCTGTAAAAATTCTCATGGCTAGCTACTATTATAAGAATAAAGTATACGGAATTTCAAATTTTTGAACAATTACTTTAGCCTCCCTGGTATAATGGTCAGGATGTCTGGCTGGCAACCCGGAGGTCTCGGGTTCGATTCCCGGCTATAGCCAGACATTTCTCTAAGTATAGGGTCTGGTAATAAAAATTAAGTTGGAGATAAATTTAAAGCCAATTTATCCCGCGGAGAATTTACCAATGCTCGAAGCCCTTAAAAATCTTAGTAAATTGGATTGTATCTAACTTTCTGAGATTTGGCTCGTGATCCCGGCTTCTTTCCTTTTACTCTGTTCTTTTCACGATGGAAGGGCCAGCCCATACAGGCCTTTAGGGATGCACCTTCTGGTGTATCTCCTTCTCTCATCAATATCATTAAAAAAAATAGATGAAGAGGCATTTTCTAATGAATCCCAAAATAATTCCACATAATTCCAAATACGGTGTACACCTAATTCCAATCGCGGTTCACCCCATGGTCAAAAACATTTCACTATAAGACAAAAACTTTCTGATGATGTTTTGTCTTGTAGTGAAATTGTTTGGTAGAATGTGCCACTGAGGTAGTCAAAATAAATTGACGAAACATCTGGCCCATTTAATGAAAACTCTGCGTTTTTAATTTTATCCAATTCCCTACTATTCATGTTATATTATATTGAAATTTTAATCTATATTTTTGAATTGAAAAAAAGTATATTGAAGGAGACAATAAAAGAGTGTGTCTTCTGCTGGAATTATAAATTTTAGAATTGTAATAGACTGATGAAGAGGGTAAAGCTCTCGAAACTATAGTCTCGTTATAAATAAAATTTATAATTCCAGTAGAAGACAAATCTTTTATTGTCTCCTTCAATATATAAAAATTCTGCTACTCTCGGCAAAAAACTTTCAATTTAATTGAAAAAAGTACAATTTAAATACTCTATCATTAAAAAAATAAATAAAATAAAAAATTGATCGATCAATTCCAAAATCCCCATGTTTTTTAGATGGAGACTTGAAACTTGTGGGATATTTTTTTTATTTATTTCGAACCATATGAGCCTCTGGGAGCGTGAAAATTTGAAAATATCCAAAATAAGGACCACCCTATTGTCCAAATTCATTATGGTCAAATACTATTAGTGTATTGACCTAGATATAAATTAAATGGCTAAGGGATTTCGATACAGGTATAGACTGGTCTAGGCTCCCCTCTTCCGCCCCTAAGAGTCCCCCCTCCTGGTCAATCCACTCAATTTCCCGAGGACGCCAATTAGTAGATCAACGCCTCGCCATCTTGACCCCCAACGCTCCTAATATTTTAATCCCTTAATTCGACAAAATTTACTTTTATTATTTGAGTGTTATTTATTTGAATTCGTTTTTGAATTAGCAATCGATTAAGTGAAAACCAATCCAATCAGAAAAAGTAAACTATCTGAATTCTCAAACAGTTCATTCTACCATTAGAATTGAACTTATGGGCTTGATAGTCGGTTCATCTAGGAGACAGATATTGCCTAATCAATATATTTTGCATATTTTTACATCCCTTGTAAGCTTAGTGATCGAATTACAAAATATTAAAAAATGATACCAATGTATATATAATTTCTTGAAATAAAAAGCAAGTAGATTACTATTATCCTTTTGAGTAGATATCACCAAATCAATTATTAATACACATTTCCCCCTTTTAAAAAAATCATTTATTTGCTCATTGTTTTGAAAAATGTTTGGAACTTAGTGTGTCTGGCTTCAGATAATCTCGATTACTTAAAAAACGAGTAGAAAGTTCATTTATTTGCTAAAATGTTTGTATTTCCGATACAGACATTTTATTAGATTTTGGGCTTTCTATCTTCTTGTTGAAAAACATGAAAAATTATTCAAAGTTATTGTTAATTTTATTTTTCAGGTCAAGGTGAATTTCACCATAGGTAGTTCTATCCTGTGAATACCTCGCCGGGTCGGCTTCATCGAGCGTCGCGTTAATGTAAGTAATTCTATTCAATATATTATTTTAATACAATTTTCAGATACTCTCGATTACTTAAAAAACGAAAAGTCGTATAAAGTTCATTCTTATGCTAAAATGTTTCTATTTCCAATACAGATAATTTATTAGATTATGTGATTTCTATCTTGTTGATTAAAAAATGCAAAATTAAATCAATGTTAATGTTAATTTTATTTTCCAGGTCAAGAAATCTCTCTCTCTTTTCACCATGGGTAGTGCTAACCTGTGATCGGCTCGGCGGGCAGGCTTCATCAATAGTCGCGTTAATGTAAGTCATTCTATCTAATATATTATTTTAATACTATTTTGGTGGTCTGGATTTAGATTTAAAACTTTGAAACATTTCGGTTCTATTCAGTATTATCTTGAAAGATAGGTTCCAAATTTTCATAGCGTTAAACTGAGTATAGGTCTTTGTAAATTTTTTTAATATACATTATAATATAGTAGTTTATTTTATATAAATTAAAACTAAAAAAAAAATTAGATTAGATTTTGTGTTTTATAGCTATAGATCATCTTGTTTAAAAAATCCAATGTTAATTTTATTTTTCAGGTCAAGGAATCTCTCTCTTTTTTCACCATGGGTAGTGCTATCCTGTGATCGCCTCGGCGGGCCGTCTTCATCTAGCATGACGCGTTAATGTAAGTCATTCAATCTAATATATTATTTTAATATATACATCAATTTTAGTGGTCGAGATTTTGATTTAAAACTTTGCAACATTTCGGTTCTATACAGTATTTATTTATTACCTTGAAAGAAAAAGCGTTCAAGAAGGCTAAATCTCACTTTAACTAAATTTGAATTACACTAAAATTATTTGTAATTTAGTTATATTGGGATAATAAAATGAAATTAATATATTTATTTTTTTTATTTAATTTTAGTATTATTTGATTTTTTTCGCAAATGTATACCATATTTGAGGACTGAGGGAGTAGTATTTATCTGATTCATTAATAAAATAAATAAATAAAATAATAATACTAATATTAAAAGATTCTCAAATCAAGTCTTATTAATTTAATATATTGCTTTTAACTAAAGGTACTGTGGGTTATCTGGGGAAAGCATTTGTATAATATATATATAAAGACATCTTAAAAGGGACCTTTGTTTTAAATACATGTACTTTAGCTAAATATTTATTAGTATATAGAACTCGTTTTATCATATTCAAGTTTCATAAACAAGTCCAATCTTGTTTGATCGAATTGGAATAAATTGTTCAATCGGATACTTATAAAAGCACCCTTTTTACTATTAAGCATTTGTATATTAACTAGTACTTATTATTACAGGGTTCAGAGTCCACTCCCCACCCAAGGGACCCAGAGCCCTTGCGACTGGAAGTGTGAGCCCCTCCAGGCCAAAGCGAGGCTCCCGGGAGCAGGTTCGCTCCAGTATGGACTCTCCAGTGATAGCTAGCGTTCGCACCCACGCGTCTTACAGGTGAGATTTCTTCCATTATTTTTTGAATTTATATTATTCTACCTATCTCATATTTATATATTTATATTACAGTTTAAAACTTATAAATTATCTCGCTAATTAATACTATAATTTCTTTAATAAACGACTTTTGTAATTATGATTATTTCTTTTCAGCTTCTAACCATCAAGTCATAAGCAGCGAATATGGAGATCATCAGCACTAGATGATGTTCACAACAGGCTCTACCCATAATGGTGAGTGTTAGAAAATATTTTATTTTAATATAAGATTTCAAATTGACGAGAAAAATCGACTGTTGATGAAACAGAGATGGCTGTCCACAATTTATAAATTAAATAAACTGATGTGGCCATCCACATGAATTTACCATACACCTGACCTAGGGTGGTCCTTATTTTGGGTATTTTAAAATTTTTACGGTGACAAGTACTCATGTGGTTCGAAATAAATAAAAAAAAATATCCCTCAAGACAACCCAGCGATGAAAGTTTCTCATCTATAAACAACATGGGATTTTTGGCAGTAAAAGATCAATTTTTTAATCAGACCAAAGTAATGGTTCAAAAAGTTTGATATTCTGTAGACTTTATCTTTATAATAGTAGCTATCCCTCAGAATTTTTACAGATTTTTAACTATATTTGGAGTTTATAACTTAGTATCACTAAGATACCCTGAAAATGTGTGACAGCCTATCCATGCTGGGCGTCTCTGTCGCATCTGACCTGTCTTGGAATGAACACATCTCCTCTGTGGCGAAATCTGCAGCAAGGAAGATTGGCTACTTATTTAGGTCCAAACAATTTTACAAGCCCCCACACCTTCCTACCATCTACAAGGCCCAAATCCGCCCCTGTCTCAAATACGGCTCTCATCTATGGAGAAGAGCCTCTAAATATTCTCTTACTACCCTGGATGCAATTCAGAAACGAGCCGTCAGGCTAATTGACGATTCTACCCTCACCGACTCCCTCCACTCGCTAGCTCATCGAAGAAATGTCTCTGCCCTTTCCCTTTTCTATAGATACTATCACGGCAGGTGCTCTGATGAGATAAAATCAATAATTCCCCCCAAAGCATGCTTTGCACGTATCACGCGTTTTGCCGACTCCCAACACTCTTTCGCGGTCAAATTAGAAAAGTGCCAGACCACTTCATTCGCGAATACATATATCCCCATGACTTCAAGGAACTGGAACTCTCTCCCAGCTTTCCCAGCACTTATAATCTTCAAACCTTCAAAACCCGAGTGCATAGACACATACGTCTACACCCTCTCACTTAATCAACTTTCGCTTCTCTTCAGTAATGCAAGGGTCTTTCGAGATCCATAGGGGCTGCATCTTTACTGGTGCACCCCTTCTTGCATTCGATTGCATAAAAAAAGATATAGCAGTATTTTATCTAGCTGTAACTCCATAATTATAATAGCTAAAAATCTGTGATATTTCTAATGGATAGCTACTATTATAAGGATAAAGTCTACAGAGTTTCAAATTTTTTGAACCATTACTTTGGCCGGAATAAAAAATTTACCATTCAATGCCAAAAACCCCATGTTATTTAGATGGGAAACTTTTGAACCGTTGTTCGCCAAAGCTTAAAATTGAGATGAAGACTTAAAACTTTGAGGATATTTTTTTTATATCGAATATATTATGTATTATTACAGGATTAAAAAAAATTATTTCAATAATAATATTTTGATATCTACGATTTTTTCAAAAAATTAATTCTGATTAGATTTTTAGGCCAGGTTACTTTTTTTCGTGGCAAGTTATAAGAATCTCTCTCTCTATATAGATATAAGCAGTAGCGCAACAAGTATTTTTCCCTGGGGGGGGGGGGGGGCTAATACACACACACACACACACAAACACATTTATCAATTTTTTTTTCAATTTCATTTTTAAATTTGTTAATTTTTACTTTTATTTTCACTTTCCTTGTCATTTTCCTTGTCCTGAGGGATGGGGGATGATTCAGCCCCTTAGCCCTCCCCCGTGGTTGCTCTACTGTATATAAGTAATATGCCTAAAATGAATCTTAATATATATATTGATATCGAAATTACATTTTAAATTCGAATTTTCGCATTGTTTGAACAATGTATTCTTTGAACCCTAGAGACTCTTTGCTCAAAGCCTATACATCATTAATACCGCCTCCACATTTCAATGCAATTTGGATTAATTTTCCAGTCGATTTTTCGATATATAATCTTTGAAAAGTTTAGCTTTTGAACTTTCCTAGCTATTTAATAATGTGAAGTGAAATTTTATAAAATCAATCTAAGAGAAAGATGAAAATTTGAAGGTGAGATTCCAAGATATCAATTAAGCCATGTTTGTGTTGACATGACTAATTAATTGTTTAAGAATTTAAACTATTTATTTATATATTGTTGATTAATATATTATTGATTGTATTGATTGAAATAAAAGACTTATTCGGGGGGTCAGATAGGCTAGGCGGTAGCGTATCATCCTGCTAACCAAGAGGACCCGGGTTCGAATCCGACTAGAGGCATTTCGGCTAAAATCTGACCCGGGGTAGAGACAACATTTAAAAAATATATAGTATCGTAAATTGGCTTATGGTTGTAAAGGCCGAAAAGCCAAAAAAAAGACTTATTCATTTTAAACAGGTTACAATTGAGATAAATTTATAATTTTTTTCATTAATATATTAAAGAATAATTAACATATTAACGAGAATTGTTTTGATCACGCTTTTTGAAAAAGATATATATCGCGAGACTACTGCGGCTGAAGCTATTGGAGTCTGCTGAGTCTTAAATCTGGACCAAGAGAGAAAAAGATATGATCCATTTAGCTGCAATCCAACGTCATTTTGCGTATAGCCCCCGTGACACTTGGATGGATCACCAAATGAATTTGAAATCTAAGATGTTATATATTCAATCTCCCAGTCCAGAGCGCCCGATCTATTATAGCAAGTATGTTAGTTGCTTGCCATTAATTAATCGTATGTTTCCTACATTTGATTCAATCGCGAATCAAATGTAGGTGATTTTTGTCAAATATTATGTGAAAATATAATAATATAAGTTCAGATATTATTTTCACTTAATATTTCACAAAAATCACCTTCATTTGATTCTCGATTGAATCAAATGTAGGAAACATACGATTAAAATTTTAATTGAATGTAATGGAAGGCAGCCCAGAGGTAGTGAGGAAAGAAAAAATTAACACATATAAAATAAAGTGTAATTTATTGGAATCCTTCCTCCTTTCCTTTCAAACCGAGGTTTCGGAGGATTTTTCATCCTTCTTCAGGGTTTCAAAGGGTCAATGAATGAAACAAATAAAATGTTTCCTTCTTCTCTCCACAGTAGTGTTCAAAAACTTTCTTCATTTTTAACAAAGGCATAGAAAAGGAATTTGTTTTTCCTTCTTTTCTTAATTAGATGGCTAAATGGCTTTTTAGCCATCTAATTAAGAAAAGAAGGAAAACAAATTCTTTTTCTATGCCTTTGTTAAAAATGAAGAAAGTTTTTGAACACTACTGTGGAGAGAAGAAGGAAACATTTTATTTGTTTCATTCATTGACCCTTTGAAACCCTGAAGAAGGAGGGAAAAATCCTCCGAAATGTCGGTTTGAAAGGAAAGGAGGAAGGATTCCAATAAATTACACCTTATTTTATATGTGTTAATTTTTCTTTCCTCACTACCTCTGGGCTGCCTTCCATTACATTCAATTAAAATTTCTACCAGTCCGTCTCTCTCCAGAGAAAATTTCGTTGCAAAAAACATACGATTAAAATTTAGATAGATAATTGAAACTTGGGATATATTTTTTTATTTATTTCTAACCATATGAGCGTCTGGCAGCGTAAAAATTTGAAAATTCCCAAAATACGGACCACCCTAGTGTACACAATATTAGGTCGCGGTTCACCCCTCGGTTACTTATAAGAGCACCCCTTTTGTCTATTAGACATATGTATATTAACTAGTACTGTTTGTTACAGGGTTCAGAGTCCACTCTCCACCCAAGGGACCTAGAGCCCTTGCGACTGGAAGTGTGGGCCCCTCCAGGCCAAAGGGAAGCTCCCGGGAACAGGTTCGCTCCAGTATGGACTCTCCAGTGTTAGAGCTCACACCCACGCCTCTTCCAGGTGAGATTTTCTCCATTATTTTTTAAATTATTTATTATCCTACTTATCCAATATTTATATATTTATATTATAGTTTAAAAATATTAAGTTATCTCGCTAATTAATATTATAATTTCTAATTAATAAGTTGTTGTAGGGAAATAAGGACAATTTTTAGCTTATGCAAGTATTTTTTTATTTTATGCCAACTTCAAACAAATTAATCTCTTTGCATATTTGTCAATTTATAAATATTCTTTCTTAGCGGACACATATATTTATAAATTGACAAATATGTAAAAATATTAATTTGTTTGAACCCTGAGGAAGTCAACAAAATTCACGAAAAGTTACCATAAAATAAAAAATACTTGCATAAGCTAAAAATTGTCCTTATTTCCCTACAACAACTTATTAATTTAATCGATGGACATAAATATTCAAAATAATTATAATTTCTATGATAAACGACTTTTGGAAAATTATTTGATATAACATATGTATTTTTTCTTTTCAGCTTCTAACCATCAAGTCATAAACAGCAAATACGAAGATCATCAGACCAGATGATGTTCTTTTAAGGATCTACCCATTTTATGATGAGTGTAAGAAAATATTTTTTTTTAATATAAGATTTCAAATTGACAGTAGAAATAGACTTTAATTGTTGAAAATTTGATGTGACCACCAGTGAAGGAACATCAAATTTTCAATATCCATACTATATTGACTCCATGAAAAACAACATTTATAATTAAAAAATAAAAAAGACTGATGATGAAGACCAAGTCTTCGAAACTATAGTCTCAAACAAATAAATAATATATATATATATACAGATATATCATCTCGATATATATGTGTGTATGTTTATTTGCATCAAACAGAGGACAACCTCTTTGTTTCTCTTTGTGAATTAACAAGTCTGCTACTCTCGGCAAAACAAAAACTTTTCAATTACTTTAAATGTTGATGAAAAAGAGATTGCTGTCTTAAATTTATAAATTAAATCAACTGGTGTAATCAACACACGACTTTCACATTCTCACTTATTTGAAATCATCGACACTTCTAATTCACACCCCTTTCCTTTATTTCAAATATCATCGGATTAATTCAAAAAAAATCGTTAGTGCTGTTTTTGAGAAAAAAAAAAACGAAAAATCTTTCATGTAAATGTCAACTTCCCGTGATTTTATTTCAACTAAAAGCTTGCTGTACTTCTTTTAGCTTATACCCGAACTTAAGTTTCGAATTTCGTAGCTCTGAGACTTATGGTTGCGAAACGAAGGGGGGCTACATACGTAGACACTGACCAATGGATTTTTAGCCTTTGGGGACCACAATATCCGGTTTTATGTACTAAATCTGGTCTCAAACTATTAATGGTATCGATCCCTTTCACCTAGATTTTACAAAATGAAATTAACTTTTTTCATCTCTGAGATACAAGCTCTCAAAGTGTCAGGAACCAGACAGGTGATCGCAATATTTCACATTGCATTCTATGAAATGATATATAATAGAATATGAATGTGAAATATTGTAAGGTCAAGTATTGTAATCGTACATGAAAAAAAGTGGGGTTTTTTGCTTCGTTTTTTCGAAATATTTTAAAAACAGCTGAAACTGTTTTGATTAAAAATATTAATCAAAACTATGACGTTACGGTCTACAAAAAGCCCTAATAAGTGAACATCGAAAAAATGATATTTTACCAGATATTAATTATTTTTTGTTTAATGTCTTTTAGTACAAAGGTAACCAAATTTTTGTCTACGTTCTAGTTCAAAAACTAGTGTAAATATCAAAACAAAATTTAACATGTAGTTTTGGTGCATTGAGATTAAGAACTGATTAAATTTTGGTTGAAATCGGACCGAAAATTAAGGTGAGGGGTTAAAAATTTAAATTATGAGATTTTTTTCAAAAATTGAAAATAAAACTGATATTTCTAATAAAATTGTCTCACCAGTCTGGGCCAAACTTAAAAATTTTTGTATACACATTTAGTGGGCCCCTAGAAGACTAGAAATGCAAAAATCAACTACCCGAAATGGGCGGGAGAAGAGTCGTCAGCTGGTATTAAATATAAGAGAGGGGCTATGTGTATGTATGATAAAGTCATGTAGATGGCCACATCAGTTTATTTATTTTTTGTAATACATAACACAGGTTATATTATTTAAAAAATAAAAATTATTTCAATATACGGACGTTTTGACCACTTTATGTTAGTGTCATCATCAGCCTTAGAACAATCTTAAAATATTTAAATAAAACTGAATTATTATTTTCTTAATACTATAATAGATACATAAAATTCGGATTCAGTTTGATTTAAATATTTTTAAGATTGTCCTAAGGCTGATCATGACACAAATATAAAATTGTCAAAACGTCCCTATTGAAATAATATTTTTTTTTTTTTTTAATAATATAACTTATTTTTCCAAAAGAAAAAATGAGAGCCATTTCTTGAGAATATATTATCCTCAAAAGTTATATAATAATTTATTTATTTTCTTGCCAACTTTTTGACCCACTCCGGTCATCATCAAGGCATTGTAATACACAAAATTAATTGCAATTAAAAATAATATTAATATACACGTAGGTTCTATCGTTTATTTGATACCATTATATTACCTTCAGTTCAGTACAAAACCATCATAAATAATCAGTAAGTAAAATGTCAAGGTAGCTTTCACAAAATAATACAAATATATGTTTTGAGTTTTTATATATATATATATTTAGGGCTTTAAGCCCATCATCAGGAGTCTATGTTAACTCCCCATGTTGGGCTCAAAACCCGAAATATATATATATATCTGACAAAAAACATAAATGTGAAATCGGTGCCAAATTTGGTGGCTTAGCTGACAAAAGAATGCATGTCTAAACGGGAATCAAGTTCCATAGCTGTTTCTTAAATCATAGCTATAGGAATGTACAAAGTTAATTTAAAAGAAAATTTGTTACAATCGTTGATATTGAATTTATAAACTTGGCATGTATAACGTGATGATATTTGACAAAAGCTTAAAATTTAGCTTTGTTATTTGTTCTATTTTATACTTCAAACAATTTAGTTGGATATATAACTTGCCAAGTTAGTAAGTCCAAAGAAAGTAGTAAATTTTCTTTTAAATCAATTGATTGAAGAACGTTGTAGATTTCTAAATCTATGATTTAAGCAACTGAAGGTCTCCAGAGACAATAAAAGAAGATTTAATATACACTGGAATTCAAAAAATGTGCAACACTTGAAAACATTTTGAACATTTTTAAATGAGGTAGTGATTCAAACTATGGATTGGCCAGATTGCAGTCCGGACTTAAATCCCATTTAGCATTTATGGGACATGCTGGGGAGGCGACTCAGTGCTAGATATACTGCTCCAGAGACCATCCAGCAGCTACGAGACTTCCTCCAAGAAGACTGGGAAAATTTGGACCATACGCAGGTTGTACGCCTAATCAGAAGTATGGTAGGGAGGAGATTCAGACGAGGGGCGGTAATATTCCTTACTAGAACTTGAAATTTTTGAGAATTTTGTGATAAAAAAAAGAGCAAAAAAACTAAAAATTTTGTTTTTGTATATTTTTAGTACCTACTTAAGAATTTTATTCATTGTATTGTTTTAAAATAATTCTACAATCTATTAAAAGTTTAAATAAAAAATAGATATTTTCATATTTCTTTAAAAAAATCCGAATTTTTCAAGTGCTCCACTTTTTTTGAAGCGCAGTGTATATATATATATATATATATATATATATATATATATATATAAAATTAAAAATTTATTTTTCCAGCAGAAGACATACGCTTTTATTATCTCCTTCAATTTTTGAAAATTCTTCTACTCTCTGCAAAAAGAAACTTTCAATTTAATTTAAGCAACTGCTATGGAATTTGGTACATGTGTAGATCTCAACTCTTTTGTCACCGAAGCCGTTTGTACCGAACTTGGGCCCCTTTTCATATTTATGTTTTTGGTCTGATATCATTAATTTTTGAAAAGTTTTATATTTTTATTTATTTAAATAAATACATAGGTACATAGCAGTTAAATTTCACCTCTTCATTTTATGTCCTGAAGAAAAGAAAGCTTCGGTTTTTCAATTATACCCTTTATTAATGTGTCAAGCTCTATCAGTACGCCAAATTTCAGCATTTTAGGGTGAAACGTTCCTTCTTCAGGATTTAAAATGAATGGGTGAAATTTATCATAGGCTTAATTAAAATATAGTGAAAATACAATCAAGTTAGAAAGCTGAAATTTGGCATATTAATAATGGAGGAAATTGAAAAACCAAAACTTTCTCTTCTTTGGGACCCGAAATGAAGGGGTGAATTTAAAGGCTTAATTAACATATAGTGGAAATAAATATTTATATGAAACTTGCTTAGTATTTTAATTTAATATTATTTAAAATGTATCATCTAGATCCAACACCAAGATACTTTTGGTTTTTGGATTGAAAATTTTAAAATTACTCTTTTTTTTTTAATTTAAATTTAATTTTTTAAGAGAATCCGCCCCTCATTTTGGGCCCATTATCAATTAATAATATCTCCTTTTAAATATTAAAATATTAGACTCCTCGATTGTACATTTCAGCTTTCTTCAATTTTTGTTTGAAAATTTTATTATTTGAAATTATTCTTAAACACCTCACTTCCCCTTTTTTGAAGTCACTATCGATTTTTCACAGTAAATCATTTTCATATAGATTGTATAGGGTATCTGAGCGAAATTTTGTACAAATCGATCAAAAAGGGTCTAAGACTATTGATTGGCGAATTGATAGTTACATATTTTAACAGCCCCCCACCCTGCCCCATTTTGCTCCCCCAAACAAATAATGATTGTCTTTTTTATTATATTACTATTTTGTAGTAAATTACATTTTTTTTTCATTTTTAGTATGAGAATTTTATATTTTTAAAATTTTAAAAGCCCTAACCTAATTTTGACAAAATAATTAATATCTCGTAAAATATAATTTTTTCGATGTTCACTTATCAGGGAATTTTTTATATACCAAAATGACATAGTTTTGCTAATTTTTTTTAACAAAGTAGTTTCAGCCATTTTTGAGATATTTTGAAATAACAAATACAAAAAAAAAAAACACTTTTAAATAACATGGGGTTTTCGGAATTTTTTATTCCGGCCAAAGTAATGGTTCCAAAAATTGAAACTCTGTAGACTTTATCCTCATAATACTAGCTATCCTTTAGAAATTTTACAGATTTTTAGTTAGTATAATTTAGGAGTTATAGCTAGATAAAATACTTTTAAAATATCTTAGGGTTAGTAAGTTATAGACTCCAAAATTATAATAGCTAAAAATCTGTAAAAATTCTGATGGATAGCTACTATTATAAGGATAATGTCTACAGAGTTTCAAACTTTTTGAATTTTTACTTTGGCCGGAATAAAAAATTGATCGTAATGCCGAAAAGCCCATGTTATTTAGATGGGAAACTTGCATCGCTGGGGGCACAGGTTATAATTGAGATAGAGACTTGAAACTTGGGGAATAATTTTTTTTATTTAGTTCGAATATACTATTTGTTATTACAGAATCAAAAAAATTATCTCAATAATAATATTTCAATTTCTAAAAATTTTTCACAAAATTAATTCTGATTAAATTTTTAGGCCAGGTTACATTTTTTCGGGGCAAGTTATAGAAATTACTCTCTCCATATATATACCCAGTATCGCAACCCGTATTTTGTTCTTGGGGGGGGGGGAGGGCTAATACACACACACAAACACATACCAAATATTTGTTTCATTTTCATTTGTCATTTTGTTAATTTTTATTTTCTTTTTTTTCCTTGGCCTGTGGGACGGGGTGATTCAGCCCCATTAGCCCCCCCCCCGTGGTTGCTGCACTATATCGTATATACTTAATATGCCTAAAATGAATCTTAATATATTTATTGATATCGAAATCATATTTTAAATTTGAATTTTTGCATTGTTTGAACAATGTATTCTTTGAACCGTATAGAGACTCTTTGCTCAAAGCCTATACACCATTAATACCGCCTTCACATTTCAATGCAATTTGGATTAATTTTCCAGTCGATTTTTCAATAAATAATCTTTGACAAAGTTTAGCTTTTGAACTTTGCTAACTATTTAATAATGTGAAGTGAAATTTTATAAAATGAATCAAAGAGAAAGATGAAAATTCTGAAGGTGAGATTCCAAGATATCAATTAAGCCATGTTTGTGTTGACATGAACAATTAATTGTTTAAGAATTTAAACTATTTATTTATATATTGTTGATTATTATATTATTGATTTTATTGATTGAAATATAAAGATTTATTCATGATCTAATTAATTTAATGTGCAAAACAATATTGTAATATTAGTTTGTGTCTACAAACCTAAACTTTATACTATCTTTCCTTATTTCTATACATATTATATTATGTTGTACCTACTCTCTTTATTAATTCTAATATTAATTTCTTTTTTTCTATAGGCAAATGCAGACACCAATGGACAGAGAGAATGCATTGGTTTATACTTTCTCTCTCCCTGCCTGAGTGAAAGTGAATTCTCCCAGTCATCCCTTTCTCTGTAAGTTTCCATTTTATTCTAATTTATTTTCTCTAGGTACCCTAAAGAGCTAGCATAGGGCAGAGCCGAGTTGTTACAAACCAGTCTTAGGACTCTGTACTCCATGATAATGACATAAAGGATGTGTAAAGAAAAACAAAGAGGTTGTCCTCTACTTGATGCAAATAATTATGGTATCTCTTATTTTGAGTATATATTTTCACATTTTTATGCTCCCAGAGAAATAAATAAAAAAAAAATATCCCCCAAGTTTTAAGTCTCTACTCAAACTTAATCTTTGACGAACAGCGATGTAAGCTTCCCATGTAAATAACATGGGGATTTTGGCTTTTTTATTATATTAGTAATGGTCCCAAAAATTTGAAACTTTGTTAGACTTTATTCTCATAATATTAGCTATCATTAAGAATTTTTACAGATTTTTTGCTAGTATATTTTTGGAGTTAGAGCTAGATAAAATACTTCTATATCTTAGTGTTAGTAAGTTATAGAGTCCAAAATTATAATAGCTAAAAATCTGTAAAAATTTTGAAAGCTAGCTACTATTATAAGGATAAATTCTACAGAGTTTCAACTTTTTTGAACCATTACTTTGGCCGGAAAAATTGATCGTTCAATACCAAAAACCCTATGTTATTTAGATGAGAAACTTACATCGTTGTGAGGCAATGGTTAAAATTGAGAGGGGCTTGAAATTTGGTAGATATTATTTTTTTTTCATTTCAAACCATATGAGCCCTTTGAAGGGATAAAAATTCGATAATACTTAAAATAAGAGAGACGCTAATGTATTATATTTTAATCATTTAAATTTAAATCAACTACATCTATCCCATCAAAATTTAATGCAAGGATTGTTATTGTTTAGTGGTACAAATTTGATCAAATTTATTTTTAGTTTTATTTATTTTTGCACATATTTTTATATGAAAATTAATTTTTCTCTGGTTGGAAAGCGCTGAATTAGTTATAGGTAGTTAATTAAATGTAAAAATAAATTTTGAATATTAAATTTAAAGAAAGCGTACCGAGACTTGGAAAAAGTTTTCACTTTTTCCAATAATTTTTTTTATTTTAGTTTTCAATATTTTTATTATTTAGGCTATTTAAAAAAAACACTGCGTATAGGTAATAGTCTAGTTTATTGACCTATATATAAATTTATTAAATATAATAATAATTTGGATACAGGTCTAGACTTGTCTATCCACCCCTCCGGCCCTTCTCCGAGTCCCCCTCTCCTTCCCCTCTTCCCGCCTTCCAGGCATTCCCTCAGGACTCCAATTAGTAATCGACGCTAAGCCATCTTGACCGCTAACTCTCCAGACATTCTCAACTCTTTTTGGCACAAAATTTACTTTTAATATTTAAATGTTATTTATTTGAGTTTGTTTTTGAATTAGCATTCGATTATAAGTGAAAACCAATCAAATTAGAAAAGGTAAACTATCTGAATTCACAAACAATTCACTCTAGTATTCTAATAAACTAGAATTGAATCCGTGGACAACTTGTTGCTTTATATTCTATTTCTAAACAAGAAAATCCATATTCATTTTTTTGATTTTAACAAATTCTAAAACTGAAACTTGAAAAAACAAATCGACTCCCACTCATGTTGATTAATTGACTCAATAAGAATTTTATAATCCTCTCTAGTATATATAGAGAATTCAACGAGGTTATCCTCTTGATGCAAATAAACATATACATATAAATAATAATATACCTATATATAATTTATTTGTTATAGACTATAGTTTCGAAGCTTTGACCTATATCATCAGTCTTTTTAATTATAAATATTTTATCATATTATTTCTCATGGAGTCAATTACCGATTGGACATTGAAAATTTGTTTTCATAGAAAGCCATTCATTTGTTTGTTATGTGACCAGCTTGCTATTTCAAAACACAATCGGGTATTTGAATCCATGAGAAATAACAGATAAAATATTGATGAATATAAGCCTTCGAATCTATATTCTTTTAAAAATAAATTATAAATACATATTTCTATTTATTATCTATATGTTTATTTGCATCAAGCATAGGACAACCTCATTGTTTTCTCTCTATGAATCAGCAGCTCTGCTACTCTCTGCAAAATAAATTCTTTTAAACTAGTCTCTAATATAGCCTATTAAAACAAAAATGTTAATGTTATTATTATTTTCCAGGTAAAGGAATCTCTCTTTCGCCATGGGTAGCGCTATCCTGTGATCGTCTGGGCGGCTTCACCGAGCCTTGCTTCACGGTGAGCTTTTCACTCTAATATTCTTTTAATACAATTTTGGTGGTCTGGATTTAGAATTAATAATGCTTTTCACTTGATTTGTGAAATTTGCAACATTTCGGTTCTATATTCTAAAACTATTAAACTAACATACTGAGGAAGGCTTTTTTTTTAATAAAAAAAAACCTTAAGATCCTCAATACACCATTTCCAAGCAATACATAAATCACCTCACAAATATTTTTTCAATTCACAGAAACTGCAAAGAGCGTACAGAGTCTTGAAAAAGTTTCACTTTTTCTCCAATTTCTATTCAATTCACAACATTTTGCCTTGATTATCTAAAAATAAATTTGAGTTTGAATTCTGTATAAATCAATCAATCTATTGATGCTTACTTACTGTTCATCTTTTAAATTAATAAATAAACGTACTCTTTATTTTTCATTCTAATTTTCATTTAATATTACATTTCGTTTTATTCATATAAGTATAAATAAATGTTAGACTAAAAATCTACTTAATTCTTAATATGTATCTATTTATTGAGAAACAATTCTCATGATTTCTTTTTATTCGATTCTGATTGAATTCCAAGTTTTTGTATTGTATGTGTGTTAGTATTAGTGTGGATTTAGCTTGGATTCTGGTCGATTGTCGAGGATGTGTTCTAGGAGTGCCCTTTTGGCCATATTTCATTAATTTTGCCTTAACAAGTCTACTCCTGTCTAACTGGGTTTTTCAGATTATCTTATTATTGATTAAAATAAAAAATAAATATTATCTAATATTTTATTCAATTCCAATAATATTTCTCTTTCGATGAGAATTTAATTTCTAATGTGAATTTAAGGAAAAATATTCTTATACAAAACAACTCATTTATTTTTCTATTTCAATAAATAAATTAACGTTTCAATGAGTAGATCAACAAGTTACTTGTAATTTGAAAGTTTATATTGGGAAAATAAGGACAAGTTTTTTATGTGTGACTTTTTTATTTATCCACCAACGTTTCGTCGACTTTGCCGACTTCTTCAGGGCTTCTACAATTATAAGAACATTCTTGATATTAATTTACAAAAGTACAGTCAGAATCCAAAAACAAACATGTATCAATAGTTTACCTACCAAATAGTCATGTCACACATTCGTCTAAATTTTCTTATTACCTTCGTTACCATTGAAGGCCATCAGAATACAATTTTCAAAAGATATTTGGCACATTCACAAAAAACACAATTTTTCTCTTTATAATAACAACTTTATCAATACAAAACAGAACAGAAATCACATATATACAAAATAAGGCAACCCCGTTCTTCTTATAAAAATAGAATAGAATACTTTTCTTTTTCTTCTCCGTTTTATCCCTATAGACAAAAATCTCAACTTCGAATAAATTAAACTTATACAATAAAATGAGAGAGTCTTCTGTTTTTTAAATAAAATAATTTTTTTAATTATTTCTAGATTTTTAAATAAAATAATAATAATAATATTTTATTTAAAAAACAGAAGACTCTCTCATTTTATTTTATTTTTAACCTAAAATAAAAACAATTCTGTTACCATTGACAGTGAAATCTTTTATTCAACTAATAAACTTATACATTATAAAATATATCAATGACACCAGTCAAGTTATTATTAAATGAAAAAATGAAAAAATCCATTAGAAATCGATTTTTGTTTATTTTTTATTATTATTTATTTTTATTTTTATCTTTATACCTGTTTAGCAAATATCTATAAATGCCACTTAGTTTTTTGCTAAACAGGTATAAGGATAAAAATAAAAAGTAAAAATAAATAATAATAAAAAATTTCAAAAATAAATGCAATTAAATGTTGAAAACAAAAATCGATTTCTAATAGATTTTTTCATTTTTTCATTTAATAATAACTTGACTGATGTCATTGACATATATTTTATAATGTATAAGTTTAATTTATTCGAAGTTGAGATTTTTGTATATAGGGAATAAAACGGAGAGAAAAAGAAAAGTATTCTATTCTATTTAGCCCAAGAGCCCACGACTGCCAGACCTTCGTTATTTTATAAAAGCTGAAAGTTTTTCTGTGCATGTCCCCTATACAGGGTAAGAACGACCAGCGACTATAGAGTTTGGGTTGTGGTTACTTTGGCAGGTAACAGGTAATAAAGGTGTATAAAATAGTACTTTAAATTCGTTAAAGTATAAAGCTCAATTTTTTTATATTTTCTTCGGGATAACTTTAGAAATCTCGTTATCCATTGCCGGACACTTATGACAGTTGCTACCCCTGCCAGACACCCCTAAACTTTAAGAAACTAAAGCTTGAGTGGTTTGCCATAAAAGAATTTAGTCTTTTTGATTTTAAGTCGATTCTTCCACGTTTTCAGTAGAAGTTGTCATTAATAGTCAAAACAACAAAAATGGAATGCAATAAGGTTATTCCTCTAGTATTAGATAAGAATCGATGGTTATTTTTTATTTTAAGTCGATTCCTCCATGTCTTCACCAATGGTCATCAATAATAACCGAAATGTCAAAAATCTATGTAAAAACCATTAAAACTGTCCGCCTATTGAGGTAACATTTTTTATAGCTCGCCAAGTAACATATATAAAATTTATCTTTTATATTATAACGAAAGTATAATTATAATTTATTAAAGTTTAGGGGTGTCTGGCAGGGGGTAACAACTGTCATAAGTGTCCGGCAATGGATGACGAGATTTCTAAAGTTATCCCGAAGAAAATATAAAAAAATTGAGCTTTATACTTTAACGAATTTAAAGTACTATTTTATACACCTTTATTACCTGTTACCTGCCAAAGTAACCACAACCCAAACTCTATAGTCGCTGGTCGTTCTTACCTGTATAGGGGACATGCACAGAAAAAACTTTCAGCTTTTATAAAATAACGAAGGTCTGGCAGTCGTGGGCTCTTGGGCTAAATAGAATAGAATACTTTTCTTTTTCTTCTCCGTTTTATCCCTATA
This sequence comes from Forficula auricularia, assembly GCA_024734495.1. NCBI lineage: Eukaryota > Metazoa > Arthropoda > Insecta > Dermaptera > Forficulidae > Forficula > Forficula auricularia. The sequence continues at coordinate 621,320 of JALMQS010000124.1, forward strand.
TACAAAAATCTCAACTTCGAATAAATTAAACTTATACATTATAAAATATATGTCAATGACACCAGTCAAGTTATTATTAAATGAAAAAATGAAAAAATCCATTTTTTATAAGAAGAACGGGGTTGCCTTATTTTGTATATATGTGATTTCTGTTCTGTTTTGTATTGATAAAGTTGTTATTATAAAGAGAAAAATTGTGTTTTTTGTGAATATGCCAAATATCTTTTGAAAATTGTATTCTGATGGCCTTCAATGGTAACGAAGGTAATAAGAAAATTTAGACGAATGTGTGACATGACTATTTGGTAGGTAAACTATTGATACATGTTTGTTTTTGGATTCTGACTGTACTTTTGTAAATTAATATCAAGAATGTTCTTATAATTGTAGAAGCCCTGAACAAGTCGGCAAAGTCGACGAAACGTTGGTGGATAAATAAAAAAGTCACACATAAAAAACGTGTCCTTATTTTCCCAATATAAACTTTCAAATTATAAATTAAATTATGGACGGAAATGATAATAATAGTTACTTGTAATGTGGGCAATATAGATAGGCTGATTTAAATACAATTTTTAATATTTCACTAATCGTATCCATAATAATTAAAATTGTATTGGAATGAAATCGTAGGGAAATGGACAAAAAATTAAATACAGAGTTTTATCATTTAATGTGCCAGACGTTTCGTAAATTTATTTGTGAATTCTTCAGCGGCTCATTACACAAATGAGTATGAGAAATAAATTTACGAAACATCCGGAACATTAAATGGAAAAAAAAAACTATGTTTTTAATTTGATTTTTTTCTGTCCAAATCCCTACCACATCATTCCAATACAATTGTATTATTTTCAGGATTAAGTTTAAATAAGACAACAGTTTAACGTAGTTGTTTCGCGACAATACTAGCAAAAAGTTAATGCTAGAGTATATAGAACAGACAATAAGGATTCATAATTTATAACCTCAAAAATTTTTGCTGTTTATGTACCACTACTAGCGAATCCCGTGCTCGTTTGACAAATCGGCAACATTGTCTGAGCTTAAATATTTTTATCATAGAAATGACAGATTAACTACATTATAAAGGGAGATTTATAAAACAAAAAGTTCTTAATGAGCGATTGAAATCTGTTTCGAAAATGGATGAAGCGAAAAATGGTCAAAAAAGTGCTAAAGTTAACACACTTTTTAGGTTAAATAAATGCGTTGTTTCCAGCTTGTTTTTAGTGTACATTTTTCATTATACATTTTTCATTATTTAGTCATTATTATTTCAGAAACCGTGTTGTAACTATGAATTAAAATTTTCTTAAAAATGTATTAGTTATTGATTTATGTTGGTTTAGTTTTTTATAGTAAGAAGGGTTTCTTAATTCTAATTAAATATGTATGTAAACTTTCCGATATTCCGTATAGTGAAATGTATAAGAGTCTGAAAAACTCTATCTTTGGAATTTAATATCTCCGGAACTAGATTGTTCATAAATTTCGTTTTGCCACCAATCGATGCAGAAGTATTTAAATAATAATCTGACTAAATTTCAAAAAATTCTAAGAAAACTCATATGGTGAAACAACTACCTCAAAGCGCTGGTTCATAATAGAGTTTCTTCTTGATCTATAATACTGATTGAAACTAAAATTTATTCTTGTACTACTTCACAAAATATAATAAAAATAATTTTTAAGAAAAAAATAAAAACCGACTTCAAAAATTAAATGCAACAAATAAAATACACTAAAAGGTATAAAATAATTATTATCTTATTTAGTTACAACTAAACGACGAAATATTAACATGAAATTACTTTTTGAAGTCGGTGCCAAACAAACTATACCTATAAGCGAGAGTACCTGCCAAACGTACTAAATAAGATCCGTCGAGTGCGATTCATAAAATGTATATGTTTGGCAACGACTTCAAAAAGTAATTTCATGTTAATATTTTGTCGTTTAGTTGTAACTAAATAAGATAATAATTATTTTATACCTTTTAGTGTATTTTATTTGTTGCATTTAATTTTTTGAAGTCGGTTTTTATTTTTTTCTTAAAAATTATTTTTATTTTTCTCTTTTTAGTGATGTCATTAATAGTGATCGTATCATCAGAACTTGACCAAATTAATATGACACCATCCCTAAGACACCCCCTTTCGGATAAAAAAAGAACCATCGAAATCGGTTCATAAACAAAGAGGTTAGGTCTAAACAAACCTAATAAAAAAGGTCTAATACCTATGGAAAAAAATCGAAAAAAATGGGACCAATCGGAAGCTAGACTGGACCCAATGCAAAAAAATTTTCAAAATCGGTTGACAATTGGCGGAGATATGAGGTAACATAGGCACAAAAAAAAAAAAAAAAAAAAAATTCAGTCGAATAGAGAACCTCCTCCTTTTTTGAAGTCGGTTAAAAATAAATTAAAATAAAATAAAGTGACATGGCTATCCACGTGACTTTACCATACATCTGGTACTAGCCCCGAATTCCCCAAAGTCAATTTATATTTTCAAAGACAAAATAATAACAATAATGATATAAACATAATAATCTCAATGTTTTAAGGACGTTTACGATTTGTGTCGGGTCGCAGGGTATGGTCAAGTATTATAATCGTGCGTGAAAAAAGTGTTTTTTTCCTTCTTTTTTTCTAAATATCTCAAAAATGGCTGAAACTAATTTGATTAAAAAAATTGAGCAAAACCATGGCATTTCGCTCTACAAAAATGCTCTAATAAGTGAACATCAAAAAAATTATATTTTTCGAGATAATAATTGTTTTATCAAAATGTCTGTTAGTTAGTTAGTCTGTGCGTTACCAAATTTTTGAGGACAAGCTAGCTCAAAAACTAGTGTGAATATCGAAACCAAATTTCACACAGTTTTGGTCCATTGAGATTAAGAGCTTATTAGATTTTGGTGCATATCGACCCAAAATTAAGGGGATGGAGGGAGGGGGTTAAAAATTAAAAATCTAGGCCGTTTGAGCAAATTTAACCAAATTTTGTATATATAATCAGTAGACCCCAAGAAGTCTAAAAATGCAAAAACTAATCGCCCAAAATGGGGGTGTAGGGTCAAAAATTGAAAATCTTGGCCATTTACCAAACTCAACCAAATTTTGTATACATAATCAGTGGGACACCAGAAGTATAAAAATCCAAAAAGTAACCCCCCCCTACATGATTATAAATAATTTGAGGGGCCAGGTTGTATGTTAAAGTCAAGTGGATGGCCACATCAGAACACGTCAGCTTATTTTTAAAGACATGGTTCTATCTGAGGGCTGAACCGCGACCTAATATTGTGTACACCTACTTCCACTTTCATTTTCATTTCTAAGTAGAAGACAATAGATTAAGGGAATTATCTAATGAATTCTAAAATAATTCCACATAATTCCAAAGAAGTGTACACCTAATTCCAATCGCGGTTCACCCATCGGTTTTATCTATATATATATAGGGAACTTTATATATTTATTTTCTCTTTGATTGGTTGTCATTTTCTGATGTTGTTGCTCTTAATTTGAAATTATTGAACAAGCTGTGTATAAAACAAGTTGGGTAATTGTTCTTCCTAAGTGTTTTTTCAATCATCTATTTATTTATTATTGTATAATGAAATACTATTTGTTTTTTCTAGATATTCTACGAGAGAGTGGAAGATTGTCATTTCTGAAGAAATGTTTCGTCTCCGTTTGGACCAATTGAAGGATGGATGACTTTCGGCTATCGTGCAAGAGATTTCCCCGCGAGCATCCAAATCAACGAATGTATGTATTTTCAAATGCGGGGCGCAGAATCAATTTATTTATAGGTCGATCGAATAATAATTTTTCTCAAATTTTCTCAATTTACAAAATAAAAATACTTTTTTTCTAATTAAATATATTAGGTACTTAGTTAGCTAGTTTGAACATTAAAGTGCATTTGAATGCCTTTTCTTTAGAACGTAGGATGTTTTTTTCTTAATTATTTTCCTTCTTTCAGACACAGGTTTTCATCATTATCCCTCTTAAATAGATAATATAATATATAAAAATTGTTTTTTCAAATATTTTTAATAAAAATTCATTTAAAAAAAAATTAACTAAATTTAAATTTTATTTTAATTAAAATTATTTATTTATTAATTTTTTTAATTTTTATTAATTCACAAATAGTCTAAATTAAATTTTAAATAAATTTTGCAAAATATTAGAAAAATAAGTAATTTTTTTTATTGATTAAAAAAATTAGTAAAATTAGTTAGAATAGGATTTTCAGTAACCCTTACTACCTCGATTACCGTTCGCTTGCACATGCAGCATGCAGGCGTGCCTACCTCTTATAAGACAGGAAGGAAGGAAGGAAGGAGTGGCTGTCCTGAGTAATAATGGATGGTGTTGATGGGTGGTTACATTCTAGAATGGTGTAAGTAAACACTTTACCTCAGATCTTGTCGGAGTGTTAGGATGTTTGTCTCCCCTTTCAGAAACCACCTGTCCATCATCCATTCTTACCCGACCACCGAGGGACATCGCAGTCTCCGCTTCTTGATTATCCAAATGATAATCAAGAAGGCTTCAAAAAGGTTTTCACTGTTTAGAAATTAGGAATGAATAGAATAGAAAGGTGTGTGGTTGGTTTAACGATGTTTATTGATGTATGTGTCCACTATAGGTATAGAGAAAATACTTCTCTAATACCTACTAAGGGAAGGGATTTCTTTCTATCTTCCTTTTCTTTCTCTTTGGTGTGCAGTGTGTCTATGTGTTTTATTTTCAGGTACAACAGACACATACATGTATTAAACATTAAAATAATCAACCATAAATATGCCTTTATAGTTAGGTTCAGTTAATAATACTGATAATCCGCGAATATATCTCCTCCTAGGCGAGGAATTAGAATTTAGGGGGCGATTTTTTAACAATATATATCTGCGCCTTCGCCAACGATATAATTATAAGTGGGGTTTAGGCCTTTTAATTTTTAATTACGGATTTTCCGATTTACTTAAGTATCGGTTGCAATGACAATGAACTACTCAGATATTCAGTCTGGCATAGGGTGTTGTCTTAGAACCCCCATAGGTACGCGAATGTGCCGGGTTTTTGGGGTGCCCGGACATAGGCAGGCATATTTTTAATTTCCAGCTATCGAGAGGGCTCAGCTGTCTATGCAACCAATACTTGAGAGATCGGTTTAATCCTCTATCTGAATGACTGTGTAATTTTTCGAAAGACCATTACTGAAGTCTTTCCTGGAAACCTGAATGTACAGGACATATGCCTCTTGATCTGTACAGGTGAGACGCTTGGAGAGGTGTGTCGTAGGGCTAGCTATGTTCGCTCGATAGGGTTTCTTTTTTCAGCAGGGGCACATTAATCCTTGAATCTTACGCTGTACTTCAATGATGATCGGATATACTATGATGTACTAGTAGGTTTCCCATCCTAATTTTAACCAATTCAAACTCTCCTCTTCTTAGCTCGTTTCGAAATTAGGTGGAGTGCGTAGGTGGGAGGAGAGATTTGGATTTGGTGATAAGAAATCTTTTAAATGATTCTTATCTTAGGTAACTTGTATGAGTGATGTATTTTTCCTTTTTCTTCTTCTTGTCACTCATTTCTTTTGGGATGGGGCGTTCCGTTTTTCAATTTCGGTCCGTTACGCGACGGTTTTAGTTCCGCGATTTATCCATCTCGATTAGAGTTTTTAGGCCAAACTGAGCCTAACCGTGTGTCGATTTTTATTTCGCGCTCGCGAGCGTCTCAAGACAGAAGACCAGCTTCTTGAAGAAAGAAGAATTCAAGAGATAGTTGGCCACCTGTGCCATATATTTAAATGAAATGGGTATTGGGTCTAGGTTAGTTTAGAACATGAAGTCATCAGGGCGCAATCAAGTGGAATCTTCGGTTAGTATAAGAGTTTATTTCTTATTTTTCAAATTTAGTTTTTTTAATAAGGCCATATCGATTAATTTGTGGGTTTTTTGTTTTTTAGTTGAAGATGGGAGGTTGGATTGTGGGGGCGGAGACGACTCTGATCTCTTCATGGCCTCCACGAACTCAAACTATGGTAGATTATATTAATTAGTTGTTTTACTGTAAATTATCTTATCATTGAATTAGTTGCACTAGGCTATGAATAAGGGAACGTTCAAGTATCATGTAACATATATATACCCGGAGGGAGGAGTTAAATATTAAGTGTTACTAGTGAGTCACCTTGATGAGGAAGGGAATTAATACATTCTTACGTAGCAGTGAGTTTTAATATGTTATTGCCTTTAAAATTCTTTCAAAACTTAAGTTACTTGTAGAATTTATTTTTATAAATTAAAGGTTTTGTTCAGTCACATAAAATAAATAAATAGATTAATTTTAGACAATTAACATTAACTATTAGACAGATTTACTAAACAGTTTCGGTCACCTCTGGTAGACCATCTTCAGTAGTACTGAAAATTGAAACATTTTTATATACGGGTGGGGGGGGGGGGCATAAATATTGTCAAAAAAACGTTGTGTGATACTTAAACGTTCCCTAACCAAAAATGAACTACAATATTCTTATCTCCCTTATCTCCACCTGTTAAAATCCAGCTAATGTCATCTCCTGTTTCAACTAAACAAAACGCTTTTTGTCAGCCCAAAAATTCCAAAAATTAACTAAGTTATGAGTTTTTGAATATTTAGAAGTAAAAAACAAAAACGTATTTTTAAGTTATAGCCGTTTAAATTTTGATAATTTTTAATGAGACAAAAATAAGGCATTTCTTTCATTTTTATTCTCGCTAATATTCTATTCCTAATGAAAATTTTCTGCTGAATTCAAATACAGTGATACCTCGAGATACGAGTTTAATTCATTCCGTAACCTTGTTCGTATGTCAATTTGCTCGTGTCTCAAAGCAATTTTTCCCATTGAAATTAATTTAAATGCCATTAATCCGTTCCAGCCCCAAAAATGCTACCCCCAATTGTTTTTGTTACGTGTTTTTGAATAAGAAAAATGTATTTATAAATGACAAATATTGTATAAAAACATAATAAAAGAGAATGTAAAGCAAAAAAAAAACTGGTTTTATAAAGTGTACATATTTGTATTTTGGTCACTTAAATGCAACTTACACACAACTTAAATGCTACTGTATGCTTAATTTTAGTCACTACTTTTCTCTTAACTGGTCTTTGCCTTTTTCGCCGGATTCAAAAAAAAAAAAACTTTCCAAGGAGCTTTGTTTCTTCCTCCCTTTCAAAATGCTGCGGAAATGAGTTAGGCAAGTGTAATGACAATAGCTCCGATGCACGACCAGTTGCAACTTTTTCGGGGTGTTTCTTTTCCACGAACTGTGAAACTCTCTCCCACATTCCCAAGATCTCTTTTATCTCACTTGTAGAGATAACCTCCTCCGCTCTCGGTTTGCCCTCCACTTAACTTGCAGTTTTTCTTTTAAAATCTTATGTGATTTAGGCCCGGTTGTATGTCGTAGTAAATGCTTTTACCACTAACAGGCAGATGGTAGATGGAGTCACTGGGATGGCCAATCAGATGACAGGCACATTCAGTGGCTGTCATCTGATTGGCCATCCCAGTGGCTCCATTTACCATCTACCTTGGTTAGTGGTAAAAAGCATTTACTTTGCGACATACATCCGGGCCTTAAAGGCTCTGGGGTTTTCCGAATGGTATACAAGCAGACCCTTTATTTTACAGTCGCCACTCGCGTTGGCGCACAGTGCGAGAGTTAGTCTATCCTTCATGGGTTTGTGGCCTGGCATTATCTTCTTCTCTGCCATTATGTAAGTCCTATTCGGCATCTACTTCCAGAAAAGTCCTGTTTCGTCACAGTTGAAGACTTGCTGGGGGATGTATCTATTGGCTTCTATCTGTTCGGAAAAAGTTTCGCAGGTGGCCGTTGCTCGTGTCTCAAATATCGCTCGTATTTCAAAGCAAAACTTCGCTCGTATCTCAAATAACTCCTATGTTAGGGCACTCGTATCTCGAGGTACCACTGTATGTAATCAAAAATTATATCTACCCACATTTAAATCACATTGTTGCCATTCCTGAAAAAAAACTGGTAGGTGAAGAGAAGGGACCTTTTTTCTTACACCATCACATATAAGTTCTATGCAAACGACGTATAACATATAGAACTATTCAAATCCAAAATTTCAGCAATTTTCATAGAAGGGACTCGTAAAAATTTCAAATTTTTTTTTTTTTGCAAATCAGAGAAATTTTGAAATCTGTTAAGACTTTCAATAAATGGTAACAATTAATGGCCATATCTAGAATTATTTTAAGACTGTTTCGACCATTTTTTCGACCATTTTCGGTTTTCAAGATATTAAGCCATTTACCATATAAGATATGTCCATATATTTAAATATACATAATTTTTTCATTTCCTCCGTGCATTTTTTGACTCTTGAAGTCTCATACTTAAAATTTATTGAAAATTTTAGTTCCTAATTGTTTATTTTTTATAGTAACTACTTTCCCTCAAAATGTTAACCCATTAGGACCTCACGGTATATATTCGAGTGAGCCAAGGGTTGAGCTCAATTAGAAATTAGACTTGAAATTGAAAAGTTGGTGTTTTTTTATTTTTTTAAATATTTCTTCTGATTACTCAATGAATGTGTCTGTTGGTTTGTTTGACTCCCCAATTGAATCTTGATGAGGTTGTAGTATTTAAAATATCTCCTTGGAATAATTTAAATTACTTTTTTGACAAAATTTTTAATACCTATTTCACCCTTTAACATTTATTTTTTTAGCATCGTTCGCGAGGGTAGCATAAAATTTTAATTTTTTAAAAAAAAACAAGCATAAATGATTAGAGTACTTTTCTTTGTATAAAAATTTTCATTTTATTTTTCGTGAAAGTAAAACTATATACTTTTAACGCCATAATATGAGCAGACATTTTCAGAATTTGCTTAAATTGTATAATTTGATTTTTGAGTGTTTCTTTCAAAGGAAAAACGTGAACCATTTTTCTCAAATTTTCAGAAAGTCTTCTACTTTTTTTACCCATTTTCTTCGAAAATTTTCCGAAATTTAATTTATACAATCAAAATTTTCTAATCTGTTAGTAAATTAATAAATTGTACTTTCACCGTCTTTGGCTGAACTTTTATCTGAAAAGAGTTTCTTTTTGATACGAAATATTGCCAGTGTGTGTGTGTGTATATATATATATAGATATTTATTATCTCTACGATGGACAAATCCAATTTATTCGATTTTTTTTCTGCTCTCTTTCTAAATTGGCGACCCTTCTTTTGTATGTAAATCTTCTTCTCTTTTTAGAGGGGAGGTTTGAGGGGAGGATTTGTCCATTTCATCCCAATTTCACAATTGGATTGATGTAATCTCCGTAGAGATGACCTCAACAAAAAATATTGTTAACGTCGTAAAAGGCTCTCTGTATATACTATATGAATCCTGTTCTATCAGCCATTTTCAAATTTCAATACAAATTTAATCAGCGAAATATTCTATTATTTTATTCCGAATATTGATAAGTTTTATTATAAAAAATTAATATAACGTTTAGATCACTACTTCGCTAAGGTTTTTTAAATGGTATGATAAACTTATTAGCATCTGTATTTGTTTTGGTTCTTGGATAGGTGATCGTTTAGGTCTAGACATGTAAATACTTAATGGTTTCTTGCATTTTTAAGAAATTTAATTACTAATAATTTCTTCTAAGATTACAATACTTAGATACTTAGATATGATAATCTTTTTGGGATTTGAAGTTTTTTTGGTTCTTGGATGGTTGATCTCTTAGGTCTAAAACTATGAATAATTAAGTGATATTAAAACCTGATGATTGAATAAAAGCATATAGGTTGCATATCAAAGGAATTTAATTATTTATTAGCTTTGGAATTGAACCCGAATGCTAAAAAATGCAATTCGTGACTTGCCTATTTATAATAAAAATAAATTGACAAGTTCTGATGTGGCCATCCACTTTATTTTACCATTCACTTCTGGTTGAGTTAGGTCAAAGGGCCTAAATTTTCATTTTTTGACCCCCCTCCTCTCCCCACCCATTTTGGGCTGTTTGTTTTTGCATTTTTAGTGTTCTGGGGCCCAATGATTATGTATACAAAATTTGGTTGAGTTTGCTCAAATGGCCTAGATTTTTATCTTTTGACAACTCCGTCATAATTTCGGCGCCAGAAAAAAAAATATTTTCGTTATTATATGTTCAAATAAAAAATTAATAGGTTTTTTGGACAATTTTATATTTTATTAACGTATTTTATTAATTTTTAGCACAACGTTTCGTCCGTTTCCGGACTTTATCAAGTGCTCAATCAGTTAACACATTAAACGTCTATAAAATAGTGAGACCATCGAGAAACCAATCAGTGTACTATAATATTAGCATATATTCAACGAGCAATCAATTGAAAACTTAGATCATATAGAAATTATATGGCTCGTGTCAACCATCCAATAACATGCATAATGGAATTATATGTTCATTTTATTGAAGGAGACAATAAAAGAGTGTGTCTTCTGCTGGAATTATAAATTTTATTTATTTATAACTAGAATATAGTTTCGAGGGCTTTGCCAACTTCATCAGTCTATTACAATGGATTCACAGGAATTAATTTATGAATTCATCCCGGGATCTTTGCATGTGTACTGCAATGCTTTGTCATAAGAGGTTTACCTCCTATATCCACTAAGCTACTGATCCCTGAACCCAAACTAATACCTATTGTCTATATGAATTATGGAATTTCTTTTTAATCCTCTTCTCGTTCATTTTTTCGCAGCGTAGGCCTTGATTCATTAATTAAACAATTAAATATTCCAGCGCCTCCCAATCGATCGCAGACCCCAAAGATCGAAAATAATTTTCTCTTCATCCGGGGCGCGACCACAACGAGGCCGTGTAAAGACAATTAATAACAGATTTAAATTTAGGGAACGAAGATGCATTGCAGTACACATGCAAAGATACCGGGTTCGAGCCCCGGCTGATCCTTTTGTCTATAATAAAAATAATCTTTTCTTCGTTCCCTAAATTTAAATTTATTATAATTTTAATTTTTAACCACTCCCCCCCCCCCAACCCACCTTAATTTTTGGTCGATATGCACCAAAAAATCTAATCAGCTCTTAATCTCAATGAAAGTTGTCAATAATCCAAAAATGGAGAAGAGATACAAAGGGTCTCCCCTTACCTCTCATTTTCGGATTTTTTTTAAGAAAATAAAATTTTACTTTTAAAGAAATTTTAATTTATTCTAATATTACAATATATTATATACAGAGCTCGAGTGTAATATTTATTTTTATATCTCTCCTAAAAATTAAATTTATGAACCACTCCAAAAATGGTGAAGTGATACAAAGGGGTCCCCCTTACCTCTCATTTTCGAATTTTTTTAAGAAAATAAAAGTTTAACTTTTAAAGAAATTTTAATTTATTCTAATAGTATATTATATAGAGAGTTCGAATATAGTCCGATATTTTTATATACGTGCCAAAATCAAAAATTAAATCAATTGAATTTTGTTGAAATACTTAATTGTTAAGTTGTGTTTATACCTGAGAGTTTTTTACTCTCTAGAGGAAAATTGTGTACTCTCAGAGGCCTTTACACTGGCGAGTTTTACTCTCGAGAGTAAAAAATTCTCACATAATTATAATAATCTCACTATTGGTTTTAATTCTAGTTTTATTATCAAATATACCAAATTAAACAAAGATGCCTAAATACGTAAATTCATAAATAATAACAATTTTAATTAATGCGAGATCTGAGCTTTACGTGATCCATAAATTTTTTTAATTTGGGCGGAATATTGGAGAGGCACATTCAGATTTCTTCTTCGATAGTTTGCAAACGTTCTCTTTTATTATTTTTGATGGACGTAATAGCCATAATCAAAATTCATTAATATTCAATTCCTTATATTTTAGTTTTTAATTTGTATGTGCCTAACTGCCTAACTACCAGTTTAAATTTTTGAAAATATTTTCTTAATACTTAAATCAGGGGTGTCCAACCTTTTGGCTCACATGGGCTGCATTTGAAGAAAAAATATATCCCTCGGGCCGCATATAAAATATAGTAATTCTAATGATATTTCTCATTAAAAAAAGAGAGTTTATAATCATGTAGAATAATGTAATCCACTATGTCAAAGAAGTAAAAATATCATAGCCCAATAGTTATTTTTCTTCAGAATATTGTTTTTAAATCACTGTCACTTCAGAAATTTTAATTACTAAAATAATAAATATTTTATCAAATGTAAATATGAGATGAATAATGGTTTTTAAATATTCGAAACTTCATTTTTTTTTACCTGAAAGCTGAGGTTATAACTTTGGTTTAGTGAATTTTATTCTTAAAAATAGCTTTACGTACCTATAAATAAATTTATATTTTCAAAAAATTAATAGACTATTGTGAAGTCAGGAGTATTTTCTTTCTGGTTAGATAATTTTTATAAAATTTTAATAAACAGACATTATTAAATTTTTCTTTCAGTTCTATCAGAAAATTTGAGTGTAAAATATTTATATCTAATAAAAATGGAGTCAAAATTTGCCACAATTGCGATTATTTTTTCGGAAATCCTGATATATTTTTCACATTTTGCCCTTTTATTGTTCGAAAACTTTTGGGATGATTTTCTAATTTCTTCTTAATTAAAAATAATTTTATATATACATATATTCAGATTGTTTAGATATGTTTTTCAGTAAGTAGGTACATAAAAATCTTAATGTATCAAGGAAGTTTTTAATTTTATGTAGGGCCGCATCCATTGCAGTATTGGGCCGCATGCGGCCCGCGGGCCGCGGGTTGGACAGCCCTGACTTAAATCGAACGGTTTGAAAAATTTTAGTTTTTAATTTTCTTCATTTTTCGACATTTTTTAGTACCCATCAAAAAACTTTTCCTGGTAAATTTTGAAATTTTTTTGAACACCGGTTTAAAAGATATCGAATTTCGGTTTTTCGATCATATCTTCTTAAAAAATGGTCCAAATTCAATTTTTTTTTTTTGTTTTTAATTTTTGTTTTTTTACATACATTTTAGAGTTTGAAAATTTTATTCTTGTTTTTGAAACTGTATGTACTCTCCGATTTTTTTGATAATTGTCTATTTCAAACTTCTATTCATTCTAGAAATTTTAAGACCGGGTTGATAGTGGTTCTATGATAATTAACTACTATTTGTTTTTCGATTTTTGAAAATTTCGAAAAAAATTTTATTCGCTATTAATAATTTTAAATCCACTTTTTGGTATTGAGTTCTCTTTTTTTAGTTATTTTGAATTGATTTTTATCATTAACAGGTGTTTAAAATAAATAATTAGTATTTTAATTTGTTGAATGAAAATCAAAATCAAAAATCGAAAAAAATATTAATTATCATATGACCACTATCAGATTTAAAATTTGTAGAATGAATAGAAGTTTAAAATAAAACATTATCAAAAAAAAATCGAAAAGTATTACCCACATACAATTTCAAAAACAAGATTAAAATTTTCAAACAAAAATCGTATATATTAAAACACTTTAAATAATTATTTTTTTTTCTTAAAAAGTATATAAAATACTAAAATTTAAAAAAAAAAATTGAATTTGACCATTTTTGAAGAAGTTATGAGCATAAAACCGAAATTTGATATCTTTTATTACTGCTAGATTTATCAGGAAGAGTTTTTAGATCGGTATTAAAAAAATGTCAAAAAATGAAGGAAATCAAAAATCAAAATTTTTTAAAACGTCCGATTTGTGGTGGAATGCCCCATTTGTAAACAACCAGAAAAATAATATGAGAATCAACATAATAAACTTTACTTATTAGATTTTTCTGATGAAAATTTTTGTTTAATTTTTGTCAAACTGTGTAATTATTAAACAAAACTATTTTAATTGCTTGTCGATAATATTTCCTATTTAATTGTATGGTCGAATAAGTTGCTGTCCTCTCTCTGTTTTCCTTGCCAGAGCAGAGAGTTGATTTAATTAGCAACCCTCAGGTTGTTTGCCCATAAGACCCAAGTAAAATAACCCTATGTTTGACCTGTATTTTTCCTTACAAGATGGCCAACAAGGCTTCTTCTAAACATTTTGATTTTGATTAATTATCGCCAAACTGTAAATGAACATGATATAATTGATGTTGTTGTAGTTGTTGTTGTTCTCCTTTGAGATAAATAAATAAATATTGACCGAGTGTCGTCTTAGAGGTCGTTGCCGAGAGTTGACCATTCCGCCAGTACAGGATCTCTCTGCCAATATTTGCCCGCCGTGTGTCTCTAATTAGTCAATTAAGTCCAGGTCTAATTGAAATAAGACGTTTGATCTTGGATGGGTGGAGCTGGAGCTGGAGCCTCCAGGGAGTAAATCCCACCCCGTTTGTCGGCAGTTGTTCTTCCTCTTAAGCAGGATTGCCAACTCTTCTCTCTCTCTCAAACTTGCCCCAGCCAACTTTCCAAGAAGAATTTCTCTCGTTATTTAGCCCCCCCTAGCCCCCAATTCCCTCCTTTCAATCTCTCCCGGGATTTAATCCGATTTCAAAACATTCATACAAATAGATTCTCACTCACTCCATGTTTTAACTTTCACTTACCTGAAGCTATATTACGTATAGTAAGAAGACCTGGAGCACCGAGCGTTGCTCGGTAATTTTTTGCTTTAGTTAAAAGTGATATATTAATATTATCTTATCTTATCTTACGAGCAAAAATTGTATATATGTATATATCCGGTCGAAAACGGCTCTAACGATTTGGATGAAATTCACTGGTTAGGAGGGGTTTTGTGTTGGACATTCGATCTGTCACGGTCTCATCTTCGGCTAAGTTGTTTTTGATGGGTTTTTTGTTAATTGAAACAATTATTCACAGGTGGTTGTCTCGATAAAAATGTTTATTTACATTTTTATTCAATTTCCTTTTAATAAATAATTGTTTTTTTAATTTTATATCCCACAATAAGATGATTATAATTATTATTATATATTAAAAGTTGGAGAATTTAATTGATTAGCTGGTGAGAGAGGAAGAGGATTGGAATCGGATTAATTATCGGAAAAGCGGTTTTTTTATTTAATTAGTTTTTTCCTCTTATTAAAAACAAGGACTAAAAAGAGATGATCAAGGACAGTCGATAGCGGGGAAGTAATCTCCGAAGTCGAGAAGCTCAAATACAATTTATACATTAATTCATGTAAAATAATTGATTCAATAAATTTATTTAATTGATTAAAAATCAAGTTTTAAATCTCATAAATATTAATTTGACAATTTAATTGATGAAATCAAAAATTGTTATTTAATTAAAAAATTATACCGAATTTATTTATATACCTATATATACATAATCTGTGGGCCACTGAAGGCTAGGAATGCAAAAACTGGGTGCGTGGGCGTGGGTGGGGGTAGATGTGGGGGTGCAGGAGGTGGGTTGCAGTGGTGGGGGTCCGGGAGGAGGTACGAGTTTATTTAGAGAGATTAATTTTATGTCTGATCTTCCAACCGCGTTTCGATCTTGAAATAAGGGACTATCTGGCACTCTAGTGCCCTGAATTACCCTGTTATAGGTACATATATTAATTTTTTCTAAATATCTTGAAAAAGGTCTAACCAATTTTGATCAAATTTAATAGTCTATTTAATGAGAGCCTCAAAAAGATTATATAAAGTTTCTTTTAAAATTACATTTTAAAGTACTTTACAGTAAGCAAGTATTTTTTTAATTTATTCATTTGGCTGGTTTAATATAATCTAGTTGACCAATTAGAGTTGTTTTCCAAAAATAAGTTGTCGAATTATTTTGGGCATAAAAGGAGTATGCCGGCCGCCCGAGATTGCTTCTCAAAACTGTCTCAATATTTCTGATCCGAGAGCTTCATGACATTTTTAGGTCTCTTATTATAATTGATCATTTTTTTATTGCATATGGTGATTGGGGTTGTGAAAAAAAAACTGAAACTTCTACAATCGACTTTAAATTTTTTAAATAATATGTAAATAGGTACAATAGTAATTCTAATATTGTTAAATTGAAAGTTTCTTTTTGCCGAGATTAGTAGAATTTTTATATATTGAAGGAGACAATAAAAGAGTGTATCTTCTGCTAGAATTATAAATTTATTTATAACGAGACTATACTTTTCGAGAGCTTTGTCCTCTTGATCAGTTTATTACAATTGATTCACCTTAGCTCACTTACATACATTAATTCCTGTGAATCAATTGTAATAGACTAAAGATATAAGTAAATAAATATTATATGAAATATTCATTTACTATAAGTTAGATTTTCTAGGTCATTTGTCTCCACTCAGTTAACTTCTGTATTTTCCTGAAGATGGGTCTACAGCCCAAATATATATATATATATATATATATGATATAAATTTACCTCTTTTTAACCGACTTCAAAAAAGGAGGAGGTTCTCTATTCGACTGATTTTTTTTTTTTTTGTGCCCATGTTACCTCATATCTCCGCCAATTGTGAACAGATTTTGCAAATTTTTTTGCATTGGGTTCAGCCTACCTTCCGATTGGTCCCATTTTTTCATAGGTATTAGACCTTTTTTATTAGGTTTTTTTAGACCTAACCTCTTTGTTTATGAACCGATTTCGATGTTTCTTTTTTATCCGATAGGGAGTGTCTTAGGGATGGTGTCATATTAATTTGGTCAAGTTCTGATGATATAATCACTATTAATAACATCACTAAAAAGAGAACAATAAAAATAATTTTTAAGAAAAAATAAAAACCGACTTCAAAAAATTAAGTGCAACAAATAAAATACACTAAAAGGTATAAAATAATTATTATCTTATTTAGTTACAACTAAACGACGAAATATTAACATGAAATTACTTTTTGAAGTTGGTGCCAAACATATACCTTTTATGAATCACACTCGACGGATCTTACTTAGTACGTTTGGAGGGTATGCTCGCTTATAGGTATAGTTTGTTTGGTACCAACTTCAAAAAGTAATTTCATGTTAATATTTCGTCGTTTAGTTGTAACTAAATAAGATAATAATTATTTTATACCTTTTAGTGTATTTTATTTGTTGCATTTAATTTTTTGAAGTCGATTTTTATTTTTTTTCTTAAAAATTATTTTTTAATTTTTAATGTGAAACAAGTGACCTACGAAATCCTAACTCATAGTAAATGAATATTTCAAATAATATTTATTTACTTTTAACTTTATTAAAGACTAGCTAACGCCCGAGCCTTCGGCCCGGCGTCACTATCTCACCTATCCCTGGCGGGAGACGTCTCGTTTTATGGTTAAAATTTATATAGATAATAGCTGACCCAACCACGCGTTGCTGTGACTGACTATTGATTTGATCAAAAATTTTAATATATTTAAAAAATAATAATAGTTTTGAAAATAAATTGAAAATTCAAATAATTAGTGAATAAGTATTAAAACAGTAAATGAATTATATATATTACTTGTCAAAATTGTTCCCTTAACCAAAAATAATATTGACAGTTGAAAGATTTCCAAAAAGCTATTATCGGCCATCTTGTTTGTTTGCTTTTACCCCCAAAGCTGGCGTTGTTTCCTCGAAAAAATATTTGTTTACATGCCACAGGTGTGATATCTATAAAAAAACTATAAAGATAAGAGTAAATAAATATTATATTTAATATTGATTTACTATAAGTTAAGGATACTAGGTCATTTATTTCACATTAAAATTAAAAAATTAAAAGATATAAAAAAAATTTCTTTTTCAATATATATATTTCGGGCTATCAACCCATCTTCAGGAAGTACAGAAAGTAACTAATTCAACTTATTGAATAACAGGTCATATATATGTTTATTGAAGAGAGGAAAGAATGTTTAAATTATTTTAAAAGGACACTTTCTCTTAAGCTATTGTTAAGTGAGAATATCAGGTTGGCGTTTGTTGAAATAGGTATGTTTAGATAAAAGAACAGTTAGTAAGTTCATTGACTTATGTCTCTAGGTTGGGAATAAATTTTTGGCTTAGATATTAATAGGTCAATTATTATATTTTGTTTTACATCCAGTTGATTATTGATAATATTTTTATCGTTCGACAAGGCCTATTTTATTTCCGTGGATTCAAGAAGATCCAATCTTAATCCTTTTCTTTCGAAATGAATAGGGGTGGGATTAGTGACCTAGTATCCTTAACTCATAGTAAATCAAAATTAAATATAATATTTATTTACTCTTATCTTTATTAAAGATGTTTCACCTTGCACCAACCAACACCACAATCTCTACTAATTAAAAACACTATATATAAAAAAACACTTATGTATTTGAATGGAATGTTGTGTGAAAAATTCAAAGAAATCGGTGAAGAACTTTCGGAGATCTTTAAACTTATCACTTAAGCGTAACAGTACATTTTTATTTATATAGATATTTCACCTTGCACCAAATCACAATCTCTATTAATTATAAATCTGCAAAGCTCTCGAAAGTATAGTCTCGTTATAAATAAATTAAAATTTATAATTCCAGCAGAAGACTTTGTTTATTGTCTGCTTCAATATCTAATATTTGTTGTTATTGTTATTGGTAATAATTGAAACGTCAAAAATGCAATGTAGAATATGTTATTCCTCAATAGTAGATGAGAATCGGTCTTTATTTTTTAAGTCAACATTGACTTCAAATAGTCAGTGATATCTGATTACCTAATAATAAAGGAACAAACACATTAATATTTCAACCAACTATGAATAAAGTCTAGCAACGATCTGTAGCAGTTTTTTTTTATCAAAGATTTGTATTTATTCACTTATATACTGGTATATAAAAAGCCCATAACATTTTTTCAATTTATCGGGATCGTCAGTAGCTCTAAAGCGTGATGGATCACTTGGGGCTAATCCGTTTCTCTGCTTGGCGCCACTTGTTGATCCTCCCACCCTTCACCCCCCTCGAACCCCTTCTTTACCCACCTCCCCACCACCACCACCTTTTACCCTTTGTGGCTTATCTCTCTCTCTCTCGCTTTATCTAAATGGCTAAATTCCATCTCCATCCACCCACACCCCCTCCGTTTCCATTCTAATCCCCTCCACTCCCCTCCTGCTTCCCCTCTTTAAACGAGCAGCCACTTTCTCGAGTCGTTTCTTCTATTGTTTTCAAAATCACCCTTAATAGAAAATTAAATTGAGGGTTGATATATATTTTTTTTATTAATACTCTTAGCTTAGTCACTTTGTCATCCCATAAAAAATAAAAAGCAAGAAAAGTGCGAGTCGGACTTGCATACCGAGGTTTCCGTAACTAATTTATACTACCCGGAAGACCGAGCTTTCTTCGATATTTTTGTTTTTAATTATTCTTTATTTAATTAACTACTTGTTTTGTTTTGATTGAACCACGTTGTTCATTTATATTCATTCACCGATCCACCTGTTAATAATTAGTTTAATTATATAAAAAATTTATCAAATTATTTTTTCCCCAAAATTCAAACTCTGGTTATCTATATATATAAAATTATTTGCCCGATACACTCACTCACTCATCATCAAAACAGGCAGAACCACTGTACATAGAAACATTAAATTTGGGGAGGATATTACATCTATGACAGAGGGGCTCACTAAGAAAGGATTTTTGAAATTCGACCCCTAAGGAGGTCAAAGGGGGCAAAGTGTGTTTTCACTGATTATGCGATATCTCTTAAGGACGATAAAATATCTACTTGCTTTTTACTTGTAAAAATTCTAAATTAAAATATATAAAATCTAATTTCAGGATTTTTTCAAATTCGACCTCTAAAGGGGTCAAAAGGGGCAAAATATCTTTTCAATGTGTTTACACTAATTATGCATTTTCAATTAAGAACGATAAGACATCTACTTGATTTTTACTTAATAAAATTCTAAATACAAATATCTAAAAAGTAATTTCAGGATTTTTTGAAATTTGACTCCCAACTATCCAAAATGTGAGTGGGGGCAAAAATTAAAACTCTCTCCTATCTTGATCAAATTGTGCTAGAGTTATTCTTTATTACTTTAAGAAACTATTCCTGTAAAAATCAACTATCAAAATTGACTGTATGGGGGCAAAGAGGGGGGGGGGGGGGTGGCAAATTATATAAATTTTTAGCTTTTTAGTACATTTACTCTTTAGAAAACGTGAGAGTTATTTATTTGCAAATATCTAAAAAATAATTTCAACCTCCCAAAATGTAAGTGGGGGCAAAAAATTAATACTCTCTCCGATATAGATCAAATTTTGTACTTTAGTTTTTAAGACTATAGAAATCTTTGCTGTTAGAAATCAATAGCCAAAATGAGTGCGTAGGGCGAAAGAGGCGGCAAAATATTACAAAAATATATTACAGACCTAATTATCACATGTCGAGACGCTGCCCGCCAGGTCCACCCGCCCGGAGGGTCGAGCTGTAGAGCGGCGTCAAAAGCACGCCTGGAGCAGCTCGTATAATATATATATTTTGAAATACATTCTTGAATATTTTTTAATCTTTTAAATTAATATATCGTGTTAGCACAAAGTGAGATGTTTTTTGAGAGGTTAAGATGTACAAACTCACTGAATTACTTCAAGATACGTCTATTTTCGCAGAGTTATATTTAATTAAGTGCTTACTTATTTTGCTTAATTATAACAGTAAAAATAATGGAAAATTTATAATTTAGTGCCTTCAACTCAACAACGACAAAAAAGTCAGTTATATTCCCTCTGAGCTTAGCACGTCAGTACAGTTCTTTATAAAAACAGTCATAAAACGTTTAATAATAATAATAATTAGTTTAATTAAAATCAATAATGTCTCGATTTACCGGGATATTAATCCCCAAAGATTCTCGCATGAAAATGTGTTAGTATTATATGTTTTAAGAACACTGACCAAATTTTAACTCTATGGAAAAATTTTTTAGAGGTGGCTCAATATAATTTTGAAAATTTTAAAAATATAAATAATTTTTTTTATTTTTAAAAATTTTTATTTTTATATACGGAAATTTTTTCTATATGCAAAAAAACAAAAAAAAAATCCTCGAAAATTTCAGATCAAAATATGAATTATATAAAGTTTTTAGTAAAATTTAATTTTAAAGTACTTTATTCTACAATAAGCAATTACTTTTTCAATTAGTTACAGTTGTTAATAAGAGCTCATCTAACAGATGATTAATTAAGAGTCGGTTAGGTTTCTCTCAAGATTGAAATATCGAATCGATTCTCATCTATATAATTAATTTAGGAATAACTATTCTGGATTGCAAATTTAACAAGTCTCGATTAATCGAGCCCAAGTCCAAGTCTCAGTTTTCGAAAAAATGTTCGACAGGATTCTTGGCTGATCAACCAGTGTATTACTAGGTGGTTGAATCAATATCAAAATGCATGCGGATTGCCAGATCAAAATAAAAAACGGTTCCTTAATAAGGCTAGTAATTAAAAATAAACAAATTATCGACTCCAAGCTTCGGCACTCGGGTATTATAGCAGGGTGTCCCGTTTCTCAACTTTATCACTGTAAATAGGAGATGGCCACTTTATAACATTTGGTCCAGAATCTAAAAAGTTTTAATAAAGTCTCCGTAGATTTTTGCGTGTTATGCGGCATTTTGTAAAATGTTGAAAATCAATTACACTGCCTCAAAATATTCATAGTTACGTATACTAGCTAAGTTACATGTTTTATTCTTCTAATTGTTGTTACTACAACTCTGAATAATCCTGCTATTGATCAGTATTCCAAAAATAAAACCATTAGCCATATTTGACAATTAGCTAATTAAAAGACATATTTTGACAGTTGTTCATTTTATATTGTTCCGAGTCAATTATGTCGCATCTTAGTGAAGTAATCTTTGGCTATTATGGAAATTAACACTATAATATCTTAAATTGATAGTTTTTGTGCCGAGAGTAGCAAGAATTTTTGTATATTGATGTGAATGACAGAGGTGTATCTTCCTGCTGAATTATAAATTTTATTCATAACCGGTATAGTTCGAGGGCTTTACATCTTCATCTAGTCTATTTTAATTCATTCACAGGAATTAATGTACCATTCATACATTAATTCTAATGAATAAATTGTAATAGACTGATGAAGAAAGTAACGCCCTCGAAGCAATTTCAGCACTGTGGTATTCTCTTTATTGTCTCTCGCTCACCTAATGTAAAAAAGGAAAGTTAAAATTAAAAGAAGTTGCAAACACATACAGTATATGAAACAAGTTAAATTTTAATTTTCTATTATTGCTCAATATTCTTATTATAAGCCGAAGAATTAAAATTTATTTAATAATTGTAGTTGAAATATATAGTTCAAATATTATTTTTCGCTCAATATTTGACAAAAATTTCCTACATTAGAGTCGCGATCCGGTAAAATGGCAGAAAACCTTCAGTTGAAACAAGTTAGTCTTTAAAAGACTATGATGAAATATATCTATGTATTAAATGGCAAAAGATTAGTAATCAAGACGCGAAATAATTGATTAACATATTAATAAAAAACATATCAAATATAACTTGAAAATTAGCTAGTACATAAAAAACTACAAATAATTTGTTTTTTTCAGCTATTCAAAGTGTACTATTTTTAAATCTCGACTAAATATTTTAATTTTTAGTAACACTTTTTAACTAGATTACTAGACTTTTTTTGCATTAAAGATAGATTCTAGAGTTCAGCTGTTCAAAATTTTTGTATAGCATAAGTCCGGCAGAAATATTTTTTCCTCCAAAAGTATTATTTATGGTTTTATTTTGAATTTTGGTCAATAACAGGATTACGTAACAAAAATTAGAATAATAAAATATGTAAATTTTTAGCATCTCATTATTTAGGAGAACCATTTTCAGAAAATCCTATAATTCCAAAAATTAACGAAGACTTTTATTAAAATAAGCTGACGTGTTTTGATGTGGCCATCCACTTGAACTTTACCATACAACCTGGCCCCTCAATTATATATTGATAAAATTATTTATAATCATGTCAGGAGAGAGGGGGGTTAGATTTTTGGATTTTTAGGCTTCTGTAGAGTCCACTGATTATGTATACAAAATTTGGTTGAGTTTGATCAAATAGCCTAGATTTTTTAATTTTTAACCCCCCTCCACCCCCAAATATACTCCAAAATCTAATCAGCTCTTAATCTCAATGGACCAGAACTAGGTAGTAGTGCGAACACGATATTGCACTGATTTTGAAACTAACTCGTCGTATTTGTGTTAGACTAACTGACATTTGACAAAACAGTATTATCTATAATATATTTTTCGATGTTCCATATGGACTTTTTGTAGAAACAACTTGTTATGGTTTCACTCAATTTTTTAATCCAAAACCATTTTTAACTCATTTTAGTGCTAGAAAAAAAGAACTACTTTTTTTCATAACAAGTGCAATATGACCATTACTGTATGAACAAAATAAAAAAATTAAGTTCTAGTTTTTATCCTTATTTAGCTATCCTATTATGATGTATCGTTATGATACTGGACACATGTATATATACAAAAATTTTCGTTCACTAAGATAATATAATAAATAGCATAGAGAAAACCTATTTTTATTGTAATTCTTTATAATTCAGAAACGCAAACTTTGTATACTATCAGAGATATGTCTCGGCACCAAATGCATCACACCTCACCTTCTAGAGACAGAGCTGCTACTTTCATTTAACTTAATAATAATTTGTTCGTTCTACACAATAATCCTGTATCAAAGTTGATGAATTTTTTCTCAGGTCAGGTGGATGTTCAAGCGTTAAAAGAGCGATTCGGTTGGTTGTCCCGTGTGTCATAACTCATACTTATCTCCCAGGTAGCGGCCTGTCGTACTGGCGGAGATAAAATTCAGAGACAAATAACCAGCATAGCTAATGACAACATTGGACTAATACCATAAGGTGATGTCTTACTTTAAAGAACGGATGAGGGGTGGAAGGGTAAGATGTCGTCATCCTACCCTCTTTTAAATTTTCTCTCTTTTCACGTTATTTATGTCTTCTTGTAAATGTATATATATAAGAACGATGTTTAATATTGGTTATCGAAATTATAAGCCAAGAGATTGATAACGGCACTATCTGGCGCAAAAGATGATAAAGAGACTCGGAGACAATGGAAGGAGAGAGGGTTGTAGAGAGAGGTGTATCTATTACTTTCTCTCAGTACGTGAATAAATAAATCGTCGTGATAATCTAGTTAAGAAAAGTTGAATATAGAAACGTTCTTAATGTTAAATCTCTTTAGTACACACACACACACACACACACACACACACCCCTCTGAGGCAAGCGGCTAGAAAAGAATATTATTATAAACGGAGATTGAAAAAAAAATACTTAAAATATTCACTGGATAAAAGCTTTAATAGAGTGAAAAAGAACAGAATAAAATAAAAATATAAAAATTAACTAAAATCTTACTTAATACGAAGAAGAGTGGAGACTAATTTAAATCTTAGATCTTGGTAGATATTTATAGTAGGTAGTGTATTTTTTATTGTTTATTTAATCAAGCACATGTTTTGTTTTGATTGAACCACAATATTCATCCTTTTTATTCAACCATCTGTTAATAATTAGTTTAATTAAGAAAAAAACTGACACGTTCTGATGTGCCATCCACTTGACTTTACCATACAGCCTATCCTCTCACTTATATTTAATCTATATAATAAAAATGCATTTCTTTTTCTTTGTAAGCGCAGATCTCTCAAATGCCTGGACCGATTCGGCTAATTTTTTTTTAAATGTTCGTAATAGTCGAATTCAGGTTAATACGTAAAAAAAAATGGAAAAGTTGCCCGGAAAATTGGAAAATTCAGGAAAAACTAAAAAAAATTCAGGTTAGCCAACATAGCTTGCCAAACAATAAAAGAACTAAACTAGCAAACTAAACATGTGTTGGCGGCCCTATTTGTCAGATTTTTGAGTGTCATTCATTCTTAATAGCATAGATAATAGAGTTCTAACCACATTATCGTTTGAAGAAGAATTTAATGAAGCAACAAAGATTTAAAAAACTATCTATTTTTTTAAAGTATATTTAAAAACAAAAATTAAAAAAATAAACTGCAACGGATCGTTGCTAAACTTTATCCAAATTGATTTGAAATATTAATATGTTTATTTCTTTATTATTAATCAGTTAACACTTGCAATTTGCAGTTCATGTTGACTTTAATTCAAAAATAATGATCGATTCTCATTTAACAGTCGAGGAATAACCATTCTACATTCGATTTTTGACGTTTCGGTTTTTATTGGTAGCCATTGGTGAAGACATGGAGGAATCGACTTAAAATAAAAAATAGCAATCGATTCTCATCTATTACTTGAGGAATAAGAATTCTACATTAGATTTTTGACCCTTCGATTATTATTGGTAACCATTGCTGAAGACATGGAGGAATCGATTTAAAATCAAAAATAACCATCGATTCTTATCTAATACTAGAGGAATAACCTTATTGCATTGCATTTTTGATGTTTTGACTATTAATGGCAAGCTCTAGTGAAAACGTGGAAGAATCGACTTAAAATCAATAAGACTAAATTCTTTTATGATAAACAACTCAAACTTGAGAATAAGAGAATTTTTTATAAATAGATTGTATATACTTTTGTGTCTAGCAAAATGAATAATAATTGTAATTTTCAAGTCTTCTTATCTATAATAATACCTACATATAATATAACTTTTTTTATTTCCCCTTAATGATAACAAGTGGATTTTTAATACATTTTAAATATTTGTTTCATCTTATTTGTTATGAGTGTATATTACAGTTAAATAGAATCTCATTTAAGACTTTATAATAAAACAATTATATTTATTCTCTGTTACTAATAAAACATCAATAAAGCATCCACGTAGGGGTCCAGGGGCTTAACAAGCGCTCCGCCGAAGGCGTTCCTTGAAGCAAGTATTAAATAAAATTAATTATAATCATGTAGTGGAGGGTTAGTTTTTCCATTTTTAGACTATTAGGGGCCCACTGATAATGTATACAAAATTGGGTTGAATTTGGTAGATTTTCTAGCTAGCTCGTCAACAAAAATTTGGTAAAGCACGTACTAACATAATAACAGACTAACCTACAGACATTTTGACAAATCAGTTATTATCTCGAAAACATAATTTTTTCGATGTTCACTTATTAGAGCTTTTTTGTAGAGCGAAATGCCATGGTTTCGCCCAATTTTTTTTAACCAAATTAGTTTCAGCCGTTTTTGAGACATTTCATAAAAACTACTTTTTTCATGCACGATTACAATACTTGATCATACCCTGTATAGTAAAGTAACAATCAAATTAATGTTAATGAGACCGTGACAGATCGTTTTGTCACTGATTTCCATCGATCGAGAAACTGATTCTATTCAAATTTATATAACTATAAATTATATTACAAAAATTACTCATTTAATATAATAAAGTGATACGTCTTGATGATGGCCTTAGCGGGTGTAAAGGTTGGTAAAAATATAAATTCAGTTTTATTTCAATTTTATTTTATTTTTGGCTGGCATAAGAAATCGACCCTTTTACCTGAATTTAAAATTAAAAATAATATTAATAATCGCTTTTAATAAACATTAAACAAAAACTACCATGCATCGCTTGGTGTTCCATGTAGTATCTACTCTTATTAAACGAGCAAAAATTGTATATTTATTTGTTTAGTTTATATATTTGTATCTTGGTTATATTTTGAGAACACCTCTACTGATTTTGATGAAATTCACGGATTAGGGGGTTTTGGGGTGACAATTCGATCTGTCACGGTCTCATCTTCGACAAAATTGTTTTTGATGGGTTTTTTCGTAATCAAATTAATTATTCTCGCGTAGACAACTCCCATTCTTAGGTTTTTAAAAAAGGTTTCCGTTTCCCTTTTGTACCCATGCAGACAATGGGTTGCCTTATTTCATTGTTCTAAACAGGCCTTGAAGCATTGTGATTAGTGTCGATTTTAACATATTCTTGTTCTCCATAAACATTAAAAATATTAATAAACGTTTTATAATTGTTTTCTATAAATAACTTTATTTATTTAAGAGAATAAAAAATAATCAATAATTTATTTTAAAATATATTTCGCATAATCAGGTCTCAATTTTCTGAAAAAACAACACATTTTGATAGGTTTTATTTATTAACAATTGGATGAATAAAAATAAATCATATAGTTGAATCAAAACAGGTGCAGGAGGTGGAGTGTAGTGGTGGGGGATCCGGGGGTAGGGCGAGGTCTAGCGGATGGGGTTTAGTTGGTGAATACTATATATATTTGTATTTTTTTTAATTTGAAAACGGCTCTCAAATAAAAATCGACTTTTTTATCAGAATTTTAAATTAAAAATAATATTAAAATAAAGGTTTTAACTGAAGGAAGAAGTTACCGAGCATCGCTCGGTGCCTCCAGGTACTATATGATTAACGACAAAATAATAATAAAGCCCCTGGCCAACAAGATGCCAGCCGAATGCGGACTTCTCAGCTGGGTTAGGAATATATTTTAATTTAGAATTCATTTTTTTACTCTTCCTTGCTTGATTTAGGTTAGTAGTTAAAGGGCTGTTTGTTATTTTTTCTCTCTCTCTCTTTTGCGCTATGCATAATTAATTGGAGATATAATATCCATCCCTCTCTTTCATTCCCTTGCGATTTCCCTTTACGCTTTGTTATTTATAACCCACCCCGACTAAATAAATATCAGTTTGCTAAAGAGCCATCTTTTAAGTAACCTAAGTATATATAGCGGGCGGATAGCTTCACTTCACCCCCTCTACCCCCTTCTTTTTGATGCTAATATGTAATTTCTCATTTAGATTACGTCTATTTCAATTTAATAGGAATAAATTTCGAAAGGGTGGCTTACCCCACCCTTCTCTATACCTATACCTCTAATATACTCTATATATCTATATATTGTAATGAGTATGATAATTTATATTTTGTGTTAAGGGTAGTAAGTAAGTATCATCTTGAAATAAAATTAGACATAATTTACTGAAGAGAATTAACTGATCGAAAGTGGAAGAAATAATAACAACGGAATGGTAGGGAAACAATCAAGAGTGGGGATAGAGAGTTAAGATAGATATATTGCTAAATATGGTTAGTTATAAAATTTGAGAATGATCAAGGAGAGTGTTTTATTATTGTTGATTGAATGAAATTTTCAAAGTTTTCAAAAGAATTAATTAATAATTATTAAAAATCAGTAAAAAATAGTTAATTATTCTACAAAAATATGTTTAGGAAAATTTTGTCCAATCCATTTTTATTTAAAAATTAAATTAGGAAATAGAGAAAGTTTTCAGGGTTTTTCAAAATCTTTTGAACCCGAAAAGATATAGATATACTTTTTACTTAGAAATAAGGTGAAGATTTCACACAAAAAACATGTTTGAATATTTTGCTCTATTTGCCATTAAAAGGGAGTTTAAGTCATTTTAGTGTGAATTTTTGAAATTTTGGGTTTTTTTCAGTTTCAGGTTCCAATTTTAATAGATATAATGTCTAATGTTAAAATATCTTTCATGTTTTTTCATTTTTTTCAAAATTTGACACTTGAGCCGTAAAAAAATATTAAAATAACATCTGAATTTTTAAATTGTCGGGATTTTATTTTACGTTTCATACAAATCTCAACAAAAGCACATGTGTAAAAAAAAGCCACGTTCGATTAATAATAACCGTTTCCAAAAAGTAGTGAGATCTAATGTGCTGCCAAGTTCAACATCATCAATGTATTAAATGGGTCGACAATATAGTAACTTCAATAAAAACGCATGTTTTTCATTTCTCATGCCCAACTATAGTTTTTATTGATTTCACATTTTTAGTTGAAATGATTTTCCTAAAACTTGGCTTTTACTCATTAAATTTATTATTATTATAGTATGATAGGGCCTCCACCACAATGCGTAAAAGCCAAGTTTTAGGAAAATAATTTCAACTAAAAATGGGAAATCAATAAAAACTATAGTTGGACATGAGAAATGAAAAACATGCGTTTTTATTGAAGTTACTATATTCTCGACCCATTTAATACATTGATGATGTTGAACTTGGCAGCACATTAGATCTCACTACTTTTTTTGGCAAACGGTTATTATTAATCGAACTTGGCTTTTTTTACACATGTGTTTTTGTTGAGATTTCACTTCTTTTTGTAAGTTGATGGAAATTGAAATTAAGCCTATAATTTTCACTCCTTCATTTTATGTCCTGAAGAAGGGAAAGTTTCGCTTTTTCGATTTTTCCCTTTAAATGTACCCCTATCACCACTCTATCAGTAGGCCAAATTTCAGCATGTTGTATGTTAATTTATCCTATAAATTTAACCCCTTCATTTCGGGCCTTGAAGAAAAAAAAGTTTCGATTTTTCAATTTCCTCCTTTATTAATGTGTCAAGCTTTACCAGTATGCCAAATTTCAGCATTCTAGGTTCATTAAATTTTTAGTATATGTTAATTAAGCCTATAAATTTCACCCCTTCATTTTAGGTCCTGAAGAAGGGAAAGTTTCGATTTTTGGATTTTTCCCATTAATTGCACCCCAAACTCTACCTGCCTGCCAAATTTCAGCATTGTAGGGTTAGCGGAAGTACTCTAGAATTTTGATGAGTTTGTCAGTCAGTGAGTGAGTGACGAAAAAGCCTATTTTTGGCCTCTTGTAACTTGGATGGTATAAACAGTAGAAATATGAAATTTTGTAATTTAGTTAAGCTTATGGACCAGTATTCTGGAAAAAAATTTCAGCCATGTAGAGGTTTTCATTACGAAGTTACAGAGGCGTCAAAATGGCCTGAGTTGTTTCCTGTAAAGGGTAGTCTGGCAGTGCACACATCCCCGCTCGAATCGAACTTGACTGGGGCACTGCCGTGCCCCCAGATAAAAGCACAAATAAAGTATATTTTTTTACATAGATATTTCATGTATCCAGTTACAAGTATCTGTATCCAACAAATATGTTGCCAATATCCATCAACTGTTGGCAACATTTTGTATCCCGGTCTGTACTAGGCTCAATATTATATCCGGAGTCGAATAATGTCTATTTAAAAGTAGAATTGAACCCAGATTACAATAGTGAAAACCGCGTTTCGATATCTCAATTATTTTCTGAATTATTTCCTTTTAAATATTCAGTCCATTTTTCTCTATTTCTCCCTTTCATTCATTCATTTTCTATTTACAATTTTTTTTCTACTACCTACTACTATTGATGAATGAACTCTCATTTACTATTCTCTATTGAAGTGTGTGTGTATTTCTTTTTAATGACTGGTAATAAAAATTCCTTTGTCCATTTAAACATGTATAAAAAAATAAAAAAATAAAAATAAATAGAATTAATTATTCTACTGACCTAGAGAGAGCGTCCTTGAGGAAGGTTAGGGTTTATTTATAAATATTTCTAAGAATTAAAGAAAAACAAATTTTAATAGGAAAATAAGAAAAGGATAGAAAATCACTCTGCCAATTCTTTTATTATTTATCGCTCCTTTTCTCTTCTTTTCTTATCAATGACATATTGCTATCATTTATAGTAGGTATATTTATTGAAAATCTGACGTGACTTGTGCACATCACACGACTTACACTTATCACACATTTTTTTATATTTATTTATTTATCTTTGGCTTTTCAGCCATCAGTTTTTTATCACAGTAAAAAATATAATTTGATAAAAAAAGTGGTTTTGGCTTGTCTTGTGAACACAATTAGATTTGTACTACCCACCTTATAATGACAAGATTACATTAAAATTAAATAATAGATACAGGGTGGGGTATAAAGATCTGCCACATTTTGAAGAGGTATAAAAAAATTTAACTAGAAAAAAACTGAATATATTTTTGTAAAGAACATATAATATTTTTTTTTAAATGTGTTTTAAACATTATGAGACAAAAGAAAGGGGGGGGGGCTGGTCAAAAATGAAAATTCTAGCTCTTTCCACCAAACTCAAACAAATTTTGTATACATTTTCTGTGGGGCCCAAAAAGGCTAGAAATGCAAAAACTAAGAACTCGAAATGGGGGGGAGGGTCAAAAATGAAAATTCTAGCACTTTTGACCAAACTCAACCAAATTTTGTATACATATTCTGTGGACCCCCAGAAGACTAGAAATGCAAATACTAATCAAAGTTTGTATACATAGTCTGGTCGAAAGGGCTAGAATTTTCATTTTTGACCCCCCTCCCCTCTTTTTTCGTCTGATATAATGTTTAAAACACATTTAAAAAAAAATTATTTTATGTTCTTTCCAAAAATATATTCAGTTTTTTTTCTAGTTAAATTTTTTCATTTTTTATTCTTCTTCAAAATGTGGTAGATCTTTATGCCCCACCCTTTATAATAACTTAATTAATATATATTTCTATATATATTAAATAAATAAATAATCAAAGAATAAAATTGAACTTTGATACAAAAAAAAGAAAAAGATTCTAGCGTATCTTATCATATGCATACCATATGATTTACACTTATCACTTCTATTATCAACAATCTTGCGTTAATTTACTTTACGAAAATTTCACCTCTCAATTTTAGAGGTTAAAGTATTTGTGATTAATTTTCACTTATATTATCCCCCAAACTCTAAAATATTGCCAAATTTTAGTATCCTATTTATGGTCATTACTTATTCAAAAATGATGAGAATTTCCCTTTCTAACTTCACCTCTTCATTTTAGGTGTTAAAAGAGAGAAAGTCTGGGTTTTTAGTATTTTTCCTTTATTATTAGATACCGCAAACTCTACCATTATGCCAAATTTTAGCATCTTAGATTCATTTCATATATATAATGCATCATCATCATTGAGTATACAGTCCTAAGACTGGTTTGATGCAACAATCCGTCTCCACTCGACTCTGTCCCCCGCCAGCTGTTTGACCTCTCTAAATGTCTGACATCCCATATCCCCAATTATTTGGTTGAAATATTCTAATCTGGGTCTTCCCCTTCCCCTTTTCTTTCCCACCTCCCCCTCCAAGATATCCCTAAGCAGTCCCCCATGTCTCAGTGTGTGCCCCATCATCTGACCTCTTCTCTTCTTCAGACTCTTCCACAAGGTTCTTCTTTCTCCGATTCTTCCAAGAACTTCTTCATTTGTAATTTTATCCATCCATTTGATATTCATCATTCTTCTGTAGCACCACATTTCGAAAGCCTCCAATCTCTTTCTCCCCGCCTTTCTAATTGTCCAGGTTTCACGCCCGTACATGGCTATATATAATGCATAGATGCAAATTTTTCCAATAATTGTCACCCATTCATTTTGGGAGTTGTAAAAGAGAAAGTTTGGGTTTTTGTATTTTTCCTTTATTATTACCCCAAACTCTACTTACATACGAAATTTCATGATGCTGGTTTCATTAGAAATACCCTATAGGTTTGATGCACTGTACTGTCAGTGAGTGCCAAAATTAGCTATATTCACAGCTCCATATCTCAGAATTCATTTAAGCTATATTATTGAAATTCTCTCTCAAGATGAATTACATAAATACATGTCTATAATTTCAGCTCTGAATCTCAAATGGATTCCGAGCTGCAGGTGGGTCAAAAGTGGCTCGAAATGGTTCGTGTAAATAGCGTATTTATTATATTGATAATAATTCGACTTTTTGAACCACCTCCCCTAATTTAGTACACCTAAAAAAATAATGACTCTCTTTTTAAATATTGGACTTGTTAATATTAAGTTTTAGCTAACTTGATTTTTTAGATTCGAAAATTTTAGAAATAATTTTTTAATTTTAAAGTTTATATTGGGAAAATAACTTTTTTATTTATCCACCAACGTTTCGTCGACTTTGCCGACTTCTTCAGGGCTTCTACAATTATAAGAACATTCTTGATATGAATTTACAATAGTACAATTAGAATTCAAAAACAAACATGTATCAATAGTTTACCTACCAAATAGTCATGTCACACATTTGTCTAAATTTTCTTATTACCTTCGTTACCATTGAAGGCCATCAGAATACAATTTTCAAAAAATATTTGGCACATTCACAAAAAAAAAACACAATTTTTCTTTTTATATTAACAATTTCATTAATACAATATAGAAATCACATATATACAGAATAAGGCAACCCTGTTTTTTTAAACTAGAATAGAATATTTTTTTCTCACCGTTTTATCCCTACATACAAAAATCTCAACTTCGAATAAAATAAACGAAATTAAATTAGCCCTTTCAAAAAATTTAAATATTTTAAATAACCAACTAGAAGTGAATAAAAATACAATTATTGATTATATTTTATAATAAATAACTCAACACTCCTTCTATTGTTCGCACATTGCATATTAATATTAAGACAGCACTTTCCATTTACCATTCTACTCATTATAAACCCAGGTATACATATTTCCCATAATCTGTTTAAAAACTCACTTGTTCCATCTGTCGAAAATATTAATTCTCAGTACGTTTTCTCCTCCCCTAAATTTCCCTCACCATACATATTTTCAAAAAAGTTATAATTTGTAAAAAAAATTACTTTACCATACAGGGTATGGATAAGTATTGTAATCGTGCATGAAAAAAGTGTTTTTTTTCCTTCTTTTTTTCAAAATATCTAAAAAACGGCTGAAACTATTTTGATTAAAAAAATTGATCGAAACCATAACATTTCGCTCTACAAAAAAGTTGTCTGGTTGTCTGTGCGTTACCAAATTTTTGTGGACGAGCTAGCTCAAAAACTAATGTGAATATTAAAACCAAATTTCACAGGTAGTTTTGCTCCATTGAGATTAAGAGCTGATTAGATTTTGGTGCATATCGACTCAAATTTAAGGGGGGTGGAGGGGGGTTAAAAATTAAAAATCTAGGCCGTTTGAGCAAACTCAACCAAATTTTGTATACATAATCAGTGGACCCCCAGAAGTCTAAAAATGCCAAAACTAACCGCCCAAAACGGGGAAGGGGGGGGGTAAAAATGAAAATCTTGGCCATTTGCCAAACTAAACCAAATTTTGTATACATAATCAGTGGTGCCCCAGAAGTGTAAAAATGCAAAAACTAACCCCCCCTACATGATTATAAATAATTTTAGGGGCCAGGTTGTATGGTAAAGTCAAGTCGATGGCCACATCAGAGCACGTCAGCTTATTTTTTCATTATATATTCTGTTTTCTCTAACTCCTGAAGATGGCCTGACACCCGAAATATATCGATTTCAAAACGCATTTTAGTTTTATTTCTTTTTTTGTGAAACCCACCTCGCAATTACCCAATTTTTTATTATTATATAAAAATGTTTCACCTAGAACCAACACCTATCTCATTAAAAGTTATTTTTAAGAGAGCCCCCATTAGAAATCAATCATATCTCCTTTAAAATTTTTTAAAATTTCTCACCTATATGAACTTGCGTAAGTATAGGTGAAGTGGAGAATTAAAAAAAAATAATATAAAAAAACTTCAATAAAAAATTGATATATGATAAAATTAAAGAAAAAAAAATATTCGAATGAATTCAATAATGATTGTTAACATTGAAAGGGTAAGATAAAAAGAAAATTTGATTAGAACACATACACACACACACACACACATCAGATGATTATTTTACTATAATAATTTGAAAAAAAAAGATGTCGTTGTTTTCTATTTTTTCATTAAATTTTAATGCCATTTTTGTTTATTACCGCATTACCGAATGTATATTTTTTCTTTGATTTGTTCTTTACGCTCCAATTACAGTGAAGACGAAGGCACTAGAATAGATAAGACAACCTGCGCCCCCTACCTACCCCCCACGCCCTTAATTTCAAGGGTTGAAATTATACTCGGCAAAATGCCGCTTTGCCGCCCCCTTGGCCTCGTCTTGCACTATCTATCTATCTGTATATTTAAGCGCCAGATAGCAGCACATGCGGCTATATCAACCGGCCGTATTTATTTATTTATTTATTTATTTAAGGTGAGAGGCAGCCGTCATTAAATTCCTCGTGGATGGGAAAAGAGCGCCAGGGGGTGAAAAAGTGGCATGAATGATGAAGAAAGGGGCATTAAGTGAAATTAGAAAGTCTAGAGAGAGAAAGTAGACCTACTTACCGTCTTATCAATATTAGCGAAATTATCATTTCTACTTTAAGAATAGGAGAAATATATTATAAGAAAAAAATAATCGAAAATCATATTTTGTATAGGGGGTGGTAAAATATCGAATTTCTTAATACCCATATTAATATTGATTATTACTTAACCATACAGGGTATCTCAAAAACGGCTGAAACTGTTTTGATTAGAAAAAAACTGAACCAAACCATGGCGTTTTGGTTGACAAATAAGCTGACGTGTTCTGATGTGGCCATCCACTTGACTTTAGCATACAACCTGGCCCCTCACTTATATTTAATATTTAATAAAATTATTTATAATCATGAAGGGGATGGGGGTTAGCTTTTCCATTTTTAGACTACTGGGGGCCCACTGATTATGTATACAAAATTTGGTTGTGTTTGGTAAATGTCCAAGATTTTCATTTTTTGACCCTACACCCTCCCTCCCATTTTGGGCGGTTAGTTTTTCCATTTTTAGACTTCTGGGGGTCCACTGATTATATATACAAAATTTGGTTGAGTTTGCTCAAACGGCCTAGATTTTTAATTTTTAGCCCCCCCCCCCCCTTCCACCCCCTTAATTTTGGGTCGATATGTACCAAAATTTAATCAGCTCTTAATCTCAATGGATCAAAACTACGTGTGAAATTTGGTTTCGATATTCAGACAAGTTTTTGAGCTAGCTCCTCCACAAAAATTTGGTAACGCACAGACTAACAACCAGACAGACTAACTAACATACATTTTGACAAAATAATTATTATCTCAAAAAATATAATTTTTTCTATGTTCACTTATTAGGGCTTTTTTGTAGGCCGAAATGTCATGGTTTTGCTCAATTTTTTTAATCAAAATAGTTTCAGACGTTTTTTAGATATTTTGAAAAAAGGATGGAAAAAAACCACTTTTTTCATGCACGATTACAATACTTGACCATACCCTGTATGGTAAAGTAAAAATAATCGAAAATTATATTATATATAGGGGGTGTTAAAATATCGAATTTCTTAATACCGATATTAATATTGATTATTACTTAACCAATCAGGGTATCTCAAAAACGGCTGAAACTATTTTGATTAAAAAAATTTAGCGAAACCATGGCGTTTTGGTTTACAAAAAAGAACTAATAAGTAAACATCGAAAAAATTATATTTTACGAGTAGTACCTTCTTAGTATGTTACCAAATTTTGTGTATTCTCTAGCTCAAAAACTAGTGTGAATATCAAAGCGAATTTTTACATGTAGATTCTTTATATTGAATTTTTACAGAAAAAAAATAATTTTCCTAAATATTTATAACTTAATGTTGATTAGTTGCATTAAGCAAATGACAACCTCATTGATTTCTCCATATGTTAGAGAGTTTATTTTAGAAATTCCATTTTTCTTCTAGTGAAATAAATCTTTAATGAATGAGAGCACATTAATATTTGCGAGAGATAATTACTAATTAATTAAATAATTAAGTGTATAATTAATCACAAATTGAGAAATAAATCTCATAGTACAATAACAATCATTCAACAATAAAATTCAATAATTTTAAAATAAATAAATAGAGGATTAATTGATGGAATTGGAATAATTATCGGAAAAGAGGTTTTTTTCTTTAATTAGTTTTTTCCTCTTATTAAAAACAAGGACTAAAGATGATCAAGGACACTCGATGGTTGAGAAGTAATCTCCGGAGTCGAAGCAAAATACAATGTATACATTAATTCATGTAAAATAATTGGTTTAATAAAATTAAAAAAAAATAAAAATAAATAAATAGAGGAGTGGGAATGATGGAATTGTAATAATTATCGGAAAAGGTTTTTTTTACTTAATTAGTTTTTTCCTCTTATTAAAAACAAGGACTAAAAAGATGATCAAGGACAGTCCCTGGTGGAGAAGTAATCTCCTGAGTCGAAGCTAAAATACAATGAATACATTAATGTAAAATAATTGGTTTAATAAAAAATAAAAAAAATAAAATAAATAGAATTTGAATCTGAGCTATTAATAAAAATCAGGGCCGTGGATAGAAAATCCGGGGCCAGGGGGTGAAAAGCCTAGAGCCCCCAAGTTTAACAAATATAAATATATATACCTAATCAAAGACAAAATAATAAATAATTTTATACGTATCCATATATCTTATTTTATTGGTATTAGAATTAACAGTTACGAAACAAAAATTTTTTTTATTTTTATTAATACTATTTTATTTAAGTACCGAATATATGGATATGTATTAATATATATTATTTATTGTTTTATATGAATACATACTAGTATATGAGGAGATTGTTTTTTTGCCCTCAAAAAAACAGGGCCCGAAGAAAATTCACCCCGCCCCACTCGTTAGAAACTGATTAAAATTTAACTTCAAATCGATAGAAAAATATAGACATAAAATTTCTTTGATTTTTGTTAATTAAATTTATTAAATGAGTGTATCTTTTGAGTGAGAGAGAGATATTTTTAATTATTTATTTGAGACAGTGCAATTTCCATTTTCAGTTTAATATCAATGATTGATGATTTTTATTCTCTTTCTTTCAGTAGGGATCCCACGATGGTCAGTCACAACTACCTCTTCTTCAGAAATCATCCAAACATGTTTCTTTTGAGAGAAGATGGCCTCATTTCGGTATGTTTATTCTTTTTCAATTCGTATATTAGTAAATATATTTATTCTCATAATGCAATCAATGACAATTTATTTATTTATTTACTTATTTTAATCTCATTCAAAAAATTCATTAGCAAAAGATGACATTTTGAAAATAAATTTATTTTAATTCAGATTTTTTATTTATTTATTTATTTACTTTGTGAATCTTTTCCTCTATTTTTTGTTCATTACGTTGTAAATTGATAGTAAAAAAAAATAAGGCTAAATATTAATATTTAAAGATCGCTCGAAATCACTATAAAAAAATCAAAATTCTTGACACACCATTAAAAATTCGTATTTTGGGCTGAAATTTTCAGCCGGTTATTTTTTTTACATGTAGCAAGAATTTTCGTAAATATTTTTGAAAATTACAAAATTGATTTTCCAGATTTTTAAAAATTCTTTAGTGACATCTAAAATTTTTTTTTATCGAGCTAATGAAATAAAGATTTTCATGCGAGACTCAAATATTCGGGCAAAATGGGTTACCCTAATATATAGGTTTTATAATTATATATATTTATTTATTTATTGATTTATCGGAAACGGCTCTAAAAATTTCAACAAAAATCGCATATTCGGAGGGGTTGATAAATCGATCTGTAGCTTTTACTTAATTAAACTAATTATTAAGCGGTGGGTGTGTCAATAAAAATATATAATTCCATTTATGTAATTTTACTTTTATTAAATAATAATAGGTATATGTAATTTTAAATTCTACTGATAGAGTTCACTACAAATATTATTAAATATTAAAATTAGGAAATTTAATTAATTGACGACGGAATTGGATTGGACGGAGGAGAATAATGGAATTGGAATAATTATCAGAAAAGAGGTTTTTTATCTAATTAGTTTTTTCCTCTTATTAAAAACAAGGACTAAAAAGATGATCAAGGACAGTCGATGGTGGAGAAGTAATCTCCGGAGTAGATCACTTGTTACAGTTCAATGTTGAATTGATACAAAGGCAGCCCCATAAGAATAATAAAAACACAAATTCCGAATAAAACGTCATTTTCATCCTTTTAAAAACCTGACGATTTGGAGGGTCATCTCTTCTTCTTATATATAACACTTATTTAGAATCTTGTTATCAAACCTATAAGAATGGTTTTCCTTTCTCAGGTTTCACAGTATAATATTGCTCGCTCTTGGCGCTTTTTGAGAATGTTTTACACAATATTCTACTATATGTATTTAATTCCATATGGGGTATTCCACGCTAAATTTGACCACTTTTGAACCCGACCCCTTTTGATTTGCCTGAAATTTTTATATGTTATAATGACACCACTAAAAACATTTCTCTGAATTTTTTCAACTTTTTTTATACCAACTGTACTAAAAATAATACGTTTGTAACGGCTGAACTGATTACACTGATCGACAAAAATTAAACAAAAATCTCTCCTTGTAAACCTAACAATAGATTCCGGTAAAGTT
Source organism: Forficula auricularia (assembly GCA_024734495.1). NCBI lineage: Eukaryota > Metazoa > Arthropoda > Insecta > Dermaptera > Forficulidae > Forficula > Forficula auricularia. The sequence continues at coordinate 660,592 of JALMQS010000124.1, forward strand.
TTATATGCTGATTATCATGGAATTTCGTGATTATTTACAACACGTCAGAGTTCTTAGATATTATCGGTCAAAATGACGAAAAAGTCCATTTTGACCTATTTTCGAAGTCTCATTAAATATGAAACAGCAATATTTGAAATCAAAATATTTTGTTCACGTAATAGAAAACAGTGTCTTCTTTGATTTTCAAATTACCACTTGTTTTTAGCTCAATTAGAACTCGAGTTATAACTAATAAACTAAGACGATATGTTTTTATCTATGTTTATTATCCTTTATAATCACGTAGTTTTAGTTTTTTAGTTATAACTATAGTTCTAATTGAGCTAAAAACAAGTGGTAATTTGAAAATCAAGAAAAGCTGTTTTCTATTATGTCAACAAAATATTTTGATTTCAAATATTGCTGTTTAATATTTAATGGGACTCGAAAATAGGTCAAAATGGCCTTTTTCGTCATTTTGATCGATAATATCTTAAAACTCTTACGTGTTGTAAATAATCACGAAATTCCATGATAATCAGCAAAAAAATCCTAATAATTATTTTTAACAATCATTCAACTTAATTATCAAATAATAATGATCAAATATTTAATTATTAAATAAATAATTTAATAATTTTGAGACACTGTTCTGAGACATTCCAGAGAGTATCGCAAGTCTTCTGGATAAATAAAATATAATAATAAATGAAAATAAAAATAAAATTCCAGTTCCAATTTCGTTATTTTGGCCTTTTCAGTTTCTTCGTAGGCTTTACATTTCTTGTTTTTTTCTTTTCTTTTTTAAATAGATTAGTTTTCTATTACGTCAACAAAATATTTTGATTTCAAATATTGCTGTTTAATATTTAATGGAAATCGAAAATAGATCAATATGGCCTTTTTCGGCGTTTTGACCGATAATATCTCAAAACTCTGACCTGTTGTAAAAAATCGGGAAATTGTATGATAATCAGCGTATAAAACTCTACTGGAATCCATTGTTAGGTTTACGGAGAAAATTTTTTGTCGAACAGTGTTATTATATTATTTCATTTCATGCTTCCATTCCATTCTATATTATATTTTATTATTATTTTTTGTGTTTTCGAATAGATATAAATTTATTTAATTTATAGTAAATAAATCAAATAAAAAAAAGGGACATTGGATAATATTTTCTTAAACGAGAGTTGAAGAAAATTTGCTTATCTCTGACCACAAGAACTGCTCCAATAGAGCAACCTCGAGCGTTTCTTTGCTTTCTATATAGAAAGAAAGCCTCCCGCCCGCCCGGATAAAATATCGCGTCTTCATGAATCTTATTAAGATACCGCCAGCTTCCCACCCTTCCAACTACCACCCCTCAATTTTCCTTAGATATATATATATAAATGTATGTATGTATCTCCATAGATATGAGTTTATGGGCGAAAGAAGTGAATTTAATCCTGGCTATATATCTTGTTGGGCGCAGCTTCAACTTCTTTGCTTTTGCTTCCGTAGCTAAATGCAAACCGAAAATCTCCCTTTCTCTCTCTTATTTCGGTATGTCTGTCTCTTTCGCACTCCTACCCCAGGATCACAGAAAATTCCTCCAAAGGTGTACATCCTCAAAGGTTATCTCCCATTAGAAAAGATCCCTCTTTTATACGTGGAAAATATCAAATAATTTTTTTTATTCCAAGCCAGTTCCCATTTGGCTTAGAAATAAAGATATATTAAGAAAAAGAAATTCAATTCCCATTGCATTTATATAAAGTGAGATTTTGAGGGATTAAGTTAGTTGTTCCGCCAAATGCGTTTTTTTAGGATTTTTTTGAAATTTAGACAGATTATTATTTAAATACTTCTGCATCGATGGGTGTCAAAACGAAATTTATGAACAATACAGTTCCGGATATATTAAATTTCAAAAATCGATTTTTTCAGGCTCTTTAACATTGCACTATACGGGATTTCGGAAAATTTACATACATATTTAATTATAATTAAGAAACCCTTCTTATCATTTTTATGAAAAACTGAACCAACATTAAACAATAACCAATACATATTTTAAGACAATTTTGATTCATAGTTACAACACAGTTTCTGATATAATAATGAAAAATGTATAAAAAAAATTTACTCTAAAAACAATTTGGCAAAAGCGCATTTATTTAACCTGCGAAAGATGTATAAAGCGCGGACGCGCTAGATTTTTTAAAAATTATAATTTTTATAAGGTGTAACGTAGGCATTGATTACATTTGTTAAAAAATAACAAAACTATTTTTATAGAAATAAATCGACCTGTAGCGGCCCGCTGTTGCTTTGGCGACGAGCCTTCTACCTTGCATTTGAATTTAATTTACCCCCATTTAAAATGTTTCACTTAACCAAATTAGAAAATTCAATATGATGATAATTTTTTTAAAAATACCCAACTAAAAAAACATTTTATTTTATTATTTTAGAATATAACATATAGCATATAACCTCAGATTCAAATATGAAATCTGTGGAAAATTATTTTTATATTCTAACATTAAAAAGTTGAATATATTTTAAATTAAAGCTAAAGACGGAAATAAAGCTACACGAGATTCAAATTTGGCACAGTTTTGAAAATACTATTTTTTTTTTTGAAATTTTACCAAAATTTTCCTTTCAGCATCTATCGACCGCACGTCACTGTTACATATTTATGCTCGTTATATACACTGCAGTGCAAAAAATCGATGCCACCAATATTTTTAAAAATTTTACAAAAATAATCATATAATTTGTTCTAAATTTAAAGATACAATTACAAATTATCATACTTTCTCAATATCACTTTAAGTTTAAATAAAGTTTTAATAAAAGATAAAATTTTTGTTTATTTATAAAATTCAAAAAGTATCAACAATATTTATTGAAAATCTTTTTTATTATATTGAAACGATATTATGGTATATATATAGAATCGGTTTCTCGAAAACGGCTCTAACGATTTGGATGAAATTCACGGATTAGAGGTTCTTTGGGTTGACATTTCGATCTGCCACGGTCTCATCTTCGGCTAAGTTGTTTTTGATGGATTTTTTGGTAATTATAATAATTATTTACAGGTGGTTGTCTCGATAAAAATGTATAATTACATTTTTATTAAATTTTCTTTTAATAATAAATTGATTTTTAAATTTTAAATCCCACTAATAAATCATTATAAATATTATTATATTATTAAAATTAGACAATTCAATTAATTAGATAGCTGGTTCAAAAATTGTCATTTAAATAAAAAAAATTAATTAGAGGTATTGAAGATGAAGAGGTAGAATTTAATGCTGAATTGATGGAAAGGCTGCCCAAAAATAAAGAAAACTACTAATTCCGATTACATGTGAATTTTGTTGGCGTTTTTATTATTATTGGTAACAATTGCTTAAGACATGGAAGAATCGATTTAAAATGAGGTCTCACTTTTGGGAAAAAAATATATTGATAAGTTTTTTAATGAAACTAATTATTAACAGGTGGTTGAATCAAAATAAAACAAATGGTTGATTAAATCAAAAACAAACACATGCATTACCGAGCATCGCTCGGTGTTCCAGGTACTATTAGTTCACGAGTTAATAGAACAAATATATTATTATTTACTCGTATAAAAATTTTAAAAATAATTTTCTATTTTTTGCACCGCAGTGTATTTATAAATGTACCTATAAATGGTTTTTGCATCAAGCATAGGACAACCTCATTGATTTCTCTTTATGAATCAACAATTCGGCTTTTCCTCGCGAAAAACAAATCTTTTCAATTACACCTATATAAATTAATTGATGTAATTTTTTCTTCTTTCGTAAACAACACTAATAATTGTGTTCATTTGGGTTTGTGCAAAGAAGAAGAAGGGGCTGGTAGGTGTTGTTTGCACCCCCTGTCCCCCTTTTCGTTCTCTATAAGAAAGGGGTGGTGGTGGTGGAGACGCCCGCCGCCGCCGCCACTAAGTTAAAAGCGAACAAAGCCAGATCATAATTCATCGTCTAAGATTACCAATCTTTAATCCTGCCCCCGGTATAAGTTAAGATTTACTGCCTGGCGGAATTATTTTGTAGCAAGCGCCGTTTTCGCCCCTGGAATTATTAAGATATATCTAGAAACAGCGGCGAACGCCGTCTTGGGTGTATTTTATTACCCGCAACAGAAGAAGAAGGGAGGGTGGGCAGGGGGTGGTTTAGAGGGTGCAGCCACCCTCTCAGTAGCTCTACCCCTCACCCCTACAATGGCCCTCACACCTACAATTCAACAAAAATATTACACATTCCTAGAAATAATAATAATAATACTAATTAGAAGAATAATTGATCAATCTTCGACATTCAACAGTCTCAAATTAAATTTAAAAAAAATAATAATTATACCTATTTTAAATTATTTAGATAATTCATAATGAGAAATCATTGCGGTTGTCCTCTCCTAGATATACCAAATATCTATCTGATATAAATAAAGTTTTATTTAAAACTTTTTTTCATATAATGCATTGTTTTTGAGTTATAAGACTGTCTCAAGATAAAAAATTCATCCGGTATACATAATTAGAACCTGGCGATGCCCGGTGGCTTCAGGTTCTAATTATGTATACCGGGTGATGCTCGGTGGCTTCAGGTTCTAATTATGTATACCGGGTGAGTTTTTTATCTTGAGACAGTCTTATAACTCAAAAGCAGTGTACTATTGAAAAAAAGTTTCAAATAAACATCATTTATATCAGATAGAAAACTAAACTACGTTATTGGTTATCGACCTAGAACAAACTTTCAAGGGTTTTTGGGGTCAAGTTCTGTTTTTAAATAGATACCTATATGTTTCTGCACAAATTCTTAATTTAGAAAAAAAAAACTGAATAACTTTCATTAGAACTATTTTTTATACGACATCAAATAAAAAAATATTAAATCAATTAGATCTCAAAAAAAATCCTAATAATTATTTTTAACAATCATTCAACTTAATTATCAAATAATAATGATCAAATATTTAATTATTAAATAAATAATTTAATAATAATTAATAATTTAATAATTTTGAGACACTGTTCTGAGACATTCCAGAAAGTAGCGCAAGTCTTCTGGATAAATTCCAGTTCCAATTTCGTTATTTTGGCCTTTAAGTTTCTTCGTAGGCTTTACATTTCTTGTTTTTTCTTTTTTTTTTTAAATAGATTTACAACACGATAAAATGAAGCTCCTGAGGTCAAATTTATTAAATTATTTAAGTATTTAATAATTAAATAGTTGATCATTATTATTTGATAATTAAGTTGAATGATTGTTAAAAATAATTATTAGGATTTTTTGAGATCTAATTGATTTAATCTTTTTTTATTTGATGTCATATAAAAAATAGTTCTAATGAAAGTTATTCAGTTTTTTTCTAAATTAAGAATTTGTACAGAAACATATAGGCTTCTATTTAAAAAACAGAACTTGACCTCAAAATACCCTTGAAAGCATGTTCTAGGTCGATAACCAATAACGTAGTTTAGTTTCCCCCTGATATAAATAAACTTTTATTTGAAACTTTTTTCCATATAATGCACTGTTTTTGAGTTATAAGACTGTCTCAAGATAAAAAAAACTCACCTCGACATATATAATTTATTATTACTAACATGAATTTAGTTCATTTATCAAAGATTTTAATAGATTGTTTATATTGCATGTAGGAGGGTCTCGTCTTTTCGGGGAGTCGGACGAGCACTAGTACGCTTTCCGGGCAACTAGTCCAGACCATTAAGACCATCACCTCCAAACTATTCCAATCGTATTGAATGGAGTGAAAGTACTTGGCTTTAGTTATATGTTGCATATTTGGAGGTGATGGTCTCAAGGGTCTGGACTAGTTATAATGCTAGCGCCGAGAGTTTTTTTCTTGTGGATTTCAGCCTACGAGGATTTCAAGGCCTCCCTCCTGCATGCAATATAAACATATCTATTAAAATCTTTGATAAATGACCTAAATTCATGTTCGTAAAATTAATTGATTTCATATCACAAGTTGATTTTGAGAAAAAATTCAATCTTTCTTTCTCAAATAGATACTCATTTCTTTACTATAATTTATTTGTTAGAGACTATAGTTTCAAATATTTGACCTTAATCATGTCATTTTAATTATAAATATTTTATCTATTATTTCTCAAGGGTTCATTTACTCGATTGGGTATAAAAAATTCGAATTGTTGTTTTAGCAAGCTAGCCTCAGAAACGAATTTTCTAAAACAACAAAACAAATTCATCTATATCCAATCAGGCAAATGAACCCTTGAAAAATAACAGTATTTCAAATCAAAAAGACTGATGTGTAAGGTCAAATATTCGAACGATTGCCTTAAACAAATAAATTATATCTATCTAAATATTTACTTACTATTATAATCGGCTTACGATATTTTTTTAATTTTAAAACCAACCATTAGTTCATGAAAAATAAAATTTATTTAATTTATTAAATTATTATTTTAAAACCCACTAATAGAATTTAATAAAAACTATTATTTTTATTAAATTCTATAATAAACCGATTATTATACCCTTTAGAAAATGAACATGGCTCATATTTTGATAATTACTGATTTGGAATTGACTTAGAATTTATTAGATATTATTTTTTCAGATCAAAATTACGAATTAATGGTTATTACCTCCTTTATGGGATAAATAGTTAATATGATAAATTAATTCAGGACTAATTTATCCTTAGTGATTTGAAATCGCCTTAGAATCTAGTAGAAATTATTATTTTTATAAAATTTAAAATTAAGGATATTTACCCCTTTTAGGAGATTAAGTGTTGATTAGAAAAAATAATTCAAGCCACATTTATAGTTTAAATTTCAAGTTTGTCCTAGAATCATTCTGAAAATATGCTTTAATGGGCAATGTCATTCTAAAGGTAGCTACCTTTAGATATTGTAGGGATGTTAGCAAAAATCGGCCAAGATTCTGTTGTCTATTATATATTAGAATTTCTTCCCTCTTAAGCGGTCACCCATCCAAGAATTACTTATAAATCATGTCTCTTAACTTCTCTGATTGTTTAGTGCATTCTACATGCATTGGCTTATTAATAAAAAAAGAAATAATTTTTTTTTAAACATTGAAATATCAATATCTATTTTGCCTTGATATTTTATTGCTTTGTGATTTTCGGTGGGCATCGGTTCGGTTCGGTTCGGTTTTAACTCTTAACCGATGTGACCCGAGAAATGAAAAATCCACTTTGCCTATTCATTCAATCAATCAGTCGATCTGGACTTCGAATTTTTTCTTTTGAAAAATCTTTAAACTGCTTTATCTTGAAAACTTTTAATCGCAAAGATTTTATTTAAAGCACCTTTTTTGTAGAAAATCAAATTTTCTACAAATTTTTTCTTTGGGTATTTTCTATTAAGTTAATATTTTAGAAACTAAGAGAGAATTTTTCATCTTGATAAATCTTTAAACCCGGCTCTCTTGAAAACCGTTAATCAAAGGATTTTATTTAAAGGACCTTTTTTTGTAGAGAATCAAATTTTCTACAAATTTTCAATTTAGGTTTTTTATTTTAAGTTAATATTTTAGAAAATAAGAGAGAATTTTTCATGTTGATAAATTTTTAAACCCCTCTATCTTAAAAACTATTAATCCGAATTATTTTATTCAAAGTCCCTTTTTTTGTAGATAATTAAATTTTCTACACATTTTCTTTTTAGGTTTTTCTGATTAATTTAATATTTTAGCCAATAAGAGAGAATTTTTATAAATTGATAAATTTTTAAACCCCTCTATCTTGAAAACGATTAATCGCAGATTATTTTATTCAAAGCGTCTTTTTTGTAGATAATTAAATTTTCTACACATTTTTTCTTTATGTTTATTCGATTACTTAATATCTTAGTCAATAAGAGAGAATTTGTTAATATTGATAATATCTTTAAGCCCTCTATCTTGAAAACGATTAATCGGAGATTATTTTATTCAAAGTATCTTTTTTGTAGATAATTAAATTTTCTACAAATTTTTTCTTTAGGTTTTTCTATTAACTTAATATCTTAGTCAATAAGAGAGAATTTTTTAAAATTGATAAATCTTTTAAACCCCTCTATCTTGAAAACGATTAATCCGAATTATTTTATTCAAAGTATCTTTTTTGTAGATAATTAAATTTTTTACAAATTTTCTCTTTAAATGTTTTTCGATTAAGTTAATATTCTAGCAAAATAAGATAGAATTTTTCATGTTGAATAAATCTTTTAACCCCCTCTATCTTGAAAACCATTAATCGGGGAATTATTTTATTCAAAGTATCTTTTTTGTAGATAATTAAATTTTCTACAAATTTTCTCTTTAAATGTTATTCGATTAATTTAATATTTTAGAAAATAAGAGAGAATTTTTTATGTTGATAAATCTTTTAACCCCTCTATCTTAAAAACCATTAATTCGAATTATTTTATTCAAAGTATCTTTTTTATAGAGAATTAAACTTTCTACAAAGTTTCTCTTAAGGTTTTTTGATTAATTTAATATTTTAGAGAGAATTTTTAATATTGATAAATTTTTAAACCCTCTCTATCTTGAAAACTATTAATCGGAAAAAATTTATGCAAAGAACCTTTTATGTAGAGAATATAGATTTTCTACAAATTATCTTTCGAGGTTTATTCGATTAAGATAATATTTAGTCATTAAGAGAAAAATGTTTAATGTTGATAGAAAAACAGTTTTATTCTAAAAGTTTTTCATTTCTTTTATTTTAGTTGGTGTTCAGACAGTAAGGAGACAATATATCGGTTATCTCAAGCACCATTTCAAAGGTAAATCAAGATTTCTATTAAAATTTTATTTTTTTCAAATATTTGTCTATTTACAATCTTTATTATTGAAATAATTAACATTCTAACGAGACGAATATTTTTGAGACACATATTGCAGATTTAATGTTAGATAAAATATGGAATTGAATTGATGTTTTATGATATAAATATAACAACAGAGAATTATGGTAACTGTCTTAATCGAATCGTGTCCATAATTTAATTAGTTTACAAGATCGTAGGAAATTAATTTATTTAGGTATTCAATTTCTCTAAGATCTTGTAAAATCTTCTTAATTAATTTTAAATGTTGAAACGTTTGGCGCATTAAAGAATAAAACTCTGTTTATAATTTACTTCTTATCCAACTCTCTACCATTTCAATTTAAAAATTTTAATGTACTTCTTTCGTGGCTGTTGAAAGTATCGCTCCTTTTTGTTATGAGGGTTGTAAGGCCTCAAGGAAGCTGTTATTTTACTTTATAATGAAAGAAATGTTTCGATAGGGGCTGCTGGTTTTGATTATCTAGTTAATTACTGTTATGCATATATGATATCCTGTAAAAGAACAAAAATGGAGGGAAGTCAAGGGTAGTTTTCTCTTCAAAAGTGTATGAAATAAAAAGGTAAAACAATTCAACTATTTATATATAAAATTTATTCAGTAATCAACAAAGGGAAGGTTTGGATATTGTGGAGTGTGGTGGATTGATTAAGAGTGTTTAGGAATGGTACAGGCCATTGGTAGCCTGGTTCCCGTTCCGCGATGCCTTGCGTATAATTGAATACGCTGCGTGTGGACTGTGGGCGCTGCTCAATATCTGGAGCGCTAAAATGTCCTTGGGTTGGTTTCTTGCCACTTGGTTGGGCAAGGGAATATATATGTTGTTGTCTGCCAAGCGAATCGGGCAAACAAAACATACGTTGGGCTAAGCGTGGCTTAGTTAGGTTATTAATGAACCTTTCAGTGGTATTGCCGCAATTGGTTTTGGGCAAAGGTTTGCATATGTTTTTTGTTGGTCACCAAGCGAGCGGGCACCAAAAATACAATATACATTGCAGAACCTTCAGGATAAAAGAGAGAAAATAATTAAAGATATGAACACGTATAGGATATGAATTTTAGCTATCAGAACATTCTTACCTTCAGGCTCATACAAGCCTAGCGAATAGCACATAGAGTAATTCTAAGAGAAGTTTACCCTTTGGTTGTTGAGAGTATAAGAACGATTGGGCGCGTTAGCCAGTGTTTCGAGAGCAAAAAAGTTGGTGGGGAGTGTAGTTGCAAATGCCGACTATAGGGGTCCGAGTGCGTTGATAAAATGACTGATTTGACCATGGTGAAAAATTGTGGCAATTTTGAACAGTGACAATCCATACAAAAAGTTTTAGCCTCGTAACCACTCTATACATATGCTAAAATTTTAGGTTATGTTTTTTATTGTGACTGTACATCTCACACTACTATATCCTCTTTATGATTGGATCGTTTCCAAGCCATTGATCTTATATTGAAGACTTCTTGAATTTTTGCATTTGTGAAAGAACTACCTTAAGTATGGATACGATTAATGGAACATTGTGATACAAAAAATAATGATATTGTATTTCCAATAGAGAATATGTTGGTTTTATAAAATTATTGTTGTTATTGTTATGTTTGCTGATCAAAAAGTAAGATATCATGGATGGATGAGTTTTTCTCTTCATTTTTTTATTTATTTATTTTTTATCTTGGTGTGTCTGTCTGTCTGTTCGTTGGTCTGTCTTTAATGCCACTCCGAAGGGACAAAAGGGCTTTGGCAGGTGGAGCTGATACCGCGACTTTCTTAATTTCCTCTTTAAGACAGACTTTTAAAATGTTTTAAGATACGGGTGGGGGTGTCATTCATTGTTTCCCAACCGCCCACGCATCCACCAGCCACCCAACCACCATCCACCATCCACCAGCCAAACACTCACCACTCAGAGATAAACACATTTTGACAAGTCTCTTATTAAATTCGCCTTCCTTTTGTCTCCCTCTTTCAATTTCTCGCTTTCTATTTATATATAGAGTATATATATACAGTATGGGTGTATATTTCAATCCCTACTCTACTTGTTCTTTCTTCTGACGACATCATCCCATCCATGGCTGCTGACTGGCCTATCAATCAATTTCTTTTATTTTCTTTATATTTATTAATTAATCAAACAAACAGTTTTAATATTCTTCACCAAGAGAATGGAACATATATAGAACAAAACACTTAAAATGATATTTATTATTATAAATTGTGGTGTTTTTTGAGGCTCTTGAAAACCTTGAAAACAGATGTAACACCACAATTTATAATTTTAAAACATTATAGTATTGATATTTTATTATATTAAATAATCGAATTCATTTATACACTACTGAGCAAAAAAAATCAAGCCACCAATAAAAACTTTATTGAATAGCAAATTATTTTAAAAATTTTTACAAATATTTATATAATTTGTTCCATTAACTCTTAAATCCAAGATATTCAATAAATATTTTAGGTTAAAAATAAAATAAAATGAGAGAGTCTTCTGTTTTTTAAATAAAATAATTTTTAATTATTTCTAGAGACTATAGTTTCGAAGGCATTGCCTTCATCATCAGTCTATCACAAATATTTCAAATTAGTTACAAATTAAGATTTATACATAGAAAATTTTGAAAAATATATAATGTCTTTTTTTATTATTTTATATTAAAAAAAAAACAAAAGACATTATATATTTTTCAAAATTTTCTATGTATAAATCTTGAATTTATAACTAATTTGAAATATTTAGTGATAGATGATGAAGGCAATGCCTTCGAAACTATAGTCTCTAGAAATAATTAAAAATTATTTTATTTAAAAATCAGGAGACTCTCTCATTTTATTTTGTTTTTAACCTAAAATAAAAACAATTCTGTTACCATCGACAGTGAAATCTTTTATTCAACTAATCAATAAATATTGTTGATAATTTTTTGAATTTTATAAAAAAAAATAAGTAAAATTAAATTAAAAGATACAATTACAAATTATCATACTTTCTCAATATCGCTTTAAATTTAAATAAAGTTTTAATAAAAGATCAAATTCCATTTGAAATATCAATAAAATGAATCATTTTGATTTAAAAATCATTGATAGAAAGATGAAATATACAAAATAGATATTTTTGAAGTTCAAGCACTTCAAATTAGGTGCCTAATTAATCAAGGGCTAAGTCAACGACAAGTGGCAATTACACTTGCAATAAGCAATAATTTCAATAATGTATGGTTCCTTGTAAAAAAATTAAAAATTATTTACTATTTAATAAAGTTTTAAATTGGTGGATCGATTTTTTGAACTTCAGTGTATATAAATATATATAGAATCGGTTTCTCGAAAACGGTTCTAACGATTTCGATGAAAATCATGGATTATGGGGTTTTTGTGTCTCATCTCTGGCTATATATTTAATTTGATTGGTTTATTCTTAATTAAAGTAATTATAAACATGTGGGTGTGTCAATAAAATTTATAATTGTTTTTTCAATTTCGCTTTATTAATTGTTGATTTTAGATTTCAAAACTCGCTAATAGTTAATAGTTAATGAGTTTCCTACATTTGATTCACTCGTGACCCCAATAGCCTCAACCAGCATTGGTCTAGCGATATATATATCTTATATTAAAAATGTCGCTGTCAAAAGTAACTCTCTTTTATATATATTCGCTTAATATATTAATTAGAAAAATATTCATTATAATTATTATTATATATTCATCATCATCATCATTGAGTATACAGTCCTAAGACTGGTTTGATGCAACAATCCGTCTCCACTCGACTCTGTCCCCCGCCAGCTGTTTAACCTCTCTAAATGTCTGGCATCCCATATTAAAATTAGGAAATTTAATTAATGATATGTACTTTCAATTGAAGATAGACTGGTAGAACTTAATGATAAATTGATCAAAAGACAGCTCAAGTATTAATATAAATATGCTATGAGTCACAAATTCAGAATAAAAGAATTTCATAAAACGTCATTTTCATTCTCTTTTATAAAACCCGTTGTTTCGGAGAATAGTCCCTTCTTCGAGGTTTTAAAAAAAATCAAAACGTTAATAAAAACAATTTTAAAATTTTATTTCAGTTATATTTAATTATGGGGGCAAATAATTATCATGTAAAAATCGTTCTTTTTTGCTTGAATTTAAAATCAAAAATAATATTAATAAATCGCTAAAGTGAAAAATTACCGTGAACTGAAGATAGGCCAGTTTATTACCTAAAAAAATCGTTATTAAAAATCTTATATTTTTTAAGTTATAGGCATTTCTTGAAAATTGTGAAAATCGCAATAAATAATGAGATGCTACAAATTTGCATAATTTATGATTCTAATTTTTGTTACGCAATCATGAATAACTTTGCTATTGACCACAATTCAAAAGTTTCGATTATTATTGGTAACCAAAGCTAAAAATAGGACTGCAACATGATCGAAACGTCAAAAATGCAATGTGTGATTAATTGAATGATTTCTACATTTGATTCAATCGCGAATCAAATGTAGGGAATTTTCGTCAAATATTGACTGAAAACAATATTTGAACTTATATATTTCTAACTTGAAATAATAATATTAAATAAATTTATAATTTTTCTCATTAATATAACAAAGAATAATTACTATATCAATAAGCAATTGTTTTTGACCGCGCTTATTTGAAAAATATATTTTTCGCGAGACTACTGCGGATTACGCTATTGAAGTCTCGCGGAGTCTCTTAAGTCCGGACCAAGAGAGAAAAATATGTGATCCACTTAGCTACAATCCAACGTCATTTCGCGTATAGCCCGCTAGACATTCGGATGGATCACCAAGTGAATTTGGTCTCTTGGTCCAGACTTACAGACTCCGCAGACTTCAATGGCGTAATCCCTGTCAATAGTCTCGCGATAAATATCTTTTTCAAATAAGCGCGGTCAAGACAATTCTCATTGATATAGCAATTGTTCTTTGATATATTAATGAGAAAAATTATGAAAATTTATTCAATGTGTGATTGTTATTTCTCAAGTATTAGATGAGAATCAATGGCTATTTTTGATTTTAAGTCAACATGATTTATTTCGAATATCCAGTGATATCTGATTAATATAATAATGGAAAAACAAATAAATATTTCCAAGGTTTATGGATAAAGTTTAGCAACGATTCGTTGCAGTTTATTTTTAATATAAATAATATTAAAGATCAGATGAAGAAAAGAGGGAGGAAAGTCGGAAGTAGGCCTCTTAAAATCGGACATCTCGATTTAAAAGAGACAAATCCAGGAGATTTCTTGTTGAGATGTACATATTTTAGGGCTAAAACCGAGCCGAGTGGGGGATTTTTTTTGTAGATGGTGTATCTTTGTCATAGTAACCCACTTCACAAGCTGACTGACTGACTTGGCTACTACCCTCCTCTTTCTCCCCCTTCATCCCCCTTACGGTTTTATTAAAGCAGTATGGACTCTTTTATATTCCCTCCTCATCGCCTAAAGAAGCTCAGCTCTCGACTTTTCGGTTAATCGAGTGGCTGGCTCACATTCAATTCACCCTCCTTTATCTTTGCCCGCTTTCTTACTTTCTTTTCTTAAAAAAAAGGCATGGTTAAGAGAATTCAAAATAAGATTTACATCTAAAAAACCGCTTGAATTGAGTAACGCAAATTAGAAACCAAGGAAAATTAAACAAACAAAATAATATGAGAGAGTACAAGTTTCATAACAATTCATTTTTACTTTACCATACAGGGTTAGATCACATATTTTAATTGTGCATGAAAAAAAGTGTTTTTTTTTGCTTCTTTTTTCGAAATATCTCAAAAACGGCTGAAACTATTTTGATTAAAACAATTGAGCGAAACCATGGCATTTCGGTCTACAAAAAAAGCTCTAATAAGTGAACATAGAAAAAATTATATTTTTCGAGATAATAACTGTTTTGTCGAAATGTCTGTTATTCTGTTAGATAGTCTGTTAGTCTGTGCCTTACTAAATTTTGTGGACGAGTTAGCTCAAAAACTAGTGTGAATATCAAAACCAAATTTCACACGTAGTTTTGATGCATTGAGATTAAGAGCTGATTAGATTTTGGTGCATATCGACCAAAAATTAAGGGGGTGGAGGGGGGTTAAAATTTAAAATTATAATATTTTTCAAACTAAAAAAAAAAGAGAAAATGAAATAGCATATAGGTACTATAAAATGAACCTATAATAAAGAAAATATTTTTTTTCTGGCGCTAAAATTAGAGGGGGTCAAAAAATAAAAAACTAGGCCATTTGAGCAAACTCAACCATATTTTGTATACATAATCAGTGGGCCCCCAGAACACTTAAAATGTAAAAACAAACCGCCCAAAATAGGGGTGGGGGTCAAAAAATGAAAATCTAGGCCCTGGGACCAAATTCAACTAAATTTTTATACATAAACAGTGGGCTACTAGAAGACTAAAAATGCAAAAACTAGCCGCCCGAAATGGGAGGGGGGAGGGTTGTAGGGTCAAAAAATTAAAATCTGTGGATGGCCACATCAGAACTTGTCACGAGGTATTTGTTTAAATTTTCGAAATAGAGAAAAATCGTTGAAAAATTTCATAAAATTTGGGAAGTTCGCTCCGAAGATATCAATGGTATAAATTAACATATATATCCTTATGGGAAATTATTATTATCAAGTTATAGTGATTGAATTATAAAAAATTATATTGAAGGGAAATTGAAAATTTGTTGGACTTTTAGGATATCTCTTTAAGTTTTAACAGAAACTCGCCTACGAAATCTCAAAGAGATTCAAAAACTTTATTTTTCGATAAAAATTTAATCAATTCTAGGGTTAAAATTTTTTAAGATGAAAGTTTCTTTTTGCCGGAAGTAGCAGAAGTTTTATAAATTAAAGGGAGACAATAAAAGAGTGTGTCTTCTGCTGGAATTATAGATTATAGAAACTATACTCGCTATTAATAAATTAAAAATTTATAATTCCAGCAGAAGACACGCTCTTTTATTGTCTCCTTCAATTTTAATTTTTTTTTTTTTTTTTTTTGACAATTAGATTTTCTGAAGTTTTGAATCTTGAATGTCCAAAATCTAATCAATTCTATGTTTTGAAAAATAATAATTACAATTAGATTTTCTCAAACTTTTTGAAGCTTTAATAAAAATAAAAACTAATATATTCTACAGTATAAAAATGTTGACAATTATATTTACTTTATTTTCTTAAGTTTTGAAGCTTCAATATCCAAAAACTAATCAAAATTACCTAAAAAAAAACAACGAATATTTTTAACAATTAGATTTTTGAATTTTTTGATACTTTCATTGTCTAAAATTTAATCAATTCTACAATTATAAAAAAAGAACAATTGTATTATATTTTTGCAGTAGAACAAACTTTTCCTTGTTGAGGCAGCTTAGTGTATCGCATAATTAATTAAGCGAGTTGAATGAGTTTTGTGTAGACGCATTGCAAGAGGGATTTGTATAATTGTAGATAAGGATTAGGGTTAATGTCGTCTCTTTATGTACATAAAGACGAAGAGGGTGTATCTCTGAATAAATGCACCCTGAGGGGATGATTAGGTAGAATTTAAAAATTGATTAGAATGGGGGGGTTGGTTACGCCCTTGCTTTCCTCTTAAATCTCTCCTAAGGGATTCACCAAAAAGGGATGGATCAGACGTTGCTACCTAGCTACGGAACTTTGGAAGGGAGGAAGGGTGACTGTCACTGCCGAGGGGGGTAGTTTAAGTGAAAAGATAAAGAATAATAATAAAACAAAGTTGTATTGGGGCATTCCACGCCAAATTGGACGTTTTGAAAAATTTTAACTTTTGATTCCCTTTATTTTTTGACATTTTTTTAGTACCCATCAAAAAACTCTTCCTGGTAAATTTTGAAATTTTTTTTGACAACCGGTTTAAAAGATATCGAATATCAGTAATTCGCTCATAACTTCTTCAAAAATGGTCCAAATTCAAAATTTTTTTTTTTAATATTTGATTTTTTATTTTACTTATGGAAAGTGGTGTAGGTTTTAGGTGAAACATGATGATTAATTAATAGAGTAAAGGGTGTGTAGTTTCACAGTGAATGAAATAAAACTCAAAGAGGTTTATACAAACTCAATATATTTCGGATTATTAGTCCATCATCAGGAGTTTACAAGTTAATACTAATAATAATTGAACGAGTGGTCACCATTCTTGACATTCAAATCATGTGTACCAATATAACAAAATATAACATTCAAGATCATTGAATGTTATATTTTGTTATATTGGTACACATGATTTGAATGTCAAGAATGGTGACCACTCGTTCAATTATTATTAGTATTAACTTGTAAACTCCTGATGATGGACTAATAATCCGAAATATATTGAGTTTGTATAAACCTCTTTGAGTTTTATTTCATTCACTGTGAAACTACACACCCTTTACTCTATTAATTTGATTTTTTACATAATTTTTATAAAAAAATACAAAAAAATTATTTAAAGTGTTTTTATATGCGATTTTTGAGTTTGAAAATTTTAAGCTACAAATTTTAAGACCGGGTTGATAGTGGTCATATTATGATAATTACTATTTTTCCGATTTTTTATTTTGATTTTTTTTCAATAAACTAAAATACTAATTATTTATATTAAACACCTGTTAACGATAAAAATGTATAAAAATCAATTCAAAATAAATAAAAAAACAAAACACAATACGAAAAAGTGGTTTTAATAATGGTTAGTAATAGCGAATAAAATCTTTTCGAAATTTTCGAAAATCGCAAAAAATAAATTGAATGTTTTCTAAATTTGATTCAATCGCGAATCAAATGTAGGGAATTTTGTCAAATATTTAGTGAAAATAATATCTGAACTATTTTGCTTGAAATAATGATATTAAATAAATTTTATAATTTTCTCATTGATATATCAAAGAATAATTGATACGTCAACGAGAATTATTTTGACCACGCTTATTTGAAAAAGATATTTATCGCGAGACTACTACGGATTATGCTATTGGAGTCTGCGGAGTCTTAAGTCTGGACTAAGAGAGAAAAGATGTGATCCACTTTAGCTACAATCCAAACGTCATTTCGCGTGATAGGTCCCGAATGACATTCGGATGGATCACCAAGTGATCGTACGACTCCGAAGACTCATCGGACTTCCCGCAGACTCCAATAGCGTAATCCGCAGTAGTCTCGCGATAAATATATTTTTCATATAAGCGCGGTCAAAACA